>JAZKJV010007141.1:0-357500 GCA_037367405.1 Ottelia alismoides
TACATTACTAATATTGGAATATCTCGAAGGGGCACAACTGATAAAAATCCTAACTAATTTATATGACAATATGATATCGATACTTAAAAATCAAGCAACGAATAATATCCATTGCTATACATTCAACTATAGAAAGTATGGCTATAAATATTTATATATTCTTTTCAATGCCAATTTGTTGTAACTAATAAAGCATTTAATTATTCAATATGAGAGAGACGACAGAATTTCGTGGTCCAGAATCAATGCTCTCATGCTCGTGATCAACCCTGTACATATACATATGCATATACATATACATACATACATACATACATATATATGGTTGAACCTCTGAAAACTCCATACTATAAGAGCATGAGAGAAGCGAGTCTATACGAGTAGATTTTGCTCATCATACGTTGGTGGATTGGAGGCGGAGAGAGATCATTAAAATAGTGAGAAAGAGAGGAAGTGAGAGCCCAAGATGAGATATTTTGGATGACATTCATATATAAAGCTTCATAGAGGCAGGCAGCCCTAAGTGCAACCGATGATGGCTTCGGGGATCATGGCTGCAGCTCTCCTTTCCCTTATCCTCCTGCTCCCTCTCATTGCCGTTTCCGCCCATCCACGTAAGAGTTGGAACTAGAACGCATCCATCGAACACATATGATGATTTTATTTTCGGACATGCTTGTTTTGTCGATGTTGAATTCGTCTCTTTGCATGCTTCACGTATTACAGAGATGTGGAACATAGACTGCGGATCGGCTGATGGCTTCCTTGAGACTGCATACAACCTGACTTGGGTCGGAGACGGGGACTACGTCAAGGCCGGAGTGAGCCGCGAGATTGCCAACCCCGCGGGTATCTTGCAAAGGCTCACAACCCTGAGGGCGTTCCCCAAGAACAAGAAGAACTGTTACACCATACCCGTTGGTGCCGATACTAAGATATGGGTGCGTGTGGCCTTTTACTACGGCAACTACGACGGCCTGGAAAAGCCACCGTCCTTCGAGCTGCTGTTGGATGACAACGACTGGGCACAGGTTGATACTGAGATGGATCAGGCCGTGTCCTACACTGTTATCTATTCGGCGGCGAGGGAGTCAACGAACATCTGCGTGGGGAGGTTATACGATGATCAGGAACCGTTTGTGTCATCCATACAGGTCATTGCATGCGCACCAGAGATGTATTCCAAGGTCAACTCGAGCTTTGTCTTGTACAAGCCACATGCGTACGCACTTGGTGCCAACAGCTCATTCAGGTAAAAGATTTTTCCACGCTTTTCAACCATAATTTTGCTATAATTAATGATGTTTGCCATGTCCTTGATTAAAAGTTTGATTACCCACAACATTTACTCATGAGAAAAATCATTAAACGTTTTTATTTTTTATTTTGACTCACTATCTAGTTTTTGGGTTTTTGCTGTTGGTTTGACAGAATTTCTTCGTGAGTTGAAAGTAATTAAGCCCATACAATGGCAAGACACCAATCAACGTGATAAGTGTGTCTCTTCTGTGACTAACAATAATATTTCCATTGATTTATGCTTTGCCACAACAAAATTGATATGAGATGATAACTAATTTAATATTTGTTATCATATCTTTCGTAGTTAAATAAATGACGGCTAATAATATCTGTTAACATTCTTTAAATATGCAATGATTATTATCTTTATCGCTATATTTCTAACAACGAATCATGTAAGGGTATCCGTTGCCTTTTTGTTTAATCTTTATTAAATTTAAATTTTAACGAATAAACCAACAGATAAACTATTGTTATATGAATCTTTAGCAACAAATATGACATTTGTTGCTATATACAAGAACAAAAGCTAATTTTGTAACGAAAAATATTTGTTGCAATATATTTAATTGAAATCAAGCTATTCTTGAGACATAATTTAATACGATGGATATAAAAGCCGCTGAAGTGATCATAATCTCAAGTCAATCAGATCCGCAAGATAGGTTGTTGTTTCTTATGAAAATTCTGTTGAAAAGGTTCTTGAGAAACTTGACTATCGAAATTAGATATTAGTAAACACCCCATATGTCTCTTCAAAACCTTTATATAATGACAGGAGTGGAGAATCTATTCCACAACTTAGGTAGAAACAGAAGCGGAAGCATCCCTAACCAAACACACCAGAAGGACTCATACCCAGTACTCATGTAGTTGAAGGACATTATATCTCTGGACTGCGGACTCTTTCCTTTGATTTTTATAGCATGTAATGATTCCCGTTGGATAAATCAAACGGAGGACTCTGAGAATTCTAAATACAATTAGAGGCAATGAAATCTTCGTTAAACGGTATATGTTGATACAATATGGGCCACTCCGTTGCAAATGATAGGATCATTAGTATCTTCGTAACTCTCTTTGTATCACATATTCTATATCACATCTTTCCCTATCATGGATCATTCTTTTTATTTTTGTTAAACGGTATATGCTGATATTATATGTAGTTTGTTTCTCTAAGAGGCCACTACATTGCGAATGATAGGATAATTAGAATCTTTGCAACTCTCTCTGTATTACATATTCTATATCATATCTTTGTCATGAACCATTCTTTTTATTTTGTTGATGATTTTTCATATTTATTATAAAAGATCAGTTGGTTTGATGATTTACACGGTGTATTTTATAATACTTCGATTCCATTGAACATGTGATTTTATTCAAGATAAATAGCCAAGTTTCAAACACATTTTCTTCCAAAATTTTCTTGCAAGAGGCGAGAGTTAGTAAGGAGCAAAATGAAGGTTAATTCTATAAAGCTTAATTCTATACATTCGTTTGATTTGTTTCCCATCATTATTATTTTTTAAAAGGAATTTTGCATACATAACCATCTATACTTTTATTACTACATGATGAATCCTCCACAATTCTGAATTACATATAAAACCTTGAATAATTGTTGACGGTTACGTGGCATACCCAATGTTAATTTGTATCCATTTCTCCATTAATTTTGATAAAAAAGTTAAATAATTTCTTTTTGATTTGCGATATTTACAGATGGATGACACTTGTCTTCATCCTTATCCCCTTCCTCTCTTTTGTCTTCATCATCGAGGGGATGCACATATGGGATCTTTTGGGGAATAAAGTCCCTCTTCTCCATTGATCGATTGCTACCCTCCACAAGTTTAGATCCAAGTTCATTAACCTTGATTGCTGGTATCCAACTACGAGAATATCCAATAAAAACCGGTCCGTCCATGGTTTTTTTTCCTTTTTTTTGCCCTATTTTTTTAATCAGTCAAGACTCCTTCTACTCTCGATTTGTTCTTGTGAAACCTTCACCAAACTTTGATTTTTCAAACGAATCAGGAGTTGGCACCAGTCAACCCTTGATGCAATCAAAAACCCTAGGTGGAGGAGATTCTCGGGCAGCCTGCATATATAATCACCTCCTTCCATTTTTTAAATTTAACCCCTCTTGCATCAACTTTTTGCCCCTTGGATCGTACCTAGGTGTGTTCCTTTATAACAGGAGTGAATCCAATCAATTCACAATGAGGAGGAAGGAAACCGAAGGTGATTCAACCATCACCGGAAAAGTTTCCCATGATTCACCACTCCCAGCCACATAAGATAGGTGAGCTCCTCTTTCTTTAGCTTTTTCCATTGCTAGCATTAGCAGTAGAGTAATACTACATTTCATTGCAATTAATTTCCTCTCTTATTTACTAAAAACCAAAAAATCTAAGTTTGTCGGAGCTCCGAGCATCGACATCTATTCACTATAATACGACTATTCCCCGACCCCTCTAACCACCTACATATTTTTCCCTCATCATATTTTGTCGCCCCGACTCATCTCCACCCTAGATATTTCAAAGATTTGGGAGATCAGTGTTCCTCCTCTGCCTCTCGCTAAAGCACCTCCACCACCTTCATTTCACCACATTTTGAGCCGTTAACGGGTCAAGGAGCTTTACTCTCGACCCATGAGTTTTCTCGTGTACGCAAGAACCTCAAAGGACCTCTTTTGGGACCTGATGTTGACCTGGATAGAAGATCCAGGTATTCGATATTGTTCGAGTTCCAAATCTCTTCTCAGCGAGATCCAGAACTATTTGAGAGCTTGAGTCGGTGCAAAATCACCCCAGAAGCATTTTGAGGCACTCAGCGAGACATGAGACCCTCGGGATCAGGAAATAGGCCCGATCGAAGCTTGCCCAGCTAATCCTTATTCCCCGTTCTTTCAGATGTGATCCCAGTCGTTAGATCAAGAACAATCGCCAAGTGAAGCACATGTCGTACAATCGAGCTTAGTAGGATCATCAGATTAGAGGGCAAGATCTAATCTCCTCCATTCATCCTTGAATCGTCATCGGTCATTTGTTGCCCACCACGTGGATAAGTGGCCCCATCCATTGTCCATCTGCGCCTAATTAGGGGTATATTCCATTATTTCTCCTTCATCTATTTTATTTTTTATCCATAAACTTCCATCTGCCTTGTAAAATAGTTTATAATATTTGCATCAAGGATCTCAGACTTGTCATATTTGTACTTTAGTCCAATCCACGTCACCTCACATGCTTGTGTACGTGAGGGGGCTAGGTATTTTTCGTGGACACTCTTGAGGGTCTATGTTTTTATATTGAATACATAAACTTTAAATATCAACGTATTATTTTTGGTAAATTTGCATGCTAGGTCCCAGTGTTCTAGATATTTGCATTAATACGTCTGCTAGTCCAGATAATGATTTTTATAAGGAAAATTTTCTTATATGCCACTAGAGTTGCTTTACATGTTAATAAGTGCTGTGAACTTTTAAAGAAATTGCACTTAGGTCCCTATATTGTAGATTTAATTTTACCTTTGTATTTTACTTATTAAAAATAGTATTTTGCATCACAAATTAGAGGAAAATTATCTTAAGTCTTGGAACCGTAATATAACGCATATTTTTTAAGGTGATTAAAATTATTTTCTTATTTGTAAAAATCAAAAAATTACATTTTATCCTATTTTGCAATTAAAAATCCATGAAAATTTACAAAATGTTTTGAAAAATTCCAGACAAAATCGTGTTTATTAGTTATGTATATTTGATTTTATGACCTTTTATTTTTACAAAATATTATCAAAAACTCCTAAATATTTAAATCACAAAAAACTTATAAAAAAATTTAAAAATTATTGGGTAAAATAGAAAAATATATTTTAAGTGTCTGTGTTTTCTTTAGATTATCTAGTATTTAGGGAAATTTAAATTGGCAATCTGATTAAATAGATATTTATTATGCCCATTTTAAAGTCCCTGACTTACTGTTTTGTTTATTTTAAGAAATTCGTTATTTAAAAATGCATTAAAATTCTTAAAAATTATCCAAAATTTTCCAAAAATAAAGAAAATTTTATAAAACCCAAAAATATTTTTCAATTTAAATTTTTTTAAAATACAAAAATATCTTTTTGTTCCTTTCTCTTTATATATTTTCTATATACTTATACACATATCTATATAATATATTCATACATCTTTTATCTTAAAAGAACAAAAAATTGCATACTTAAAATATAAAAAAATAAAAATATTGAAATAAAAAAGGCATAAAAATATTTAAAAATAAAAAATACCCTAGAACTCCTAAGTTGTCTTTTCATTTTTATTGGTCTACCTTGTGCTTTTTTGTGGTTCGACCCCTACTGCTTGTGTTCTATATACATTCTTTGTACGGTATAATAAATTACAACACATTTAAATTTATTTCTTAATAATTATTGTGGGTTAATTGTTGAATTGCACGGGAGTTGGATGTCTACTGCTTTGAGAGAGCGATCGATAAATGATTATCGGATCCAACATATCGAACACCGCAATCCCTCTAAGACTAGAAATTTGCATCCTTAATCCCATGCTTTTCAATGTCTTTGTGATTGCTAATCTCTAAAGTAAGAGATTCTCATGTCTCAAGTCTGATCTGACATAGATGAACTTACGGGTACGTACATAACACGTGAAACTCCCACAATCCGAGTTGATGAACTGAGATTGGAATCTCCTGATTTCGTCTCACGAAATACAGATCCTTCTTCCTTAGCAAGGAGCATCGAAGAAGGTGGAGATCTATGAGTAATCGATCTAGCAGCATAACAACATTGCGACAACTGCAGGGTTTGTCTCAACAAGGTGTCAATGGACACAATATATGATGAGAGACCTTAGACGTGTGGTAGAGAATGAGAGAGAGATTTGTTTCTCTTGCAATTGTGTAGTATAAAAACTAGAGCTGCCATTTCTTTTATACTGAATTGGATGGTGGAGATGCACTCCTAATTGAAATCAATGATTGAGATTTTGTTTTAATAATTTGTAACAATAATTACTTAATTTAAAATAAAAAAAATATTGTAAATAATCTTCAACATATTTAATTTAATCCAAATCAATTTTATGTGGAAATAAAGGAAAGAGGACAAGCCTCCTTCCCTTAATAGAGTGGACAACCATACATGACTCCATGACCGTCCTGCCTCTTAAAGAGGAAGGTGGCTCTCTTCTTCCTTAATTATGGGATCTCATATCTCATCAAATATTCCACATGTGCAACTATTATTGCATAATTATTCACTAAAATAATTCCAAAATATTTTGTGATAATTTCAATCATATCATTTACAATTATGATTAATATTTCAACTAATCAATATAAAATATAAATTACATTTACAAATAATTGTTTAATGTGAATCCAATTCACATTAACATTTAATTCATTAACTTTATTTACAATTGAATATCTCTAACATATTATAAATCATATTTGTAATTTTTATGATTATTCTAGATAGTGATATTCATATTAATCTTATCTTTGATAACGAAATAATATTTAGTTATCTTAGATGTCAATTCTCATGTATCTAAATAATATGAATTAGATTGATATTACTCATCATAGTTAAATCACATTTAATTATCCATTTCCAATTGCTTAGGTACATTATCAACAATTGAATTATTCTTGAACTCTTTCAAGAATAATGTGCTTTCTCCACGGATATTTAGAGATAAGGAAAAGACGATTGTATGTTCCATGTATAGTGACTTGGATATTGACATCATATCTCAAATCCAGATTTTGGGAACATCTTAATCTGTAAATCTAATATTACCTATTAAATCTGAATCATATTCAGATCAATATCCAACATTTGGTCTAAGATCATATTACTAATCTATTGAGAGGAGTCATTAAAATCTAAACCTGTTTCATCACTCCTTTAAAATGGAAATGTCATGGTTATACAATAGTTTATATTAAACAAATCAACCCTGGGTATTCCTAATACCCCTACATTTTTCATATCGGAAGACCTAGATTAAGCCCAAAGTATTAGTTCATATTTGAGTTGTCTTCTTCAGGATTTTATCATTAAGTGTTTTGATCATTGGAAGTTGGTATTGATCATATACTTTCCAAAATCATATATAATACCTATATATTATGTCAAGCTTCCAAAGCGAGACGACCCTGTACAGAAATTTATCTCAGTATCTCATGAGTGAGCTCATGTCTTCTGGTTTAGTAATGATCCAGTATGATCCCTTTGAGAAATCGTATTACTCATATGCCCTTGTATGCACACTAGCTTTCCGATGTATAGACCATGTCTAGGTCATAAACCTATCGGGCTATTAAAAGTATATACTCGGATATATAGTAACACATCTATCTCTGGTTAGAGGATACATGTCTATATCGTGATAGTATACGACATAGATCTTGGTTATCTCGATCTTGGTAAGTCAACTCTTTGACCTAACTTATGTGACACTTCCGAATCTTTATTCATATGTAGAGGACCTACACCAAGTATTCATTCAGATATCAACCTTTAGAGAAGGATTTTCATCTACTTCTCATATTGGAGATCATCTCTTGACAATCATTTGACAATGCTGGATGAGTTATCAATCTAATCTTTATATATCACATAAGAATCATCTTCTATGATTCATCCATTGAATCAACATATGTGTTATAATTAAGATGTCCATAGTACATAACCCTATTTGTACTAAGGGACCATATAAGCAAAATCATTCATTTAATCTCAAACAAGGAGTGAAAAATAAATCAATAATTTTTTTGATATAGAGAAAGATTACAATAATATTTATTGTAGAAATGATTCATCTCTAGCTTACATAGTTAACTGACACCCTTTAAAGACCAGTAAGGGTTGGCTGGAGTCAACCATAATGAGGTGCTTCCTACCCTTTACATGGTGTTGTGGCAAAAGCGTGGAGGAGGGTTCGACAAGGACAAAAATCCGGTTGGTGGGAGGAAAGGGAGGGCGGGGATGTTGTCCTACAGGATGAAGGGGTACTAGATCTTGAGGGGGGAAGACGAGGAGCACTCGAAGGAGAGCGAGGAGTTATGGTGGGGGAGAATGGATAAGGAAGAGGATGAAGGCGAGAGAAAGTGGGAGAGAGAGAAGAGGAGGAGAAGGAGGGGGAGGGGGAGGGGGAGGAGGAGGGAGAGCTCGTACAAGATGGTTGATGGAGAAGTGAAGTGAAATAGTATATAAATAATTTAAAAAATATGATGATTTGGTGATTTATGGCATCATATTTTATAATTGCAGTAAAAAACTCTAACTTGCAACTATTTAACAAAATTCGTAACCAAAAGTAGGGTAGGAAAAGTACAATAGAAACAATATATCCGTTACCAATATTCTGATAAGAAAAAGATGTTGGATGTAATTAGGACTATCAGAAAACTCTTAAGTTTGATATTCACTCAGATCCAATTCTTTAAAAGTCCAATTCAAATTCGATTAAAAAATAAACAAACCGAACCTGAACAAATGTTCATGCTCATTTATATAAATGAACCGAATCTCAAAAACAAAAATATGTACTCACAAATTTTACAAATACTACCTTGTTCGTGTTATCTCAAGTCAAGGGAATTATATCTTGAGATAAGCTATCTTAGTATAAATGGTCACGTCGTGATTACAACATCCATTTTGTATTTGTTTACTATACTTATCATTCAAACAACTCAAAAAACAATAAGTGATTAACCTCATTATGAAGGATATGGAATAAATCCTCAAGCGCATCACGGAAGCGCGATTGTCGTATTGGATACGACGAAGAACGACTAGTTGCACTAGTTGTTCTGTGCAGCAGAAATTAAAAAAATTTTATGCGACGAAACCACATGATCCAAGAACACTTCTCGGATCGTTTCGTCTAAACCACAAACAAGTATTAGGGTTACCTCTTGAAGCGTGGTTGCGATCGAGTCTCTAAACAAAGAGACCTCCTGTCTCAAGTCCGATCCGACGGAGGAGACGCTTGCGAGCGCGGGGATGAACCGCGTGCTTCTCGCAATCCATGTTGATGATCCAGGCGGTAGGATCTCCTGATCTCGACATACGAGATCCGATGTCTTCTTCACTAGCGAGGCACGTCGAAGTAGACGGAGTTCCACGAGCAAAACATCGGGCAGCATAACGACGATGCCGCGACGATGTAGAACCTCTCTAGGGCATCCATTGTGGACGGCCACATGAGAGAGATAGAGAGAGGGCGTGTAGAGAGAGAGAGAGAGAGAGAGAGAGAGATTTGCTTCTCAAGCATTATGTGTGTTCAAGAAGAGCAATGGGGTGCCTCTCCTTTAATAGGGTTTTGGGATCCATGGATCTCAATCCATGGGACAACACAAATCCAATGGTCCACATTAATTTGTGATTCTTTCAATGGTCATGATTTGTTGCTAAAAACACAACAACAATTAATTTAATAAAAAATCAAATATACAATAAATATAATTTAATTTTATATCAAATCAATCTCCATTGGAGAAATAGGAAAGGAGGCAAGCCTCCTTCCATAAGGAGGGTGGACGGCCACCACATTCCTTATGGAATTGTGGCCGTCCCCTCTCCTCATTAGGAAGGGAGCCTCCTTTTCCTATTACATGAGATTTCATTATCTTATGATTCTCTCCAATATTTGCAACAACTTTTGTTGCAAATTATTTCACAAAAATAAATCCAATTTATTTTGTAAATATTACAGTCATGCCATTGGAAATTTGTGAATCACATTCACAACTCAAAATAAAATGTAAATTACATTTTCAATTTAATGTCCAATGTGAATCCAATTCACATTAACATTTAATTAACAAATGTAAATTACAAACATCTTTCTCTTATATATTATAAATCACATTTATAATATATTTGATTAATATGGATAATGCTATCCACATTAGTCATATCCATGATAATTAAATCACATTTAATCATCTTGGATTTCTATTCTCTTGTGTCCAAATAATATGAATCACATTCACATTATTTACATCTTTGATAATCAAATCACATTTAATTATCTAAGATAATTCTCTTTATAATATGAATCAAATTCACATTACTCATGATAATTAAATCATATTTAATTATCCATTTTCTCAATGCTTGGATACATATATCAACAATAGAATTATCCATGAACTCCTTCAAGGATAATGCGCTTTCTCCACAGATACTTGAAGATAACGACAGGGCGATTGTATTGTTCCACATATAGTGACTTGGATATTGAGATCATATCTCAAATCCAGACCGCGGGCCTCCCATAGATGCTTGATTGAATCAAGACCGCAAATCTAATCTTTTTATTGCATCTGAATCACATTCAGATCAATGTCCAACATTTGGACCAAGATCAGATTACCTCTCTACTGAGAGGAGTCACTAAAATCCAGACCCGTTTCATCACTCCCTAGGAATGGAAGCGTCATGGTTATACAATCGTTTATGATCACATCACCCTCAGGTATTCCTAATACCTGTACATCCTGCATACTGGAAGACTCAGATTAAACCTGAAGTATTTGATCAACTTATACTGTCTACTTCATGGTTTTATCAGTAAGTTTCTCATTTGATCATTGGGAGTTGGTATCGATCATATACTTTCCAAAAGCATATATCACACCTAGTTCTTGATCATATACTTTCCAAAAGTATATATCAAACCTACAAATTCAGCCAAGCTTCCAAAGCGAGACGACTGTGCACGGAATTTGATTCTTCCCAATATCTCATGAGTGAGCTCATGTCTTCCGGTTCAATAAATGAACCTGTATGATCCCTTTGAGAGATCGTATTACTCATATGCCCTTATATGCACACCAGTGCGCCGGTGTATAGACCTTGGTTAGGTCATCAACCTATTGGTCTGCCAAATGTACATACTCAGACATATAGTAACACATCTGTCTCCGGTCAGAGGATGTGTGCCTATATCATGACAGCATACGATATAGGACTTTGGTTATCTCGATCTCGTTAGGCCAACTCTTTGACCTAACTAATCTGACACCTCCGAATCTCTATTCCTATGCAGAGGACCTGCATAAGAGGTCGGTCAGATATCAACCTTTAGAGATAAGGATTGCCATCTCCTACTCAGGCTGGAGATCATCTCTTAACAATCATTTGACGGTGCTTGATGAGTCCTCAATCTAACCCTTTAGATATTCATCCAAGCACCAGCCTCTATGATTCAATTAGTTGAATCAACTGCTGTATGATCATCAAGATGGCCATGGTACATAACCCTAATTGTACTAAGGGACCT
Source organism: Ottelia alismoides (assembly GCA_037367405.1). NCBI lineage: Eukaryota > Viridiplantae > Streptophyta > Magnoliopsida > Alismatales > Hydrocharitaceae > Ottelia > Ottelia alismoides. Next base: position 11,648 of record JAZKJV010007141.1, read on the forward strand.
ATTATGCAAATTATTTATTCTTCATGTCAGATCAGGGAATGATATTTGCAATAACATTTATTGCAAAATGGCTCGCTGTGGGCTCGCATGTCCAACAATTTATCCTTTATCACATCTTATTCCTTGTCCCATGTTCGAATATATTATGATATAAAAATATATTATAATCATCTGTTTTCAACTATAAGAATCCTTATTAAATTTATGTTTTAAAGATGATGAGTGAGACTAAGAAGATAGCAACTGAATGAATATTATTATAACTACATATATAGACAACACCTCAACATACGAGGATAGGGAGATTAATTGCAGCTCATCTGCATGCAACTTTCATGTTCATCAATCATCATCTCTTAGCAATATATTACTCTCGAGAAATCAACATGCACATGTTTCTAAGACACATGCATAGTCACCCGCTCATCCTGAGACTGATCAATGGTGGATCAAGGTATTGAACATGCAATTTTCTGTAACTCTGTAACATATTCCGTTGTTCCTATATGTATTCATCACTATTTTATTTGATTCTATTTCATCTTGTCAGAAAATTCTGAAGTTTGATATCCGCTTAAGTTTGATTCGATTTAATTAATGTTCGATTTGTATTCGGATCAAATAAATGAATCAAACTAAACACAAGATTAACCCGATTATATAAATGAATATGTAGCTAAAATATCTCTTACCTTGTGGCAACGAAAAGTTAATTGAAAAAGAAGCAATCAGTAGCTAAGATTTTTCATTACTACAATTACTCGTTATTAGGGTAATTTGTTGCAGTGTATAGACCTTATTAAGCACAAAATTGCATGCATACATTTTTATAATGCGAAATCCCAGTATTTTTTTTGTGTAAAAAGGTATGCATGAGAACCTCCCAACTTTTTTTTAATGGAATGACTCCTGATTTTATTTGTGCAGGAATCCATACGACGTTTACGACCGTTATTGGTATACCATAGACGAGGACATCAAGATATCGTCAAATAATAGCTTGTTGATCAAAGCCACAACTCTGAACACAAGCACATGCGCCGATCATCCTCCGGCCAAACTATTCGAAACTGCTGTGACCCCAGTTGGAGTTGGAGGATCCCGGAATCTCACCATCACTCCAAGCTATCGCTCCTCCTTTCGCTCTCAAATCTACTTAAATATGTACTTCACAGAGGCCAACGCGACCATAACAACACCTAAGAGGAAGTTTGATATCTATATGGACGATGAGATCATCTCTGACGCATCCACGCCCATTGCACCAAACTTCGGTGAGGCCATCGAGTTCACGTATGTTACATTTGAACCTAAAGTCTCCAACGCCACAGTGTTCACTCTGGTACCAACGAATGATTCAACTCTTCCTCCTATCATTAGTGGTTTCGAAACTCTGTACATGTATGGGTTCTCAAGTGACGGCACAGACCCTCAGGACGGTACGCCATTTTGTTCACGCAAATTACATTTGATTGGATTAATGTCTCAAACGAAGTTCCAATCCAAAACAGTGCCGCCGAGGTGTCCCTCTTGTAGCCTTGACTGCCTGATCTATAAATTTTACTTATTTGGTATGTTGCAGATAAATAAATAAATAAATAAATACACGCGCGCGTACACAAACACACCTAATATGTCATTCAAATTTCATCAGAAACGTCATCCAGAACATGTAAATACAACAAATCTGTGACCGTTAAAAAATGACTATCTGGATGGAGGCCGTAGAAGTCTCTGTTTCTGACGAAATTTGAACGACATATTAAAGGGATATAATTATGAAAATCCATGGTGGAATTTTTGAAAAAATAAAAAAAATTTGCAAAAAATGAAATGTGTAGGCTCCCTTTTCTCTCTCTCTCTCTCTCTCTCTCTCTCTCTCTCTCTCTCTATATATATATATATATATAGGGTAAAATGGGGCTGCCCCCATGGAGTAGCCAACTTGGCTACTCCCACCCCTATTTTTCCCTCATTTTTTAATTTTTTTGGAAAATAAAAATTTGTATATTCATCATTATATCCCTCTCACATTCTATTAAAATTTCGTCAGAAACAGAGAGTCCTAAGCCCTCCATCCAGACGTCATTTTTTTAACGGTCACAGGATTTTTTAAATCGACCATGTTTGGATGGAGGCCGTAGGAGTCTCTGTTTCTGACGAAATTTTAATAGAATGTGAGAGGTATATAATGATGAATATACAAATTTTTATTTTCCAAAAAAAATAACAAAATGAGGGAAAAATAGGGGTGGGAGTAGCCAAGTTGGCTACTCCCTGAGGGCAACCCCATTTACCTAGCCAACTTGGCTACTCCCACCCCTATTTTTACCTCATTTTTTTATTTTTTTGAAAAATAAAAATTTGTATATTCATCATTATATCCCTCTCACATTCTATTAGAATTTCATCAGAAACAGAGACTCCTACGGCCTCCATCCAAACATGGTCGATTTAAAAAATCCTGCGACCGTTAAAAAAATGACGTCTGGATGGAGGGCTTAGGACTCTCTGTTTCTGACGAAATTTTAATAGAATGTGAGGGGGGTATAATGATGAATATACAAATTTTTATTTTCCAAAAAATAAAAAAATGAGGGAAAAATAGGGGTGGGAGTAGCCAAGTTGGCTACTCCCTGGGGGCAGCCCCATTTTACCCTATATGTATGTATGTATGTATGTATGTATGTATGTATGTATGTATATATATATATATATATATATTCGAACAATTGTTGGTCATATTTCTTTTTATTGAGAAATAGAAGAAGTCATAGAAGGGTTTTGTCAGACCCACTCATATATTAGTTAAACTAAAAATAAATAATTATGTTATATCCATGAAAGTTTTAGTATCTTCGATTTAATCGGTATCATAATTCTGAAAATTTATACGTGAATCAAGATTGAGGAAAAGAAGTTTTCAAGTCTCTGATTTAGACCTATTGTCGAATCCTACTCAACAGAATACGAACGTAGTACTTATAGAAGAATGGGCCAATCTGATTTTTCACAATAAAGTGATAGATGAAGCTCCCATGAAACGACTTATTATATTCTATGTCACCCTTTCCTTAACGTCATACATGGGTATAAGTGCAACAACAAAAGGGCATTACTGTTAACTATATAACGATATAGGCTCATGAATTTTTCATTAAATAAATACGAATTAAATCATAATTAAATAAGCAGATAGGAAGAGAATATGATATATATTATACTTTTATAAAATAAGTTAGAGTCGTTCTTGGCGAGGGGAATGAGTATAATGTTCCCCAATCGCCACTTGTGGTGCGATTTTTCCGGCTTTCTTTCAAATCGGTACCTTAGATGTATATGGATTCTTATTTTTTTAATACTTATTTTATTCATAGTTGTTTAATAAAAAAGTTCTATAGGAACACAGGTGCTATTGTAAAAAAGATAAAAAGTACAAATGTATTTGCAGAAACTAAAAAGGGGGATAGAGTGTAAAAATCCCTTTGTTCTAATCTGACCAACTCTTACCGGTGACAACACGGTTATGGATGCTGAAGGAGCTTTTGCAGATAAAATTCAACTTTTAATAAATTTGGCAATATTTCCCTTCTTTTTCAGTGGCTCCACTGGAAATACTGCAAAACAAGTTCAAGGTCCTTCAGAACTGGACAGGAGATCCATGCCTTCCAGAAACGTACAACTGGGAGTGGGTTAACTGCTCCTCTGAAGCATCGCCGCACATCTCAATGCTGTAATTTCTCCCACTACTTTATTGCTCCCTCGAATATTTTTCTTCTGTTTGTCCTAACTGATGGCAACGGGAAAAAAAAACGGAATTATGAAAATTCGTATTTATTGTTTTGGGAAAAAAGAGATAATATGATGGACGATTCTTCTAGTGCAGATTCTCTGTAGTACCGCAGAAGTCTGTTGTAAAGGATCACTCAATGGGAGCTGCTTGATCGCGCGGTACACACAGTATGAGCTACGAAAAACCTGAATTTCATGTTAACCGCTCGATCTTGATGGAGCAGCTTTGGTTGGGTGGTCCTTTACAGCAGACCTCTGCAGTACTGCAGAGGATCCGTGCTCCGATTCGTCACCCTTCATCTTGTATATCCTACTTGAGAGCCCTCCTCACTACCACATGATTGACCATCCTTTTCTGCAAAAAATAAAATAGAGACTTTTGCACCCACACCCAACCTAGTTTCGCAGTTATACTTATGCCTCTGCCATTTGTTTAACAAAACTTGATACTCTTCCTTCTTGCACCATTAACACTTTGGGTTAGTCAAAATTTCTTATCCTCCCAAAGGGCAGCCTCAAGCTCCCTCTACCCATTGCCCTGAGTACATCCTCTTCCATGGAGGGATCGAGGTCATGGGCAATGTCAAGAAAGAGGAGGGCAGCTGCGACTGAGAGGTCGGGGTAACATCGAGGTCGTGGAGCTCAGGGCAGAGAAGGGTAGCTACGACGAAACAGCAGGGGATGGACAGAGTATGCAATCAAAATCGGAGGCGCACAATTGTAATAGAGTATTTCTTAAATAGACCTAGGTCTGTATAAATCATGTTCTTGACAGTGGAACTAACAGAGGAACACAAGAGGGACGAGCACAAGTATTATTGCAAGAAAGATAAAAGCATAATTGTAACCGTGAAAACACACAATGACACAACTCACAAGTGTGAAAATCCCAATTTGATGTAAAACACTTAAGTAGACTAACCAGCAATAGAGTGATTCATTCTATACATCCCCCGGTTACAGAGAAATTTTCCTTTAGAAACAATGACTGCAATTCTCCTCGTCTTTTATTAACTTGCGCAGATCTCTTGGTGGGTATGGACTTTCAGGAAAACTTCCTGACTTTAGTGGGCTTGTTGCTCTCGAGTCAATGTAAGTTTCCATTGTAGGTAGAAAAAATATGGAAGAGATGATTATTCCTTCATTAGAAAATATGTTCACCTTTGAACTTGCGGGTGGCAGAGATCTAAGTAACAACATGCTCAGTGGAGACATCCCCGGATTCTTAGCAAGATTTCCCAAACTAAAGAACCTGTGAGTTTCATCCTTCTCATAGCATCATCTTCCACAATCAAAAACATCAGCATTACGATCGTGAAGGAACATCAAGACTGACTCAATTGTGCACATCTTACCTGGAAGGAATCTGGCCTACAACAACTTCAGCGGTGATCCTGCCTCCCTTATCACTAGCAGACAGATAAGGGTCAAGTAAGTTTTTCTCAAGAATCCTCGTTTCAATGCTGGAGTCTTTTGTGCGAGTACTGCTATACGACGTAAAATCATTAAATTAAATCGTATACAATTTGCAGTGTTACAGGAAATCCGCTTCTGGAAAAAAAGGAAGCACCGCCACCATCTGGAAATCCATACGAGATGCAAAAGGATGGCTCTGGCAAAGTCTCCAGCACATCGTTCGTTGCCGTGCTATGGGCATTAATGATTGTTGCTGCTGTGGCATAAGATCGGAAGTGTTCCTGTGAAATATTGTTGCTGTAACATTACATGGATACTTGAGTTTCTGCGAGGTTCAGTTTCATTTCCTTTATCTGTCCTTGATTTCACTTCATATGTAATGTGAGTTCCCAGATTGTCTGCTTGTTTTTTCATGGCAACTTTCAGTGATTTTGACCTGTAAAATAAAAAAATTGCCCATTATTAAGGCAGTTTTTTGAAGGAAATATAAAAGGCTTATGCTGAAGTTATTAATCTAGAATCGATACATACAATGAATGCTGATTATGTTTGAATGTCAGAATAGCATGGTAATTACACATCATTTCCACGCGATTCTTTGGAATATTTGGAAATCCTGAGCTTTATGGTTAGTCAGAAATACCGGGATTTATAGAGGGAAAACCTCTTTCTGTCCAGAATATTTTGTCTTTCGTATTCTTGGGTATGATACTGATTGATCGTCGGATGATATTTACATAGGGACAGGTTTTCATAGTAACAACTATCGCTTTCTTTTGGGATTTGTAAATTAATGGTAGTTAACTCGTCACTGCAACCAAAAAAAAAAGGAAGAATCACACTTAATATGTATAAAATCATACATGGCAAGTATAAGGTCGAGCACAATGAGCGAAAATATCACGTGAGTTTCGGTCCTCAATTGCAAACAAAATATGGATAGTCTTTTTTTGTGACTTTTATATCGATTTTTCGCAGTAAGGAAGAACAGCAAGCTAGTATAACCACAATCGTATGGAATTGTAAACAAAAAATACAAATGCAATGTAAATAATGTCAGGATTTTTGTCTCAGTCTGGGCAATTCATGAGTTTTCAAAGTTTTTATACCAACTTTACAAGCAATAACAAAAAGGGATTTTATCACTTGTGCCCCTCCGAGATATCACAATATCAGTTATACCCCTTTTTTTTGTAATATCAGTTGTGCCCCTCACTTCTTTCTCCGTCATCAGTTGTGTCCTTCCGTCAGATTGACCGTCAAAAAATTGAAATAACCATAGTTTACTCAAATCATGGTGTGGTTAAGAGGGGTATTATGGTCAGAATAAAATCAAATGAGGAGAAGGGTTGGGGAGGAGGTGTGAGGCTGTGGAGGAGGTGCGGGCTGGCGGCAGGGGCCGGGGGAGGTGCGTGGCTGCAGGAGGAGGTCGGCTTCACGTGCGCACAGGCGGCGCGAGCGCGGTGCGGAGCAGGGGAGGTGGCGGTGCGGGACAGGGGCGAGCTTCTTACCGCCATGCAATTCCTTCCTTGGAGAACTATAACCATCCCCATTGAGATAAACAGAGTGCCAAGCTCGTCCTGTAGCGAGAAACCCATCTATCAAAGGCTTGGGAAGGAGCAGATTCTGGAATTTGCTTCCGTTGATTTTCTTCCAATTTGAATGATCTCATACTGCATGTGGTTTCTTGTTTCTGTTTCTGAGACGCCTTCGTGGTGCATGTAGCATTCCACTGCTTTTGGCGGAGTGGCTGGAGGGTCAGGGTATGCGGGCGGAGGAAGGGAATGGGGGGCTGGAGGAGAGGGGCGGTGCCGGGGAGGGGAGGCGGGGCAGGGGGTGCGGGGCTGGGAGGGGGTGCAACCCAGGGGGAGGTGGAGCAGGGGGGCGGCGTCGGCGAGGGGAGAGGGGACCGCTTGGCTTCTGGCGAGGGGCAGCGACCACGCGTGGAGTCCAGGAAGGTGGTGGCGCGTGCAGTGGAGGGGGAGGGGGAGGCGGCGGTGCGGGGCAGGGGAGAGGGGGAGCTGGGGCGGTGCGTGCGGGGGAGGGGGAGGGGTGGCGGCGGTGCAGGGCATGGGGGAGGGAGAGCAGGGGCGGTGCGTGCGGGGGAGGGGGAGGGGAGGCGGCGGTGCAGTTAGGGCGCAGGTGCATCACCACGGAAGGGGGAGCGGTGGCTGGCGCCGCAGCACGGCCCGCGCGGGGTGGAAGAAGAGAGCAGGCCGGAGGTGGGGGAGGAATTCCGGGCGGAGAAGGAGGAGGAGGTTGGAGGAGGAGGAAGATGATGGGGAAGAGGAGGAAGAAGAAGAGGATGTAAAAATGACCATTAAACTATTTTTTTAAAATTAATTCCGTTTATGTCCTCAAAGTTAACGTCCGTTTATACTGTGGATGGACGGCAACTAACCCAAGGGGCACAACTGATAAAACGGCAAAAAGTGAGGGGCACAACTGATATTACCAAAAAGATAGGGGCATAACTGATATTGCGATATCTCGGAGGGGCACAAGTGATAAAATCCCTAACAAAAAATAAAAGTGACCAAAATAATTCAATAATTAAGAACATTTCCTGTACTATGAATAATGTATTAAAATAGTAAAAAATCATTTCCTTTGATTTTCTTTCAATAAATTAGTTACTTGTTAGTGATTTTCAAAGAAAGCAACACTGATTGCTTAAATCGATTTTTTAATACCTCGAATGTCCACAGGAAATTATAGAAAAAATCTATGGATGTATTGTAGTGCCATCCAATGTTTTTAAAAACCGAATCTGATATTGAACCAAAAATGTTGCTTAAAAGGTCAAATCAGGTTGAACCATGGAATTGAACCGGTTCAATCGAATGATGACGTCATCATTCTTAAAAATATGATTGAACCGAACCAGTGGGAAAGAAGTGATTAAATCGACTAATCGAATAAGAATGGATTGAAAATGTATAAAATATACACTGAAATATAGTTGAAATAAATATAAATTACACAACTAATATATATATATATATATATATATATATATATATCTTATTGGTGAATCTCCATTTCATCACATATATTCTTTTATTTTGGCCTTAAATCCCTAGTTAAATGCATGAATATAGCATTAGTTTGCTCAATATAGCACTAATTATTTGTATTGTAAATATTATATAAATACATGTATTTAATTCCAAGATAAAAGAGTACAGGAAAGAAAAGGAAAAGAAATGAAGTGTTGAAGACATTAAATGGACCTAACCCCTGAGACCAAGTCAATATTGACTTGATTGACAAGGAAGGGGGAGATAGGGCCAATAAATTGTACAAAAATCATATTGAAAACCTAAATTAATTCTTCCATAAATAGTCTTCTGAGCCCTATTTTATTCTTCATTATTTATGCATCAAATTAATAAACTCTGAACATGAAATTTGTACATAATAATGAATAGAAAAATCATAATTTATTTCACTAAAAAATAATGCACAGTATGATTGGGATACACAAAACAAAAAGAACGTAAACCAAACTTCACAGTCATGTATCTTCTCCGTATGAAATCCAAATTGACCAAGCTCACCTTTATTGTTCCTAAAATTTAATATCTATTTAATGAAGGTAGTTTTATTAAAATCAGAGTTAAAATGCAAAAGTTGATTTTTGGAACCCAATTGCACTGTATACCTGTATCTAATATACATAATATTCATTCTTATCTTTTTCCTCGTCTTGTATTTTTATTTACTTGTATATATTACATATATTATACTTAAAATAAGAAACAAAAATAAAAGTATTAAAAAGTACCAAAATTATAATATATATATATATTCAAAATAAAAATAAAATATATACATATACATACTACATACATTTAATTAAGCGAATAAATAAAAATATAAAATAAAATAAAATAACAACATGTAAACGTGTAAATAAATATTCTATAAATAAATAAAATAAGAAAATAATACTATTATGCACATAAATAACATTAAATAAATTAAGATATATTAAATGTAAATAAATACCTAAATAATTATATGTAAATAATAACTCATAATAAATACTTTCGTAAAAATAAAGAAAATTCATGATTAAATAGTGCATAAAGTACCCAACATATTTTATATTTTGAGTTTTTTGCAATTAAGATGGACCAATCACCTCGCTCTGCTCGTTGACCTAGGGTTAATTGTACCTCCACCTACCCCCTCCATGTCAGAACCCTATGTACGCCTTTCTCATCAATTTTTAGCGCTTGACTCGTTGATCAGTTCATCACACTTCCTTTTTCCAAAACCACGTACGACATGATCAACATCCAAAGACTTAGCCATGTCCGTACAATCTTTTGATTTCCACCTACCACCATTCGTAATTTTTACGTGTTTTGATCCTCTTTATATAAACTCTTAGCCCTTGAGATCGTCCTATAAGAGGGGCATAAGCAATAGGAGCGCGTCTCTATGGATTTACAACGAGGAGGAGAGGTTCCAAGGAAGATACAACCACCATCGAATTTTCGTCTAAAGCGGTTCCACCTCTTTGGTTTGTAGACCAAATTGAGGCCATCTTTCATTGCTTTCTAGCTTATTTTCAATCGTAGTTTTAATTTCTATTTTTCATTTTTTATAACTAGTGGTTAGAATAGGATAATTTACAAACCCTTCTTGATTGAGGCCTACTCTTCAGTCCCAAATACACTATGATCTGACCATTTCCAACTTGCCTAATCATCCCATTCTCGATCCCCGTCGCCTTGTCCACGAAAACCCCTTCTTTCCAACCAAGATACTGCAAGGATCTAGCGAATAAAGCTCCACCTTCACCCATTGACCTAGAACTCATTGCCTCTCTCATTAGCATCCTGAACAGCTTCATTCATAGATCTATGCTCTCCTCCTCGAACCAGAGAGCATTTTTGCGTAGATCTCATGTCTCGAGGACCCACCTGGAGCCACAATGAAGCTCAAACTATTGCCCTAGGTTGCATGAAGAAGATAGGTTTAGGTCCCATTCAAGGGGACCTGGAATCCATCGACAACCCCCTATAGATGCAGAGGTCTCCCAACAAGCTTTTGGACTCGTCAATGAAGCGAACAGAGCTCTGAATAAGGTGATCGGTCAAATCAAAGGAGCTCCTATTTGTTGTTCTTCATGTTCTTTCTCCATGCTGATGAATCTCCATTTCATAACCTTTATTCTCTTATTTTAACCTTAAACTTGTAAATAAAAGCATGAATATAGTATTATTTTGTACAAGTAAAACTCATTATTTACATTGTAATGATACATAAAATCATTGATTTAATTAAAAAAAGAAAGAATAAAAGAAATAAAAGAAAATAATGTAGTGTCAACTGTCAAAGATGCTTAGTGAGTCTAAACCCTGAGACCTAGTCATCACGATGATTGGTCGACAAGGAATAAAGTAGGGGGAGATAAGGGCCAAGAAATGCACAGAAACCCTAATTTATATTAATCAATAATAGACCTTTTGGGACCTATTTTTTTCTTATTTTTATACCTCAAACCAATAAACTTTGAACATGAAACTTGTACGTGAAAATACAATAAAAATACAAAATTCATTTCACTCAAAAATAATGCACAACGTGCCCGGGATACACAGACAAAAAAACTGCAAAGACAACTTCTCATACATGTATCTTCTCCATACGATCTAAAATTTGAACATGAAAGTTGTAGATAATTAAACAAAGAAAAATACAAAATTGATTTCACACAAAAATAATGTACAGATAAAAAGATATGATCTGAATAAGATTCCATAATTCCAACTTCCCAGACCTGTATCTTGCAAATAAAAACTCAAAGTATACCAAACGCACCTTTAATTGTATATAGTTTAAAATAAGCTATTTATTGGCGGGGGTTTCGTATTTTTCGGAGTTACGGTTTGGAAGTTGAGTTTTAGAACCCTATTGTATACTTGTACATATTAAAATATTCATTTTATTCATTATTTTTATAATTTTATATTTTTATAATTTTGTAAATTATACTTATAATATATTTGTATATTAAAATCAGAATAAAAACCTAAATAAAACACAAAATAAAATACTTGTATATACTATACCTAGGTATAATACCTATACATATGCATATATAAGTCATACTTATATTTTATTCAGTGTACAAAATACTTCAGAAAAATAAAGCAAAAATACTTTAAAGTGTATAAAAATACTTTATAAATTTATAAAATAATAAACAAAAATAAATAAATTAAAACACAAAATAAAAAAATTATTAAAATATATAGATATATATACCTATATGGACCTAATATGGTAACTTGTAATTGTATACCTCTAAAAAATAATTAAAAATCACTATAAAATAATTCATAAAATTATAAACATTTTTCATTTAATAACAAAAAATGAATAAATCATTTTCTATTTTAAAAAGATTTTACAAAGTTTTTCCCCAGGATTTTTCCTGGTTGGTCCACGTGGACCAACCAGGGGGCCTGGAGAGTTGACCGGCGGGTCAACTCTCTTACCCACTCCCGTGGCTTGTGTCAGACGTGCTTTTTCCTCATTTTTCTCCCATTTTTAAAGACCACCTCGTTGCTCCTTTCATGATGATTTCTTCTGCACTTTTTCTCCCCATGCTTCCATGATACACGCCCTCAGCTTACATTGGGGATTGGATCGTTGTGGCGCTCCTGGCATCTCGATCTTTGAGCCCCTGCGTCACTAATTCAAAACCACCCCTCATCTTCCTTCTTCTTTTGAACCGCCTTGGAGAAGTTTCAGACCTCCGAGAGTGGGTATAGGGTGAGCTCCGGTGACAGGGGAGATCCCCACACCCCCGTCGAGGTGCGACGAGGTTGAGGGCAGATTCCAACCACCTCCGGTCGTTTTGCCATCGAGGTCTATCTCGGGAATTCATTGCCCTCGAGGTCTGTTTTTCTTGTCTTTTTCTTGCTTTTATATATTCGTCGTAGCAGTAGGAGTAGATCCCCTCCTTCGTTTCCACTCTTCACCCATTCAACCACTTCGCCGACCACCTCGCCGAAGCAAGCTCTGGCGAGCTCGTTCTTTCACATCCACCGTGCCATTCCACCCCCACAGGGTCAGGCAACTTGCCCTCGTCCCTCTCACTTTGTTTTGCAGGTTCTCGCGCACTTGAACGATCACCTGGAGGCAGTTTTGACCTTGCCGGTGGTACCTGGGCCCCCTCTTCTTCTCCGACGTCGCTGAGGAGCCCTGGTGCATACCGCCCCTTTTTGAAGCCCCAGACGAGAAGAGAAGACCTGCAGGAGCACTTTGGACCTTCTCGTAGCCTCATCTCACGCCGGAGGAGGAGGAGCGAGGCTGGGGAAGCTCGCTCATCGGAGCTTTCTTCCCTGTTCTTGCTCCTGCATTCCCAGCCATTAGATCGTGGTTGTTCTTTAGGAAGCGCAGCAGCCGTCGGATCGAGGGCCGTCAGCACCGTCAGATCTGCATCAATGTCTTAATCGCAGTCATCGATCGCGGAGCGGTATCGGGTATCCACAGCTTGCCGCGTGTCAAGGAAATAAACTTCAGCCGTTGGATCCCGCAAGCGAGGGTGTTTTGCGAATCCACGCTCGCCCTTTTTGTATTTAATTATTAGAACTTAAGCATGCATCTGCAGCTTAAAAGTTTTGTAATATTTGCAGAAACACCCCAAGACTTTCCATTATTGCAAACAGGTCCTCGGCCACGTCACCTCACGTGCATGTGCGCGTGAGGGGACAGGCCATTTTGCGTGGGGACCCTTGTGGGTCTGAGTATTCAGTCTTAGTCCTGAAATATTTTGTTAAAGTTATAACTTTCTGGGATTTTTGCATAAAGGCCCCCGTGTTTTTAAAATATTGCATTCAGGCCCTTCCTAGGCGCGTGCTAGTCACGCGCTTGGTCAGGTTATTTGCAGGAGCACCCTTGCGGCTTTGATTATTTGTATGCAATCATGGATCTTGTTTAATTAGTTATATGTTTTACGTGGAAATTGTACTTTGGCCCATGGATGTTTACTTATTTGCACTTATGCCCTTGCTAGTAGTGTAGTTTCTTGATGTTGTTTGTATTTATTTCATGCATCTATAACTTGTTAAAAATCACCAAAAAATATCATAGGCTCATGTTTGCTGTCTCATTCACGCTATATTTTTATATTGCATTTTTATTGCATTTTCATAATTATTAAAAATAAAAAAATATGCATTTTCAGCACTATTTGCATTAGAAAATCCATAAAAATTAGTAAAAGTTTTTGAAAAATTCCAAAAAAAATATATATTTTGCTTATCTTATCATATTTTAGTGTTAATACAAAAATCATTAAAAATTTCAAAACAAAAACCTTAAAAATTAGAAAACTCCTAAAAACGTCATAAAAATCTAAAAACTTCTAGAAAAATCTTAAAAATATAAACTCAGTTTCTGTAGTTTTCTTATTTTATTTTATTTATTTTAAAATTAATTTGACGAATTTTGGATACTGTTTGATAATTTTTATCCTCATTTTAGTCTTGGCCAGTAGCATAGTTCACTGTTTTCTTGTATTTCCACTTTTAAAAATACCAAAACATTCAGAAAAATCTCCAAAAATCATAAAAACATTATAAAAATATAAAAAGACCAAAAACATTTTATTCTCTGATTTTTGAGCATTATTTCCTATTTTTATAAATACTCTACTCATCTCTTCCTTATATTGTGTGTATATATATATTCTATTATTGAAAAAGAAAATATGAAAATATAACATCCAAAAATCAAATAAAAATTATAAAATTAAAAACCCACAAAAATTTGCATATTTGTAGACACAATCACATTCACATCTTTGCATTCTTGCTTGATCTATCATGTGTGCTCCATGTGTTCGACACTCTACATATACTTGCACTATACACATTTTATGTAGAGTTAATAATAAATTTTAACTCCACTTTTGCTTGTCATTGCTTGATTTCATATCGTGTGTTAATTATTGATCTTAATTGGGATTCATTGAGGGTCGCCGCAGCGATGATTGTCTCCGCCTTGTGTGAGACATTTAGACCCCGTGAATTTCGGTTAAATCAGTAGATATTTAAAGTGGGCACAACTGGTAAAAATCCTAAAATGAATATAAGGGTATTGATATGAATAATTAAATAAATAAAGGTGATATCTACATCAGTATCTATTTTAAGACAATTATAGATACGGAAGCGAAAATATGTATAAAATAAATCTAGTAGTGGGTATGTACGTATACAACGTATCAATTGCACGTGTAGTTCTTACTCCTCGCCAAAAAAGATATCATTTTTAAGTTAGCAAAAGCCCCTACAACTCTTCGATACTTGCAAGGCCTTCAAAAGAAGAGGAGAAAGGGTACTCCCTCAGTTCCTTTGCATTCCATGTCTTGTCTACTAGATGCGTCTTAATTACTAGACTTATTGCACGTTCCCTTTCTCTTTAAACTATCCTCCAACAGAGGACGAGGTTCCCTTTCGTAGAAGAAATAAGCATTTGGATTGCTTGAGATGATGAGTGGTCATTATTTATTTTGACGACATATAATACTCGTGCATGAAGTTCCCTGTGAAGATCGATGAGGTTACTCAGTTTCCTTGTCATGTATTGCTCGTTTCTTTGCATTTGTGATCCCTTCACTACGTCTAGTTTCTTGATTTAACTATATAAATCAAATTCAAGTTTATTTCTAATCATAGCCCATTAATATTATAATTGAAAGATAATTATAATAAGCCGCGTTAATCTACGAAAATTCCGCATACCAAAGGACCAAAAACTCAAGGTTCAGTTCGGCCCGCTTAATGAGCAAGCATAACGTGTGCCCGATTGATCAGGAATTGAGATGAAATGGAATTATTGTTGCTTCGATTGTTTCCATTCTTGCGTTTGTTGTGGCATTGGAACATATGAATAACGATTACAATGAAAACCCAATTCCATTATACATGTGAATCATCATTTCTAGGCACCTTTTTAGGATTAGTGATTCTATTTCCTTTCACATTTACTATAGTGAAAAGGCACTATTGGGCGAGGGACAACCTAGCTAACTAATTTCAGTATAGATTTGCATTTATCTATATAATTTCTCTTTGGTGGCTAATTTCCCCATTTTCGAATATGGCTATTTGCTTTTATGTATAGAGCTAAGTTGTTTGCAAAGCAGATCGAATCGAGAGAAACTATTAGAAGAAATATTCAAACTAAGATCTAATTTAGAGGTTATTAAAGTGAGTCCCCGAGCTACCTTATAATACCTATGAATATATTCGAGAAGAAATTGAGGTTGGACATTTCCATTATGTACTTTCTATGGGCTCTCTCAATCGGGCAGGAAAGGATGCATGTTTCATCCCCCCCCCCCCCCCCCCCCCCGCCCCCCGAATTCTATTTGACTTTGATTAGTTTATTTAAGATGCAGTTGATCAAAACAGGCTCTGCTTAATCCTCCGATCATCAAAGATCGCGTCTTCTTCTCGGACCTCTCAATTACAAGCCGCACTCTTTAAGTAGTCTTCGAGGTACCTATGAAATGTGTATATGTCCTCTTCCCTTCCTTTTTAGGATTCGTGATTCTATTTCCTTTCACATTTACTATGGTGTTCCTGTAAGACATTGATATATACTTCTTTAACTTTTGTTAATTCTTCCACCGTATCTACAAACGTATCCTTTCGATGATTCAAACAGTCGGATATGCGTAATAGAAATATAATATTAGTTTATAACTACTCATTTTCAAATATGAATACAAGGGAATATATACAGATAAAACATACTTATTGATATCAAAGTATTATCCACATTAATTTGCATCAATTTTAAAATGAATATCGTCATAAATGTCAATAACAATTATCCCTTTGGTATACAAGATATCTAAATGAAGTAAACATGGTAAATATATTTAATTGACCAGAGTTGTGTTGAAATGGAAATACTCATACTTGATACATATATTTAGGGTTTAAAATCCATAGGAACTGTGATTATTTTATAGGGTAAATTAAAAAAAACCTCATCCAAGCACCAAAATCCCATTTATAATTCTCATTTTTTGAAATCTAACAAAAAATAATAGGATCTTACTTTTTGTCTCAAATCTAAGCTTCCATAAGCTACTTTAATTTTACTGTTTGTTTCAAATATAAGCTTTCATAAGCTTCTTTGACCATTTTAGGTAGGTGCTAAAGCCTAATTCTAAAATTTATTACTCATATTGTTACATTTCAAAAAAATAAGTTAACCGGGAATTGAGGCAAGGTGGAGTCTTTTTTTATATAATTTACCCTTTTTCTTAAAAAAATAATACAACATCATCGTAAATTTATTTATTACGAAGATGAAACCAATGATATTGTTAATTGTATTGATTGGATAGAAGCAAAAGATGATTGGATAGAGAATAAGGGAAAGGGATAAGTAGGAATTAGGATGGATAAGTCAATGTTTCTGTTATATTAAAGGGATTAAAAGGGACAATGAATTTATGTTAGATAAGTGGTAGTTACTTATTTTTTTATGGGAGTAGCCTATGATTGAGGAATAGTGAAGAAAACCTTATTCCTTACTTTGACTTGTTCCTCAAACGAATAATTCCTTACTGTCAAATTTCCAAAAAAGAAGTTAACTACGAACCAAGGCAAAATGGAGCCGTTTTATATAATTTACCTTTTTAAGAAAATAATATAACATAATCGTAAAGTAATTTATTACGAAGAAACAACAAATAACACTACTTATCTTAATGATAAATGAGATATAAAGACAGGAGATAGGATCCTCTTATGTAATGGGTTATACAGTAGAGGTGTCGTAATTTTTTTCTTTGTGATTTTAATTTTAAAAATCTAATTTTATAGATAATACCTTTTAATAATGTTCCACATATCTTCTAAATTTCGCTCAAATTCGAGATCATTTATTATTTTATTTAACGGCCAATCGTTTGGTTGATATTTAAACAACTTAAATCCCATTTAAAAAGAATCGGATCTTTGACCATTATGATAAAATAGCAAATGATATCTAAAGAATATGTGGAACATTATTAAAAGATATAATATATATGGTTGGATTTTTAAAATGAAAATAGCAAAAAAAGGGTTTTACTGATGCTGTAAAACCCATTACAGGAGAGAGATCCTATCTCATAAAGAGAGAGGGGAGAGAAGGAAACCATTCCTCCACACTATTTAAAAGCGCACTGTTTACAAAGAACGTTGCAAATTTTGTAAAAAAAATAATGAACCTTTCCTCTTTTGCATTAATTAATATTTCTTTGGTCTCCATCACACTCTCCCCTCCTCTCTCTACCCAACACGCATCTGTAGTTCCATCTGGGAGGAGGAAGAAGAAGCGGAAGAGCAAGGTGGCATTGGTGTGGTGGAGATCGGGTCATGGGGTTGTGCCCCTGCTTTGGGAGATCTGGAAACAAGAAGAGAATAAAGAAAAAAGAGCCAGATCAGATCGCACCTTCTCCAGGTAACCAACTTGGTCCCCAAAGTTCCCACCTTTACCATCCCACCAGATGATGCTTGCTCTCAGTTCTCTCTTCGTTTGTAGAGAAATTAGCTTGTGGGTCTTCTCCTGTAATGGGAAAGACCGCGTTTCTAATAGCTTTTCGGTGTTTTGATTTTGGGGGTATTGAGTTGAGATTAGGGTTTGCATGGCAAGCGTTGATCTATTGGTGGAATGGTTTGAGATCCCTTTTTTTGGACTGGTTTCTTGGTGTTTAGTATGTTGTGTCATTCGTAAAGAGGTCGTTTTTAGTTCAAAGATTGGTTTCTGTGATTGCTCGATTGGAAGTTATGGTGATATCAGATCCTGCAATTTAGTTGCCAGCTGAGTGGAGTCTTCTCGGTTTATAGTTTTTTTTTTGCTGTGTTCATGGATGGTTGTTGAGCAGTGGATACTGGAGTGGATTAAATTGCAAAGTTGGTCACAGTGAGCATGTGATCGAATTGAAGTTTATTAAAATATGCGCTATGTAGTAAATTGTATATCATGTTCGTTTGGAAAAAGAAATGCCACTTCTCTAGCTGCTTGATATTAAATGGACATTTGGGTAATCTCCTATTTTGTTGGAATGATTTTTAATGTTTTTGTTGATCTAGAAAAGAAACCGCCTAATCCTGTACCAGTCAAGAAAGAGGTCCCAGTAGAGGCGAAGGATGATATGGTGAAGAAGGAATCGGAACACATTGCTGCTCAGACATTTTCTTTTCGTGAACTGGCTGCTGCGACGAAGAACTTCAGATCTGACTGCTTTATTGGAGAGGGTGGATTTGGTAGGGTTTATAAAGGGAGGTTGGAGGTTACAAATCAGGTTAGTTTCTGCTTGTATGAATTCTACATCAGGTCCTAAGGTAACCTTTTACTTTTGGTGCAACTTTTGAAGGTATATTTTACTAAAATTAGGCAGTAATCAGTATTAGTGAAGGGGAGCCTTCGCACAATGATAAAATGTGTTACGGGTTCCGTCGAGGAAACAATCTCTTGTAGAAAAAATATGTAAAGGAAGGAGCATGCAGTAGACCCAAAGTTGTTGAAACCCTCTCCCAATTCCAAGCTGGTACCTACTCACTAGGTTGTCCTCGAAGCACACTATCGATCTCTTATTCCTTATGTTATTATCCAGGTGTTATTGCTTACCCCTATTAAGTTTCGCCATTTCCGAATGGATTGACATATTGAGGTTCTTTTTATCATCATTTCTTTTGTGGGTGATTAGTATATGCTTTTTTTTGTTCTGCATTTTTTCATCATTGAGGTGTGGTTTATGCACTTGGGAAACCTGAATCTTGTCCAAGCTTGATAAACTCTTTCTCCTCTACTTTGTAAGATGTATATGGTGATTTTTGACCGACTTTTTTGCTATGATTTTCACTTGTGATTCCACAAGGCATGCATATGTATCATGTCTAGAAACCTATAATGCAGCATGCATTGTTCAATTAGCCATTGGTTAATCACAACTTTTTTTGGTTTAGATCGTGGCTATAAAACAGCTTGATCGAAATGGGTTGCAAGGAAATAGGGAATTTCTTGTTGAGGTGTTGATGTTGAGCCTACTTCACCATCCAAACCTGGTCAACTTGATTGGTTATTGTGCTGATGGAGATCAACGGCTTTTGGTTTATGAATACATGGCACTAGGATCGTTGGAAGATCATCTCCATGGTGCGTTTCTGTTTATCTGCAGTTGTTTTCCCTTTGAACTGTATCGAAAACTTTGTGCATATCTCCTATGGAGGTTCATCCTTTTCGTTCTAAAAGGTATGGAAATCTCACACTTGTCTAAACATGTCTTCTGCAGATCTTCCGCCTGATAAAAAGCGACTTGATTGGAACACAAGAATGAAAATTGCGGCTGGTGCAGCTAAAGGTCTTGAATATTTGCATGATAAAGCTAATCCCCCTGTCATATATCGTGACTTAAAATGTTCAAATATCTTACTCGGGGAGGGCTTTCATCCAAAACTTTCTGATTTCGGTCTAGCGAAACTTGGTCCAGTTGGTGATAAGACCCATGTTTCTACTAGAGTAATGGGCACCTATGGATATTGTGCCCCGGAGTATGCTATGACAGGGCAGTTGACCCTAAAATCAGATGTTTATAGCTTTGGAGTTGTTCTATTAGAACTTATAACCGGAAGGAAGGCAATTGACAATACCAGAGCTTCTGGAGAACACAATTTAGTTGCATGGGTATGCAGTATAACTTGACATTTTTAATTTCTTTGCCCACGGGATAGGTCTCAGAAATTTACGTCATATTTCTATGTTCTGTTCTTCCATGAAAATGAAAAGTAAAAAGTTATCTTCTCAATTTTACATGCAAAGAATCTCTTAAAGAATCTCTTGTTCTATACATGCAAAATTTTACATCTTTGACGACTTGTTAAAGCTGTCAGCTGAAGGTGTTAAGATATGTCATCCGATTCACTTATCGTGTATTTCGTGTTATGTATAATATATGACATATGTTGCCAATCACACCTTTCATCAGAAGGAGATTTTGGTACTCTGAATAGGTAGCTCTCTCTTCAAGAGAAAAATTAATAGTTCGTTACGCTTTATTACGGAATTTATCTTGGTGGTGCATTAGTCCTGCGTATCAGAAATGAGATTCAAGATCAACTCTGCCATAAACATCGTTATTAAGCACACATTTTGATTTACGCATGCCGTAATTACACTAGATTTTCATCATCTAAACTAATGAATACACGGCCGTTACTACATATGACATATTAGACTGCCTCTTTCTCTTAAGCTCGCTTATCCTCTCTTTGGAGTTTCGCAAGGAATGGTGAATTATGGACCATGTGATTGCAGGCGAGACCATTGTTCAAAGATCGTAGAAAATTTGCACAGATGGCAGACCCTATGCTCCAGGGTCAGTATCCTGCCAGGGGCTTGTACCAAGCTCTTGCAGTTGCTGCGATGTGCGTCCAAGAGCAACCTAACTTGCGACCACTTATTGCCGATGTTGTCACTGCTCTCACATATCTAGCTTCGCAAAAGTATGACCCTGTAACTCATCCCAATCAACATATTCCCCACATGGTGGTGCCCGGAACTCCTCCACGAACAAGAAGGAGCTAAGAATACACCAGATCAACTTGCTGCACGGGATCTCTTCGAAACAGATAAGTCAAGGGGCTCTTACTCGCATTTGAAGGTATTTTCCTCCACTGTGGTGTGAAACTTGATTATAGAAAGTAAGAACTGTTGTTACCAGATAGGATGCCCCCCGGCTATCAGATTTTGGTTCGTAGATAACAGGCCCGCCCGCCTTTACGGTGTTTTTACTCAAATATTTGTTCAGATGTCTTGAGTTAATGCAGATATCTTGTTTGAGTTCAGTGTATGTACGCCTTGTTTAATTTATTTTTTTCCCCTAACCTATTGCATGCCGTATGCAACTCTTATTTCCTAATTCATGTAGGTTTCTTTCTATGCCCTGCTTGTATTGCGCAACCTGTGTCGCTTGCCCCAGCAAAGGGTTTCAGATGCTCCTTTTGACAGTTATCGTGTAATTGCGCCTTTTAGAGTTCTTTGGTGAGAATATAACTATAGGTATTCATCATTTGCTTTGCGATTACCTTTACTTTTGTAATCCCTTGCTTTTGTATTGAATTCCATTATCGTAACGTTCTATATTGGGACTTTATTTCATATGATTTTCTTAATGGATATGGTGCACATAAGATAGTATTGATAGTACTTAGAACATCCAAATGTATGTCAGATAAATTCACATTGGTAATCAATTCGCATTATTGTAGTTGACAGTTTAAACATGAGGATACCAATAGTTAGTTTTGTCTCCTTTTCTGAAAACCAAGCATGAGACAGGTAAAATGGATCCTGGGAATGAAATCGCCACGAGACAGTTCCGGGTTTGAAAAGATTTTGAACTCTGTAATTTGATGGGATTTTAACAATTGCGGCATTCTGAATTTTGTCAAGGAACACTTGTGTCTACATATTTCGCAGATATGAGATGATTCCTAGAGAACCTCTATTAACATTTGTGTCTCTGTTGCTAAGAGCAATGAGTTAAATTGTTATGGTAATGGTCGCAGGTTGCCTAGATACACTCAGGTTGCCTTTTGGATTCGAGCTAGTGTCGCGGACGGTGAGGAACCTGGATGTCGAGAGGGTAAATGTTAGCAAGAGAAAAATCGATATCGAGAATTTCCCGAGTTCTCCATGTATGACTGATAAGGTCTGAATTTCCTTTGCGCTTGAAATTGAGGCATGGGATATGGCATGATAAGCTGCGTTGTTTCCTTGACTAATGCACTATTTTAAAGTAATGGAGTTGTTGAAAAGCTGTTCGGCTTTCTTGGTTTATTCCTGTCATCTTTAGCTGTACCCAATGGGTGTTCATTTCCCCACTCGACCAATTAAAGCCTTCGACCAGCATGAGAGTGGATCCTCTGCAGTACTGCAGAGGTTTCCTGTAACTCCTCACCAACCTGGAGCTGTTCGATTGAGATCGAGCGGTTCACATGGTAAAGGCTCTGAAAAAACCTGGATTTCGTGTGAATCACTCGATCTTGATCGAGCAGTTCTGGGTTGGTGAGGAGTTACGTCAGACCTCTGCAGTACTGCAGAGGATCTGCTTTACAATCAACACTGTTGCCCCTGAAATATGAGTGCCATTTTAGAACTTAAGAGCTCTTTATGTTTTAAAATATTGTTATAGATATGTTCTCCATCTCTCCCTACACTTCCGCTAAGAGTCATTTGACTTCCTCACACACTGCCTCTTCTTATGACTGCTCTACCAAGTCTTGTGTCTAAGATAAAGACAAATCTACAACTTGCTTCTTTCTGACATGACGTTCTCATCCTCTGCTCGCTATAACTTTTGAAATGAGTTCGTTTGGTTGCAAGGTTGGATTGGGTTGGGGTATTCCTGGGAATAGTAGTAATCTGTGAGGAGGATTAGGAGGATTGGAAGGAGGGGTACCTCGGGTTGGGTCAACCCAACCCTGCCCAACCTTGCAACCAAACAGAGCTGCAGAGATTTGCAAGGAATGCTACCTGAGCTACTTCAACAATGGGGGGAGGAGTTGGTGTTTCCGATGAGAGTGAAGGAAATCATCTCTGTACGGACAACCAACATGTATTCCGTTAACTTCATTGTTAGTGTTATTTGCAACTCTATATAAAATTACGTAGAGATTGATGGGATACGAGCATGAAGCTGCACTGTCAATCTTCTTTGAAAATCTTCTTTGAATGATAAACCCAATTCTTCGAAACTACATCATCAATAAACCTGAAATGATAAAAAAAAAGTGATTGAAAAGGTAGTTCAAAAGTTGGAATATTTGAAAATACGAGTAAAGTCTAGCGAAACCGGGGATGAGTATAGACATCGGTCCAAGTCTTCGAAAAATAAACACTAATCCGTTTCAAACAAGGACCTAGATATCTATATCGATTGCGACGTGCTCTTACGTGCATAAATCTCGACCACATATAGACCCCCGTTTATTGGTGAGATGCGGGTTTCAAATTAAAGTTTGATTGGTAAACCTGAGCTCTGGAGGAGCACTTGTCAAGAGCTCCGGATGTTTGCATGTGGGGGCCAACATCCTCTCCTCTGCACATAGTCAATGACTAGAATTTTCTTCGCAATATGATTAATTATCTAGCAATCAACCTACTTCAACCCATCACCTTTTCTTTTAATTAAAGACCCCAAGCGTTAGGACATTGCAAGACCATTATTATTTTAATTAATACAATTTGGACTAAAAACATCCATGAAATACACACCCGATTTCCAAATAATTTCGATATGTAAAGAGGTAACTACGTAATATCTAATTTTTAATATTTATTTCAATGTGATTTAGAGGTAATGTAATCTAATGCTAGAAATATAAGATGATCAACTTACTTCCTTTGGTCCCTGGACTATATTAAAACAAATCTTAAAGATTGAATACCCAATGTCAGATTTCAAAGTTCAAACATGACATTGAAATTATGTATAGTTCAGAAGCTTCTTCATAACTTCATAATTTACCTTAAAATTTACACCATCACCCGTTCACGCAATTAGGGGTAGATGCAAACGATTATATCTGGTTTCTAAATGATTATGCCCCTAGAAGTAGATGGTCTAAAACAAGGATTCCTGTCGAGAAATCGTGCAAAACTGTTGTAGTAAAGGTCCCAATAGAAGAAGCAATTAGAGCAAATAAGATGATGCCAAATGCTTCACCAATGGGAGGGTCGGTGGAAGATTATATACTTTTAGGGCCTGTTTGGTTGCAGGGTTGGGCAGGGTTGGGTTGGGTGAATAGTAATCTGTGAGGAGGAAGTACCCTTGTGAATAGTAACCAGGGTTGGGCCAACCCTGCCCAACCCTGCAACCAAACAGGCCCTTAGAACTAGGTTCGAGAGGGGCGAGGGATAAAGCTCCAGAGGTTTGAGCGCCTGACATCTTAGAGCATGCATCAGTATTGACTATGTTCGAAAATTTTTGAATCGGCATGTCTCTCTAGGGATGAAAACTGATCAGGTACGGATCGGATATGCTTATTTCCATATCTATGTTTACTTCTTCTCTATCGAATACGAATATAGATATGATTCGGATATACATTAAGAAAGCCATATCCTTAAAAATACGGATACGAATCCGAATTGAATATTTATCGAATCCTAATATCTGTATTGAACAAAGAGTCAACCCGAATACTGATCGAATAAAGAGCAAATCCAAATATGAATCGAATAAAGTGTGAAATCCAAATATGGATCCAATAAGCATGAAATCTTTTATCGAATAAAAACCATATACAAATACAAATGGAATTTTTATCGAAGTTCATAATGATTTTAACAATGACAATGAAATATAAATAAGTTGCATCATGACAGAAGGAAGTATTGAAGTAACATGCATTTTTGACCGGACGCAAAAGGAAGGATATGATTACGTAAGTTTTGTCCGTGCCTATCCTCAAACAAACAGAGATTTATTGATATCATTAATATATCATATTATATAATGTATAATACTAATATAATAACACATGGTTGTGATTTATATTATATCAAGTAATATATAAGATAATATTAAATATTTTATTCAGGTATCGGATCCGGATCCAGCTATTCAAGCCCTTACCATTTCCGTATCCATATCCGAAATTTTTTTACAACACATCCATATTCGATCCGTATCCAATTAATATTCGGATACGGATATGGATATCCGTGTCCGGTAATTTTTCAAATATGGTAAGCAAATATTCAAATATATCCGTATCCGTTTTCATCCATATGTCTCTCTCATTCTGCCCAAAAAGAACAAAGCATCTTAAAGTTGAGGTGCTGGCAAAATAAGAGCAAGGGCAGGTGCATGGAAGGTGTAGAGAGAGGCAGGGATTAGGTAGGGGACAATGACCACACGTTTTAAAGAAATGCTAAACCAAACCAGTCAAGATTAATCTAATATGTGGTACTATAAAAAAACAAAGTTTTAGGCATACACATGATAAATAAAGTCAATGACCAGAATTTGAGGTTAAGGTGGAATTCAGTATACACTGAAACAACTTGACCTCTAAAAGACAACATCACATTGGACATTCGAAAGTCCAGCGTCACCAGGAATCCAGTAGGAGTGTTTTCTACCTGTACTTTTGCATGCATGATTTCTTTGTCAAAGCAGAATTGTTTTTTGGATCAACAGCAATTTACGACAGAAACATATTTATGAAATGATATAATAATAGTTAAATCTTTTTCAAAAAAAAAATAACAACATATAATAATAGTGCATGCACACTATTTAATGGATGTCACGTCTGTACTAATTTAATAACTTCCATTTAGCATATTCCCTTGGAAATATTGAGCCAATGATAATAATCCCATAGCAACCCAAATCAAACAGAATAAATGTGTACCTCACATCAATACAAACATGCTTGCAGCCACATGAAGGTACCTCCACTTTATTCTCTTGACCCCATAGTGAGAGCCTAAAGCCCTTGCACCACCATCCAATGGGATAATGTAACTTCAACATTCTCTCGCACAAATGGACTCCATGTGAAAACTGGAATTATATCCCTCATGTCCTGCTGCGAAAAAATCATCTGTCCCCACCAAATGCGCATTCAGACGCAACCTACCCTCCCTCTCAATTATACTCAGCACATGATCCAAAAACTCCTATATATTAGTTGCATAAAGGAAATATTTTTACAGGAGACAATTTTACAAGTTGCAGGTGAAAACTGAATTTAAAAAACTCTCGATCAAGGTCGAACCTGACATCATCTGAAGGCAAAAGTATCCCCAATCTTCTACAAGAAGCTGCGTTACCTATAGTATGAAGCCATGATGTAGAGCATAACAGCTGTTGAGGCAGTCACGAAAAGTTCCTGATTAACACAAAAATTATCCAAAACGATTAACGTGTACTCACTGCTTAATTTCAAATGAAATTACTAATTCCTCGACTGGAAAAATCTAATAACTTCCAACTGTCAGCGTATACTTTGGAATCGAAAGAGTCCTAACTGAATGAAGCTACTGAGGGAATGAAGTTGATAACAAACAAAGTTACCTGGTTGTTGAAAAGAAACCGGGGTATGTACTGCCCCACATATTCAATTAAGTTCAGAACTCCCGTGAACCCCTGCAGTGGTGTATGAAAGTAATCAAGTTGCAGAAAAAATGAAACTAACACAAAGGATAGCATTTTTTTCGGAAGGCAAAAAAGGCAACTGCTGAATAGTGCCGCCTCTCCGGACATGGATGAGCATAAGATCGTCATGTACCAAAGAAGCAACTGCAACGCAGCCAAAAACCAGGGCCAGTGATCGTAGCAATCTCTTTCCCATTCTAAGCGCTCTCCCTTCATCCTCATAGACCTCACCATCTTCCTGAAACATAACATAAGCATAAAGTTAACTGGGCTTTTCCTTTTGGTTTTATCATCACAGATGCAATTTCGAACTTTATTTCGTTGCATCTGGCAGAAACGACCAAATTGGAATACACAATATACAGAAGACCCTTCCAAGTAATGAAATTAGTCAAAAAAAACTGTCACCAACATCTAAAAATAGACTAACCCCGTATGTGGGAGTAGCTGCAGGCTCTAGTGCTTTTAGCTTTTCAAATATTCTATACACGAATGCGAATGCTAAAAACTGCAGTGGCTTCCACTCTACATTACGTTGGATTAGAACCCATATTGTCTGCATAGGAAAAGCTTGTTCAGCAGATGGGTTGCCTAAATGCAAAAGGTATATCAGAAAAGCTAGCAGAGATTCTTATCGTTATCTCGACATCCAATATGTTAATTCGACAAGATAATTTGCTTCCCTTGCATCGCCAAGTTTACATGTATTAATGCTTTCTAAGCATGAGAACAGTTACGTATTAATATTTGGTAAAACAAAAGGCTTGGTCATTGACATTATGGAGATTTTCATGATTAGCTAGAGGTGCAAAGATTAGTATCGCAACATAAACATCTAAAGAATTATTTAATGCCCGTAAGGAGCATTTATTTTAGAGGAAGCAACTAAATTTGCAAAATATTATTGCCAATGTGAGCTACTTGTGAAAGCGGTACATGCCGAGAAACAGAAGCACCAGTAAATGCAGGTGTGCCCACAACTAGTACTGCCAATGAAAGAGAATTAGCAGCACTCCGTGAAAACACCACATTATGTCCAATACGCAGCAGCAAGGTAGTTCTTGCCGAAAGGAAGAAAAGAAAGTAAAATCAGTTTAGCTTCAAAGCCAGTTGCTGTAAAAACTAACCTGATTATAATACCAAGTTGAGAGAGTCAATTTCCTTGTAGAACAAGTGCCATTCACAAATACATGCAACAGATTTGCGGACATGCCAAAAAATAAAAATGAACCCTCAACTTGGCGATAAAATTCTTCTAGCTTTTTCTAGAAGCGTCCTAAGAATTTTCCACCTCTTAATTACATTGCATATATTCAACCAAACTTTTTTGTTATTGGACTTCAATCAAGATAAGACGTGACAAGTCAGCTGTGGCTTTATCTGGAATTGAATTTGTTGTCATTATTCCAACTTAGGCATATAGGCAGGCTTGCAAATAGGCAAAAATACAGCATATTGGGTATGACCATATGCGCATACTGCAGCAGCATGCCTCATTGACCCCGCCTAGCTGCAAATCTTATAAAAAAAAATGTACCCCTCTTAAGTATAAAAAAAATGTACTAAGCCTTCTCCCACTATAAGTAGAGTTGGCTACATGGATTCTTGCTCAAATCCATGTTGAAAGATTCGACTATTGTTTACACTAGCCGTCGACTACCTAACGCAACCCCTGCAAGAGTGGGATTTGAACCCTAGTCTTTTGTGTGGTAGACACACTGTACCCTCTTAAGCGTCTTAAAACATATTTTCTCGCATTCATCCCTTCAACGAATATCAGTAGTGGAGCTTACTTTGGAAAAGTCGAAGGAGGACTACTTGAGAAGTCAAGATGAGAAAACAACCAGATACATAAACCATCAAACAAACCAAGAATTTACACAAGTCCCAGCTCAGTCTCCACCATTACATTAGCACAACAAACCCTTAACACAGAGATGCATACACTACATAAAACTCCTCTCTGATTACAAGGTCTATAAAATGTCAAGGGAAAGCTCTTGTCTCAGAGCCCTCTATATGTTATGTGGGGATATAGAATAAAGAGTATGTGCTGCTGAACAAAAACAAGAGAGAAAATAACATGGTTTATATAGTTCAGAATGGTGCCAAAAGACCGCCCTATTCCACGAGAAACCCTCTAGGTCGGATTTTTATAATAAACTTCTGAATGAATACAATGTTAGTAACTTAGTTTGTGCCAACGACAAAGAACAATTTGCATATTTGTTTGGCATAAAAATCATTCTTTCATATCAAACTAATGAAGTATAGAGCTCAAGAAAAAGGAGAGAAGCTGACTCACTTATCCAACGATGAAGAACAAAGAAGAATGACTCAAGAATAAGGTTCAGATATATGGTCCAAGCGGTCGTATATGCGTATTCGGTAAGCCTATCGAAGCACATATCCAATATGTGGTCTTTACGTTGCCCGAATGCATATGCGGACCGCACTAACCGCATATGCGGCCATAATATGTGGTCTATGTGGTGCATATGGTTGTGTATGTGGTGCATATGAAGCACACCTTCTATGGATCGTTCAGGGATTCGAATATGGGGATCTGATATACCCTTCCCCATTGGAAAAAATCAGTACAATAAACATGGAGGGTATTATGTAAAAAATGTGACGTATAGCTCATTTTTATGATTGTCGTGTGTTACTTTTCTCCAGGTTCATGGATGATGCATCTACCCCCGTATACTCCTCTGCATATCCACTTAATCTCTTTACACCATCTGACCGAACAAATATCGCATACCGCATTTCTGAAGCTTACTCAAGAAGATAGAAAACGAAGAGCTGAAGTTAAGAAATCTTAGAGACGGGAGGAGAGAAGGAAGGGCTATTTCATAAAGACCAACTCAATAAGGCTAATCTCGTGTCAATGATCAAGAGAATAAAGCACTCAAGAAATGCTCGAGAAAAGAAGCCAAACTATATGACAAAAAATCTTAAGAGTTTTTATATATTCTTATAACACAAGCAAATTCCATCACTAGTCGACTAATCATTTTTTCAAGGGTGTTTAGTATTTGTGCCCCTTTCAGATATTGCTATATCAGCTATGTCACTCCCTTTTTTTCAAATATCAGTTATGCCCCGGATTTCTTACAGTTTCATCACTTGTGCCCTCGGGTTAGTTGTCGTCTATCTTCGACCCAAATAGATGTTAACTTTTGGGACATAACAGTGATTAGATTGAAAAGTTAGGGTAATTCTGTCTTTTTCTTCTTTCTTTGTCTTTTTTTTCTTTCTCTTCCTCCTTCGAGCCCTTCCTCTAGCGATGACAAGATCCAATGATATATGATTCTTCAGCTGGGACCTGGGAACGAGATTAGGGTTCAATTAAATTGGTCCTGACGATGGTTCTGGAGATTGGATATTGCTTGGGACGAGATCCAAGGAGATGATTCGAAGCCACTGGCGATGGATGTTGCCGATGAAGACCAAAAAAATCCATTTCAATAAATATGCTTGCTAACTCTATTTTTGAATCGAGTAGTCAATAATTCCAACCTACTAATTTTTGCCATACGATCAAATTTTGGGATGTTAATCCTAATTTCTAAAGCCGGTTTCTTTAAGTCAACTAACTTTTTGTACCAATCAACTGCTTTAAAATTTTGATGAACAATTTCTTTCAGTCAATCTAATTTGTGGTGGCATGCACAACCACAAATTGTCTTTAACGATGCACCTCAGAAGCCATGTGCATGCAAGTACGCCTTTAACAATGTCCTTGCTTTCTACATATATTTGCAACCTAACATGAAATATTGACCTAGATTCAAGGCATACTTTGAGTGCACTATATGAAGCATTAATCGAGAACTCATCCTTGCTCCATTACCACATGTTCATCACCCTCATCATCCGATTTGAATGGTTGCAAGGTTAAGTTAGGTTGCAGTAAGCTCCTTTCAAATGATTGTAAGAGGCATAACCCTTTTGTGAATAGTAGGTGTTTGAATGGTTAGGAAGGTTAGAATGATAAATGTAATAAGATGTGATATTATTTATGTTATATTGATCATAAATCTTATCAGAGTTTTGGATGTTGATTTTTTTGGTTTGAAGGTGGTTAGCCCGAAAAGTTCTTATGCACCCTCTGAATCGAATATTAACTAAAACCAAGAACTCGTGTTATTTTGCAATGTCAAATAAACAAGCGAAACAATTAAAGCTAAACAATGTATGAATAGGGGTTATATTGGTCCATTAGAGTTCAGATGACTACAAACAATATTCGTTATTGCCTTTCTATTGCCTTCTCACCGCTCACCAGAATTGATGGCTGCTTTATTTAAATCTGCACTCAAGCACTAATATTGAACTCCTTTCATCGGCAGCACAGAGCACTGCTTATGTTAATTTGCATGTCTTTAAAGGTACAATAAAAATCTCAAGAAACTATTGACTCCATATCACAAAGAAAGAAATAATCTGTTATCTCAGGCTTGAGGGTTTTGTTGGAGTATTCGTTGTATGCGTCATCTATATGGGAGATGGGTAAATGGATCCTGGAGAGATCCATTTACCCCATCCAGAGTTTAGTACAACATCTACGACCTGTGGGATGTGGAGACTCTGTGGGTGCTATATATAGAGCCCCACACCCCTGTAGTCCATTGAGAGAAAGTCAACAGACAAACCTGGCCCCTTGAGACCTTCTCCTGTGGTTTCATCTCGCTCCTTAGGGAGTAGGGTTCCACATTAAATCATGTTGTTCTTATTGTTCTTTATCCTTTTCCGTGTTTCGCTTCCGCATGTTTATTTTCTAACATGGTATCAGAGCGGGTTGTTCTTGGTTGATTTTGAAGTTTTATTCTTGAAGTTTCTTTAAGATGGGTCAAGATTGTTGATCGTTCGAGTTTTCTTCACTTCATTTTTTAAGATTATTCTGCACTCAAGTTCTGGAGATCTGCTTTTTTCCCAAAATTAAAGGGTTTGGAACCCTAATTTCATGCGGCCGACGCACATTGGGTTCTCAAGAACCCTAGCCCCCACTTGATTCAATCGAGTCTGCCTGCAGTTCTTCCGATCTCCAATAGGCAGTATAGGAGCCAGGGGCGATCCATGCACACCACCTCCGGTTCAGCCCTCGCGTGCCCTCGAGAGTCGAGAGCCCCTTTCCGCGCGCAAAACCCTCCTCAGGCGCTGCGGAAGCGTGGTTCTATCGCACGCCAACCTTCAGCAAGTGCGCGTGCATCCCCTTGACGACCCTTTCTGTGCACAATCACGGCGGTCCCTATCGAGAACTCAAGGCGCATCTCCTCCCTGTCGAGAAGCCCTGAAGCCGCGTCTTTTCCTCCAGGTCGACACCACGCACACCTCTAGAGTTTCTAGGCGGTGACGTCGCCCACCCTCCAGGCGGCAAACATGTTGTGACCGTCCAGGCGACATCCCCGAGTCCAAGCGCTCTGTGCAGCGAGCCCTAGTCCAAGCCATCGCGCACAGGCGACACGAATCTCATCCAGGCGGCATCTCAAAACAACAAGTGGTATGTCGCTTCTAGCGTGACCCAACTGCACCAACTACCCACGTGCACCTCCAGAGCCTCAAGGCGCAGATCCACGAAGCAACACGCATCTCCAGGTGCGATAACTCCTTCCAGGCGATGGCTCTCCATCGCGCGAATCCTAGCAGCATCCAGATGCGTTGGCGGTGCCTCCCCAGACACCAAGCAACGGATGTATCGCGCCTCCTCCAAGCCCTCGTGAGATCCTTCACGCACAGGCGATCTCATATAAAAGCTTCAAGGCATCAGTACCTATGCGCACACAGGCAATCCTTGCAAGCTCCAAGCATGAGCTTCAACATCGAGAGGCGGTGCTCCGCCTGATGACCTCCCCATCGAGCGGCGACGACATACGAAGACCCCTCGAGGGAGCATCTCTCGTTCGAGTGAAAAGGGTTCCCACGTTGGGAACCCTAAGGTTAATGGGCCAAAATAAAAAAAGGGGCATGTTTATAGAAAAAAAGAAGCAGATCTTTTGGGCCTTTTTGGCTTGTATGTTATTTTAAAAAAAAAAGAAAAGAAAAGAAAAAAAGGAGAGAAAAAATGTGTGTTTAAAAAAAAGAAAAAAGGAAAAAGAAAAAGGACGCGTACAAAAAAATGAGAAGAAAAGACGTACGTAGTTTAAAAAAATTGCGTAAAAAAGGGAAAGCCGTATAAAAAAATCGAACAGCTTAAAAAATATTTCAAAAATTTAAAGAAAAGCTGAAAATGTGACGGCTTATTTGGTTTCTTAATTTTCTCTGATATCTTGTCTTCTCCCAACTTTGTCGATGGCTCTAGGGGGAGTATATGTAGTCACATGTCTTGTTCCAGATTCAGAGGTCGGATTCATCAGACCAGCCAATTGTTCAGACTCTACAAGTTATCAGATTCTCCATGCGCAAGTTTCAGACTCGACATGCAGATTTCGAGTTCACAGTTTAATGCGCAGGTTCAGACTCGACGATTGGTTCCGAGTCTTCAATTTCAGATACGCACATGGATGCGGTCTTCTTTTCAGATGTGCACATGGTTACCATCTTTTGTAGTGGTCCCCATCTTTTCTTGTTGTTTCGGCCAGAGTTTTCATGTGAACCATAGGGACACCAGAGTAGAGGACTATTCCTTATGCCATATTGGCAAGGGTTTTCATGTGGTATCATAGGTACTCCAGAGTAGTGTACCATTATCTGTGCTAGATGGAAGAGACCCAGTTCTCCGACGAGGAGACTTCTTTCAAATTCCATTCTCCAGCGACCGTGTACTCCGACAAGGATTGCACTTCCACAGCCTTTTCAGTTCGGCCCTTTTTTAGAAATGGAGCAGTTGTCCACATGTTGTGGCAGGCCAGAGTACTCCGACGAGGAGACTCATTTCAGTTGCAGTGACTCTGACAGGCGTAATTCAGAATTTCAGAGCACGTGCTCTCCGACGAGGAGATCTAGCAGACTCACACTCCAGTCCCTTCGTCCTCCTCACCTGCACGGCATGAGAAGCAACGTCCTCGACTGCAGCAGTTATGTGCATTGAGTTGATATTGTTTGTAGTGCTCTGTAGCGTTGAGTTGAGTTTCTTTCTTTTTGTCCAAGCTAAGCATTGCATGCTCCAGCTTGAGGGGGAGTGTTGGAGTATTCGTTGTATGCGTCATCTATGTGGGAGATGGGTAAATGGATCCTGGAGAGATCCATTTACCCCATCCAGAGTTTAGTACCACATCTACCACCCGTGGGATGTGTAGACTCCGTGGGTGCTATATATAGAACCCCATACCCCTGTAGTCCATTGAGAGAAAGTCAATAGACAAACCTGGCCCTTTAAGGCCTTCTCCTGTGGTTTCATCCCGCTCCTTAGGGAGTAGGATTCCACGTTAAATCCTGTTGTTCTTATTGTTCTTTATCATTTTCCATGTTTCGCTTCTACATGTTTATTTTCTAACAGGTTTTAAACAAGTTATGGAATTAACCCTTCCATTGTGATAGGGACTTCATTCTGAAAAGAACATCTGTTCTGAAAGAAATACTCCTAGAATGATTTATACCCACCCTAAAAGATGAAGGCTAAAACCTGTCAACGATGATCATGTCACTAGACTTCTGCACTTCAAATTGCAGCCTTCACATTTCAAGTGTATATAATTTATTTCTGAGATCAAATGGTAACAGCTAATGAAATATCATACTAATCATTTTTTTTCAGAATACTTACAAAGACAGCAGAAATCGCCATGTTGATGCGCATATCCTTTACGCTTGACTTGCTAAACCTGCACGTGTCTCACTCCATTGAACCAACTATATGACAAAATAAGAAATCGGAGATTGTTGTTTTTTAAAAGAAGAAATTAGAAATTGTTCCGTGTATGAAATAAAAATATGTTAGAATTCAAGTAGAGAGCTGTCAATGGATTAACAAAAGCATATGTGCAAGAAAAACTCCTTAGTAGAAATCATCCTAATTATTTGCAGACCTCAATCAAAAACTCAGACCCATAATAAATGAAGATCATACTATAATCGGTTGTAAGCAGTCATTTACCTGCATCAGTCTGAGATATTATAAATTGATATAGGTACAAAATATGGAACTACTTTCTGTGCGTTCTTTGTTTTGTTTTTCACGTAACCTCTTAATTTATAACTAATCTCTTGCCAATGTAAACATTGCCCTAAACATTCTTCGTTGTCCATTAAGATCAACGTATTATTCGAGTCGGATTTCAGGCTTTATGTATCCGTATCTGGCAGAACTGGGAGTCACTATATTAACTCCCACCAGATTAGGGCTATTTTGAAAGTCATCCATGAAGTCATCAGTGAAGAACTAACATGCGGTCCAGTTATGGGTAGACCTTGTAAAACCATGTGCTCTTGCATGTTTGATCTTTTCTTCATGATATCCACCACTCATAATCCAAGAAAACACCTCACATTCCAAATGTCATGCCTTTGAATCCTTCATTGACCCATCTTTCACAGATATACCCTCTACAAAACATCATCCACTCACAACTTTACAGGTTTACAGACAAAGTTTGTGCACAAGCATCTATTTTTGGTTCAGGGGAAAGAAACAACCAGCTTCATGCTCAATCCAAAATCATTAATTAACATTTTTTTATCGGAGTATCAAGCAGTGCAACAGAAATCCTGACCAAGCTACTAGAATTTTTTGCATAAAGAGAACTGTTGTCGAGTAAAACCAGAAGGGATCTGCCAAGAAACCATATGTATAGAATATTCTAGAATAGTATTGTACTCTCTACCATGTTATATAGCTCTCTATAAAATGAGCATTTGGCTTATGGAATGACAACAAAGAATCAAGAAGATTGCATTTTAAGTGAAATAATCTCCTTCACTTTCCTTCCTCTATCTACCTCTCTATTCTTCCTCCCTCCTCTCCCTCATCCTCTCCTTGTCTCTTTCCCTCCTCCATCTCTGTCTAGTTTTCATCTCTCTTCAAGCCTCCCTAACACTTCTAATACCCCCTCCCATTTCTTCTCCATCTCCATCTCACGTCTCTTCACTCACTCTCTCTCTCTCTCATTCCTCAATCTCCCCGGCACCATGTAAGCATGGCATTCAAATCGTTTTGAGGATTTTGTAAACTACTCATGGACGAGAAAAATAAAAAAAATGTATCAACCACCTCATCTTAAGGCCACAAGTCAATTGAAGTTTACGAGTCTTGCATGGAGATTAGTGAATCTTTTTTAAAGGTACGTGAAGCTTTTTTTAAAGATCTTGCAAGTTGTGGATTCTAGGGGTGCGCATGAATCGGATCGGTTCGGATTTTAGCTTAATCAATGTGCAATCCAACCTTAACGGATTTTTGTTTTTTCAAATACAATCCAATCCATCAAATGTGTAAATCCAATCCGATCTAATCCATCGGATTACGGATTGCTTCGGCATTTACATTTTCCCACTCAATAGGCTACTCGCACATCTATAGTTTACAACACACTAGCCCAGGAAAATTCAAATAAAAGACTTAAAAATCAATAGTATGAATAGATGTAAAGAAAAGAAAAGAAAAATAGCATAATCAATTGAAAGTTGAAGAATTCCATCCATTATAAAAGTTGAATATCACACAATCAAACTAAAGGATTATATTGAATTTGAAATTTAATTTTTTAAATAAACAATGCTTTGTTTTTTGCAATTGATTTTCACCAAATGATTCAAATAACAACAATACAAGTTATCAAATAACAATACAAAGAAAAGTTAGATAAAAAATGTGATCTTTATGATCTGATATTAGTGAACTACATGACTAACTTAGAATGTTAAGCTATGTCGAAGCCCAACTACTCGCAAGAACATCATTCAAGTCTCTATAATATATCATTAAAAAATGAGCACCATAGAGCACTCATACTGGATTGAGTATGCAAGAGAAAACTAACTTAAATATAGTTCACAAGTTATGCATCATACCCCTCATTTAAAATAGGCTTGAAATAGAATTTATTTGTAAGATTATATTTTGTTAAGATAATTATATATGTTTCTCAATCTATTTTATGTTATTACCTTTTCTCAGGACTTAGCATGTAATTAACCCAAGGGCTTTTCTCCTATATAAGAGAGCCCTTGGTCTATTTTAATGTATGAACAACTTTTCTCCCAACATGGTATCAGAGCAACGGTCCTAGACCGGGGCTCCTTTATCCCACACAAAACACTAACCCTACCCCCCCCCCCCCGCCGCCCACAGCCAGCGCCGCCGTCGGAGCAGCTCCCATCCCCGCCAGCACCCGCCGCTTGCGCTCCAGAGCCGCTGCTCTTTGCTCCTCGGGTGTCGGTGCGACCTCCGGCGCTGCCCTAAGGTGCCCGAACCGTCGATGGGGGTGTTGCAAACCATCGGGGCCGCCACCGAACGACCTGGGGGTCCGTGCACTGCCCTAGGCGCGTCGAATCTGCTGTTGCACCTGTTCTTTCGACGTGTTTGGTGAATCCAATCTTCTGCTAGAGGACCCAAAGGTTCACGGGGGAGGTCGGGATGGTTGTATGAGTCTACACATGCAACCTATCTCTTCTATGGATTTGTAGACAAAGAAATTCCTGTTTATCCCTCAGTCGTTCCGTGCTTTGTGGCTCTTTCGTACCATGTCAGAAAACAAGGGGGACGTATTCTCCTCTTCGGGTGCCTTCAAAGAACCGGCCCCAATTGTGAAGATGGATGGGACCAACTATAAGCTTTGATCAATGCAGTTCCGTACCCTCATGAAGTGCCATAATAAAAAGCACATATTGATAGACCCCGAGCCGACGGACAAGACTGAGGCAAATGCGACATGGAAACAAGATGATGCTTACGCACGTATATGGCTCTCCAGGACACTGACTGCGGAGATAGCCAGTGATATTGTGAATCAGCCAACTGCGAAGGCGATGTGGGACATACTTGCAGATACTTATGGCTAGTCGAAAAATGAAAGCAAGATACTTCAATTGCAGTTCGATATCTTCTCGACCAAACAGAATGGTCGCTCGCTCCATGCTCATTTCTCTCACCTGCGGCTGCGGGGCATGTTTGAGAGATTACACAGTTTCATGCCCATCACCACCAGCACAGAGCAACAAAAGGCATATCGAAATGCCACGAGGACTGGAGTTTTTCTATCCTCTCTTGATCCTGAGTATGATGCAGCTCGTACTCAACTTCTGACTGGAGAGACTATTCCATAAGCGCCTGAGCAGGATCACTACTTCAGCGAGCGCGCCAACTACCCCTTCGGCTATGGCTGTTACTAGAGGCAGAGGCGGATCATCTCACTTTCGAGGTCGTGGACCTCGTGGTCGAGGGGGTGGTAGACATCGTGGCCCGTGTACTCATTGCCATCGTCCAAGTCACTCTGAGGAGACGTGCTTCCATAAGCATGGGTATCCAGCTTCAGCACGAGTTGCGGAGCAGACTGAGGCTTCCGCCGCACCTACTTCAGACACTCGCCTTGATGACATTGTATCCAGGCTTCGCGAGATGATGAGTACTCTAGCATCTTCGTCTCCAGGTTTCACAGAGGTTGCAGCATCCGCCAGAGCGTCGTCTAGCTCTTCAAGTACTCACTATGCGTTCACCAGTAGTTCATGTTTGGATCTGACAGATTGAATTATGGACTCCGGGGCATCCCATCATATGTGTGGCGACAGGATGCAATTTACTGCCTACAGAGCCCTTTCACCTGGCAGATCTTTTGTTATTGCCAATGGGGTTCACTAGCCCATTGTTGGTAAGGGGGAGATATCTCTAGCGCCTTCTCTCAGTCTTCAAAATGTCTTATATGCACCTGATTTTCAGATGAATCTGTTGTCAATTAGTTAACTTACAAAAGATCTCCATTGTCGTGCCATATTTGATCCATCTTCTTTTGTGTTTCAGGACATACTGACTGGTAGGGTGATTGCACATGGCCGTGAGCAGAGAGGCTTGTATAAGCTTGCCTTACCATCATGTGCTAGACTTTCTACCATTCCTTCTGGACCTGTTTCACCACTACTCTGGCATCTTCGCTTTGGCCATCTTCCGCTACAGAAGATGTGTCATGTTCTACCACAGATATCTACCCATACTACATTGGATTGTGAAGCCTGTCAGCTTGGGAAACATCAACGCTCTTCCTTTCCGAGTCGTCCAAGTCGTCATAGTAATCGGTCTTTTGAGTTGTTTCATTTTGATATTTGGGGTCCGAGTCATATTCCGGATCATCAGGGACATCGTTATTATATGGTTGTTGTCGATGATTATTCTAGATTTTCGTGGGTGTTCTTGTTGAAACACAAGTCTGAAGTAGGTGCTATCATTAAAAAAATTCTTCTAGAAATCAAAAATATTTTCTCTGCAAATGTCAAATTCATTCGTACGAATAGTTCTAAGGGCATTATTTATCAGACTTCATGTAGTTATACTTCACAACAAAATGGTGTGGCTGAACGAAAACATCGCCACCTTCTTGATGTCACGCGCACATTGTTGATACAGAGTCGTACCCCACATTCTTTTTGGGGGGATGCTGTTCTCACCGCTTGTTACTTGGTTAATCGTATGTCGTCGACTATTCTTGGAGAGAAGGTTCCTTTCTTGATCGCGTTTCCCGAGAAAGACCTATTTTCTCTCACACCCAGAGTCTTTGGGTCTGTGGCATTTGTCCATGATTTCACTCCTAGTCGTGACAAGTTCTCACCCAGAGCGGTCAAATGTGTGTTTGTTGGATATTCTCGTACCCAAAAAGGGTATAGATGTTTTGATCCTGTTGGCAAAAGATATTATGTGAGTGCTGATGTTACCTTCTTTGAATCCATTATTTATTTTTCTCCCACAGGTGACAGGCTATCCAATAGCAATATTGGAGAGGAAATTGTTGTTCCTCCTCCACCGTCGCTTCCACCAAATGGCTCCCATGGTACACAACACCATACACCACTACCACCACCACCGCCACCACCTACACCTCCAGCTATTCGACAACGATTCCTACCTTTGGTTTACACTCGCAGGTCTTCTACTGGCACCTCTTCTCATAGGCCGTCCACATCATCCAGCACGCCACAGGTATGTCATGATAACATTGTTTCAACTGATGGTACTGGAGTTCTTCATGACACACAGGGTGACTTAGACCACCAAGAAAGTGGGGATGCTGATCTACATGTTCCTATTGCCTTCAGGAAGCCTCGACGCAAGTGTGACACCTACCCACTTGTTGCACATGTTTCTTTGGATCACATGTCTGATGACTACAAGAGGTTCGTAGTGGGACTCTCTGCAGTTACTATCCCACGTATTTACAAAGAGGCCTTGCAAGACAAGCCGTGGCGTCAGGCAATGGAAGAAGAAATGGCAGTGTTACGGTCACGAGGAATATGGAGTATTGTTCCTGCTCCCGATGGTGCATCGATTGTCAGTTGTAAAGGATATTCTCCATCAAGCACAACGCAGATGGCAGTGTGGATCGCTACAAGGCAAGGCTTGTGGCACGTGGTTTCACCCAGACTTATGGGGTGGATTACCAGGACACGTTTTCTCCAGTTGCGAGACATTCGACACTGTGAATTCTTCTTTCTGTAGCAGTTTCACAGAATTGGTTGTTATATCAGCTGGATGTCAAGAATGTCTTTCTCTACGGCGACCTTCAGGAGGTCTACATGCAGCAGCCACCTGGGTTTGCTGCTGAGGGGGAGTCCCAAAGTGTGTGTAAGCTACATAAGCCGATTTATGGGTTGAAGCAGAGTCCGAGAGCTTGGTACAAGGAACTATCGGAGTTGATTGAAACCTGTGGTTTTGTGAGATCTATTGCAAACCACTCACTGTTTGTTTTGAAGACAGAGAAAGGTACGGTTGCCATTCTTGTTTACGTAGACGACATTATTGTTACAGGTGATGATGCTCATGGCATTCGACTAGCCAAGGAATTTTTAGGTCAACAATTTGTGACTAAGGACCTTGATACTCTTCGATATTTTCTGGGGCTAGAATTTGCCAGAAACCAGCGTGGTCTAGTGATGACTCAGAGGAAGTTTGTGATGGATCTTCTTTCTGAGACAGGTATGACCGGATGTACGCCTGCCACTACGCCTATGGACCCAAGTATGAAATTATATGACAAGGACACTGAGGAAGTAGATAGCAGGAGATATAGAGAACTGGTTCGGAAGCTGTTATATGTTACTATCACCAGGCCAGATATTATGTTTGCAGTGAGCAAAGTTAGCCAGTTTATGGAGCAACCCAGAAAGGTACATATGGATGCCATTCACATGATCTTGAGATATTTGAAGAATTCACCTGGTACTGGTCTATTATTCAGCAGGGATACATCCCTGGAGGTGATAGCATGTGCTGACGCGGACTATGCAGGTTGTCCCATAGACAGGAAGTCCACATCGAGATTTACAGTTTTTGTTGGAAACTCACTTGTCTCATGGAAAAGCAAGAAGCAAATTGTGGTAGCCAGATCGAGTGCAGAATCTGAGTACAGAGCCATGGCACAAGGCAGTGCAGAGATGATGTGGGTTAGATCGGTGTTGATTGATCTTGCCATTGAAGTCCCTCTTCCAATGCAACTCTTATGTGATAATCAAGCTGCATTATTTATTGATAATAATCCTGCCTTCCATGAGCGAACAAAGCATATTAAGGTGGACTGTCACTACACCAGGGATATGATACAGAAAGGGCTCATAGCTACCTCTCATGTTCCAAGAGGGGATCAGACAGCCAACATCTTCACCAAAGCTCTATCTCGAAGTCCATTTCAGAAGTGTTATTCCAAGCTGAGCTTGGTAGATATATATGCTCCAGCTTGAGGGGGAGTGTTAAGATAATTATATATGTTTCTCTATCTATTTTATGTTATTACCTTTTCTCAGGACTTAGCATGTAATTAACCTAAGGGCTTTTCTCCCATATAAGAGAGCCCTCAGTCTATTCTAATGTATGAACAACTTTTCTCCCAACATATTTATAGTAAAAATATGAAAATTCTATGAAAATATAAATAAAAAATATATATCAAATTAAAAATGAAACAAATTGAAATAATGCTTATTTCTTCCTAGATGGGTGTGACATATTTGATTGTGTAATTGATCCAATTTAATGTTAAAAATAAGATTGCAAACTCGAGCAAGTAAAATATAAGAAGCAAAATGGTCAAAAAATATCTAACAAATGTATCGGGTAATTATCCCAAATTTATTTTCTTTTAACGAAGATCATAAGAGTGGCATCATACTGAGTCCAAATGGTATCACATGGGAGGGGATTACGTTGTTTGAGAAGGGCGACGACATCATTGGGGGGTGTTGTGCTGGAACGGAATACCATTGTACAAGAAGGAGGCATCATCGAAATGGACTGAGAGGGAATTGGGAGGAATATTAGCTGTTAATAGTGAAATTAGAGAGATGGAACTGGGAGGGGAATAATCGAACATGGATTATAATTTTACAAGTTATAATCATACTTTATTATTTTGAAGATTTAACATTTTCCTTTCAAGAGAGAAGAAAAGGTGATATCAAGAGGACTTGTATCCAAGATTGATGTAGAAAAAATGATATGAATGACACTGATTATTTCCTTACATGGAATTCGAAATAGGGACA
The DNA here is from genome assembly GCA_037367405.1 of Ottelia alismoides. Classification (NCBI taxonomy): domain Eukaryota; kingdom Viridiplantae; phylum Streptophyta; class Magnoliopsida; order Alismatales; family Hydrocharitaceae; genus Ottelia; species Ottelia alismoides. The sequence continues at coordinate 53,679 of JAZKJV010007141.1, forward strand.
CATAGATATTATATATGTTTGTATGTTTGTGTGTATCTATGTATTTATGTATATATGTATTCACATACTCGTTTGTGTTAACGGATTAATGGATTGGATCGGATCGGATTTTGGTAAAGATTCGATCCAATACATACTTCAACATATTTTAAAAATTCCAATCCGATCCATTAGAACGATAAAACCAAACCAACCCAAAAACATCATATTGGATCGGATTACAGATTTTATCCGATCCGTGTGCACCCCTAGTGGATTCTATAAGAGAAGAGCTTAGAGCCTTAAAGAGGAGAAGGAGCATGCAATATCATCATCAACTGCGCACTCAACACCATTTTGGCATCATTCTCGTGTCTTTCCATGTCTATGCATAAAGAAGAATCGTACAAAAACATAAGCAAAAGGATATCGCATAGAGACCTAATCAATAGAAATTTTCAAAAAAAATCAAGGGTTTTGAAGGTGTAAGAAGAATGCAAATATATGAAAATTTGCGGAGAAACCTTCTGATGTTGAAGTTTGTTTTAAAATTCAGAATACATAAAATTTGCAAGCAGGCCTTCAATCACCTTGAAATTTATCGACTACAAAGTTTTCATCACGATCAACTACTCACAAAGGCAGCTTATCAAGAGATGAGTTTTTCAAAGCGAATGAGTGTAAATGCAGCAAAATAAGCCCCTTAACAATTTTATAGTCCATTAATTCGAATTTCAAGTAACTAAGCATAAATATCAAAATTTGAAGAACCTTGTTGTAGTTTTTATTATAGATTATTGAAGGATAGAATCTAGAATCATCCTCCATTTTGGTGGAAGTCTCAATAAACCATCCGTTCCTATGCATTTAGAATATTCTAAAATAGCATTCTGCTAATTTAGATATTTCTCCTCTTTTCTCCTCTACTATATAGGTCTACAGAACAATATTATACTTTCCACCATGTTGTAAATCTCATCTATGAAATGGGCATTTAGCTAATGAAATGGGACAACAAACAATCAAGAGGATTAATTTTTTATGAAGGAATCTCCTTCTCTTTCCTCCCTCTATCTTCTTCTCCACTTCCTCCCTCCTCTCTCTCTTTCTTTCTCTCTCTCCCTTATCTCTTAACCCCCCCCCCCCCCACCTTCTTTATTTATCATCTCTCTTTCTCCTTCCATCGATACTGATCATCCATTCCCCTACCCCTTGTTCTTCTATCTCCTCCTCATTTTGCTCGCATCTCTTCATTCTCTCTATCATCTCTTTCCCTTCTCTCTCACTCCATCTCTTTATCTCCCTGTAATCTCTTCCTCCATGTCTCTCTTCTCCCTCCCACACTCCAAACCTTCATTTCTTCCATATGCATCAGGATAGGTTAGTAACAACTTCCTGTACAAAGAGTACCAGTAATATAATTCTTGTGATTCTTATTTTATATAATATTAATATTCAGTCTTAAACTTCTTAAGAGCTGAAAATCATGTTGAATAAATATTAACATTAAAAAATAAAGAATAAATAGTAGTAGAAAATACTAAGACGGATGTGTAGTCATACACGAAAAATTCAGATTCGGAATGATGTGATTAAAAGGAAAGTTGGTGTCGCTCCAATAGATGATAAGATAAGAAAAAGACTGCTTATGGTTTGGCCACTTGCAAAGAAGGTCAGCCAATGCACCAGTTAGAAGATGCGAGAAATGGGATGTTGAGCCCGCTAAAAGAGAGCGAAGAAGGCACAATAAGTGTTGGAATGAGACCATCCGAAGGGTAGTTATTGGGATATAAGCTCAAGAATGTCCCAAAATAGATATGAATGGCAAAGAATCCATGTAGTTGATCCTACATAACGTGGGAAAAGGTTTTGCTGTTGTTACAAAAATTAAGAATGCATTTTGTTGATACAAGATAAAAAGTTACAAGCATCCAAATAATGAGATCTTTAATGGATATCATTGGGTTCTCATCCATATCGCCAGATTTAATATCCGTATATTGTGCATGAAAAATATATAGTTAGATGTACTATCCATTTTTTAAGGTTTCCACCATCATCATTGGCATCTACTTATGTTATCCATTCGACAATCATCATCGACGGTTCTACTTATGTTCTGTATTTCAAAGTAAATCATACACCATAATATAGCATCTCCATAAAACTTGCAATATAGATTTGGCATATTCTTTCCAAAAAATCAGTATATTTCTTATATCGGCCCACACGTGAACCCTCCTCCTCAGCTAAGTGCGAGCACCGCCTTCTACTTGGCCCTTCGTGCGGGGATTTGGCATATTCTTTCCAAAAAAATCGGTATATTTCTTATACCGGTCACACGTGAACCCTCCTCCTCAGCTAAGTGCGAGCACCGCCTTCTACTTGGCCCTTCGTACGGGCTTTTCTTCATCCACAGGCCCCATGTGGGGCTGTCTCCCAGCATGGAGGGCCTTACAGCACTTCCGTTGACGAGTGCAGGCACCGCAAACTCAGTCACATAGGACTTTCAGTTTCGCCGCCGGTCCAAGACTACCATCGGACATCACTAGCCCCTCCAGGGATATCTCCGCTACTGATAGCCCCTTCGGGGAGTTCTCGAGCAGCTTCTGTCTCCACCGAGATCTGTCCATGACATCCTCTAAGGCTGCATCACCCTCTCGTCGTACCTAGTACCATCGCCAGACCTTTCTTGGGCATCCTATTGCCGCCAGCCCTCTCTCGGGCATCCTTTGTAGTAGTAAACCACATCCAGGCTTTGGATCTCAGATACTAGATGCGTGACCGAACTGATCATCTTCTTTTTTATTCTCCATACCTCTGACAAAGATAGCCACAACTCCCACCAAACCAACCCATGTTAACTACCTCCTCTGTGATGATGTAGGGAACTTCTATCGAAATATGAGCACGGAGAATTGTGTGCTCTGTCTCAGGCTTTCAAGGTGTTCATCGGAGGTCAGATGAAGATATTGATCTTGACGAAAGAACCTCTGAAGGAGGTAGATAAGGACTACGAGTTCTAGATTGGAGACAACTATCATGCCATGGCATGGATACCGATAGCATTGAGACCCACATTGTGGCGAACTTCCTATACAAGGAGACCGCGAAGGAGATGTGGGAAAAACTGACGCAGGCGTCTCGTCTGACCGACATCTTTATGTGGATTTGGTTCGCATCTCAAGGGGTCCACTCTAGTAGAGTACTATTGTACTACTACCTCTATGAGGTCTTCGCCATATTTCAGCCGACCTGTTGTACGAAACAGGTGACAGAGCAATCAGAATGGCAGGTCTACAGATTTCTGGTCAGCCTACATCCTCGTTATCAGTATGTGAAGGAACAATTCCTTACCAAGGCCCTAAATGTCGGTTTCGGTCACCATTTCGGTGACCGACTGAAACCAAATTTCGGTTGAAATTCGATCGAAATTTCGATCATTTTGGTCATTTTTTGTATTAGGGCCCACATATTTCTGTCATTTCAGCCATTTCGATCGAATTTCAATTTCGACAGGATTTCGATATTCGACAGATATTCGACTGAATTTCGCTGAAATTTGAGGCCATGTTCCCTACATATGATACTCTTGTGTCCATTAAGGTCATCTTTGGACGTCTACAACATGTGGAGAGTTCTAGTGTCAGTACTCAGTCTCCACAACTGGTGGAGAACTCCACCTTTCTTACTTCCTCTGGACAAGGAGGTTGTTTTAGCTATCGAGGAAGCCGAGCTCATGACTCTGGTCTTATTCGAGGTCGTGGCTACATGTCATGCATCCATTGCCAAAAGACCAATCACCCATTAGAGAGGTGTTGGACAAAACTTCGCAGGCCCCACATGCCAACATTACACATGACTATGATGCAACAGTGATAAAAAATATCTCATAAGGATCCCAGTTGACAGATAGTCCAACTCTCCACCACGGATTACTCATGCATGATGGAGCTGCTACAGAGGTTTGATGTCACTACTAGTGAGACTACTACAGTGAACATGGTTACTATGGATTATTGACTACGGCGTCTCTATTCATTTGACGGGAGAAGGTGGCCTACAACCTCTAAATCCTCTTCCACTGCGAAGAAGATTAGGGTTGCCAACGGGACTCATTCCCCTATTACCAATGGGAGACATGAGAAGAATGTCACTTACTATCTTGACATCCCTTCATATTCTACCTTAGACGGTTCAGCTTCCATCTCCACTCATCCATTCCATTGATATATGCAAGTTGCAACTTGGGGACCCCTTTGCTAAGTCTCTCTCCATGATGTTTCACGAACTCTCTTCAGTAAAGCTATTTGAGTACATGCCATGTTAGTTCAGAAAGCATCATCAGACCTCGTTTCCCCCTAGGATTGAGCCATGTCAGACTTTACCTTTTGATTTGGTTCATTGTAATGTTTGGGGACCTTGTCTAGTTCGCACTTTGGGTGGTCAAAGATATTTTGTGATCTTTCTAGACGATTATAGATGATATCCTTAGGTCGATCAAATAAAAGATCTGCTAGAGATTAATAAAATTATCAAGTCCTTTCAGTTTATTAAAACACCTTTCTATGCTTGTGTTCAAGATATATAGACTTACAATGCTCTTGAGTTTACCCAACAGGACATGGTATCTTTCTTTGCCTCTCAAGGGACACTTCATTAATCTTCATGTTCGTATACCACCCAGCAAAATGGGGTAGCAGAAAGGAAACTTCATCACCTCATCGACAGTGCATGGTCATTATCCACTCACATGAAGGTTTCAAGACCAACTAGGAGGATGTCATTCTTATTGTCACTCATCTCATAAACAAGATCCCATTGTATGTCCTGAAGGGTGTAATTCTCCTTCCTCTCTATTCTACTATATCCCAATCATTGTTGTAAAGTCGGCTGACTAGTCGACTAATCGGATCGAATACTCGACTGATCTTTACATAGAGCTTTTTCCCTTTTTTTAAAGCAAACTTATTCTAATATATTTAATGTTATATTTAAAGTTAATTACTTCTTTTATTTCATTATGATAGTATAGAAAATATACAAATCAATGCAAATATATAAGAATATATGTATATGTTATAAAATAGAAAGCGGAAGCGGAATAACATAATAAAGAAGAATAATCACGAAGAACACAAAGATTTTTATGTGGAACCCTACTCCAAAAGGAGCGGGATGAAACCACAAGAGAAGCCCTCAACGGGGGCGGATATTCTATTGAATTTCTCAATGAGTACAGGAGGTCTGGGGCTCCTTATATAGCCTTCCCAGAGCCTCCAAGTCCCACTGTTGGTCCATGTGGGACTAAACACATGATGGGGGTAAATGGATCTTCTCCAGGATCCATTTACCCTCTCTACAACTCATGGGCGCATAACCAAATACTCTAACACTCCCCCTCAAGCTGGAGCATGCAATGCTCAGCTTGGACAAACAGAAAGAAACTCAACTCACGCTACAGGACACTACGGACAATATCAACCCAACGCGCACATTGCTGCAGTCGAGGACGTTGCTTCTCATGTCGTGCAGGTGAGGAGTACGAACGGGCTGGAGTGTGAGTCGACTGAAGACTCGGAATCTGACCATCGAGTCTGAAACTGCGCCTGAAGTCTCCTCGTCGGAGAACTGGGTCTCTCCCATCTGGCTCAGAGAATGGTGCACTGCTCTGGTGTACCTATGATACCACATGAAAACCCTTGACCTCAAGGGAATGGTCCTCTGCTCTGGAGTCCCTATGGCTCACATGAAAACTCTGGCCTGACAACAAGACGAATGATGGGGACCTCTGACAATGATGGCAACATATGCTCATCTGACAATAAGACCGCACACTCGTGCGTGTCTGAAACTGGAGACTCGGAAGACAATCATCGAGTCTGAAACCGAACTATAGAGTCTGATCAACTGGCTGGTCTGGAGATTGGTATCTGAATCTGGATCTGGAATACAAGACCTGTAACTCTACATATATACTCCCCCTTTCTCCCACACTTGTCGGAAATTGACATTGACAAAGTTGGGAGAAGACAAGATAAATAGGGGGTAGAACATGAAAAACTTGCGGCTTTTCTTCACATTTTTTTAAGCCGTCTTTTCTTTTTCTCTTCTTTTTTTTTTGAAAACATTTTTTTTAAAAAAATTAAGCCGTCACATTTTTTTACGGCTTTTGCACATCATCATCATTTTTTTTTAAAACGTACGGCTTTTCTTTGTACGTGCCTTTTTCTCAAAATCACATTTTTTTTAACAAACCACCTTTTTTTTTTCGAGACCACTCTCTCATTTTTTTTTCAAATAATGGCCCACTTAGGCCTTACAATAAATAACCCTCCCAATTTTTTTTTGTTAAGTGACGCTCTATACCCTTTTTAGGGTTCCCACGAGGGACCCATCTTCTTCAGAACCCCGCCGCCGCCTTGAAGGGCCCCCCCGTACGAGGGTTTGGTCGCTGCTAGGGTTCCCCATCGGGGAAACCCAACTGGAGAATGGAGTCTCGAGGGGAGGCACGCTGCCTGGTGGTCACGGCTTCGAGTAGGGTACGGCTGGACCGCGCCGCCAACTGCTGCTTCGTGATGGAGGATGCCTCCGCCTGGAGGTATTGAGAGCGGCAACTGCCGCCTGGGTCTTTGCTGCGGCGAGTCTGCGCCGCCAACTGGGGATATGCGACTGCACAGGGTTGCCTGCGCCCTTGCGCGCAAGGAGGAGGCGCCATCGAAGGCAGGGAGCTGTGCAAGGAGGCGATGGTTCGACTTCACTGCTGGTGCACGCCTGGGCTTTGTGCACGAAGTAGGCGATGGCGCAGGTGTGGATGCGCGCCGTCGGATTTGGCGAAGAACACGGAGGACTACCAGCGGCCTGAGGACTGCTGCCAAGGGGTTGCGCCGCCTTACGCACGCGCGAGAAGATGCTGCACCTGGAGATCGACCTAGTTGAGGGCTTCTGCGCGTGAAAGGATGGGTTCCGCAAAGGGAACCCTGGAAACTGAAGATCGCAGCCGCCGGTTGGGATCTTGCGCAGGAGGGGGCATTGCGGTCCAGGGTTTCAGAATGAAACCCCGCCTGGCTGCAGCTTGTTGCTTGCGAGATCTGAAACTTGCTAAGATGCTGAAGACGAACTCCAAGAATTAGGGTTTCGAATCAAAACCCTATAACATAATTTCTTCAAGAGCAATCGATAAGAATCTGATACTCAATTCTCAAATCAAAATATAAAGAACACAAAATTCCTCGAGAATCGACCCGCTCTGATACCATGTTATAAAATAGAAAGCGGAAGCGGAATAACATAATAAAGAAGAATAATCACGAAGAACACAAAGATTTTTATGTGGAACCCTACTCCAGAAGGAGCGGGATGAAACCACAGGAGAAGCCCTCAACGGGGGCGGATATTCTATTGAATTTCTCAATGAGTACAGGAGGTCTGGGGCTCCTTATATAGCCTTCCCAGAGCCTCCAAGTCCCACTGTTGGTCCATGTGGGACTAAACACATGATGGGGGTAAATGGATCTTCTCCAGGATCCATTTACCCTCTTTACAACTCATGGGCGCATAACCAAATACTCTAACAGTATAAAATGATTTATATCTTTAAAATAATTAAACAATTCAAAATCGACTAAAGCCCGACTAAATTCGATTAGTCGTCTGACTGTCGACTAATCCTTAGTCCATGACTCCACCAACTGAGTACCGACTACCGATTTCCACAACCTTGATCCCAATGAGACACCATTTCCACTGGCATTGAGAATTTTTTGTTGTACTCGTTTTTAAAAACGCGCCTCGAGGCGCTGAGGCGTACACCTCGAGGCATTTTTCAAAGAAAAATGCCTCGAGGCTATAGCCTCATTCAGTCCCAGTGAGGCGTGCGCCTCGAGGCGCTGCCTCATGTATGGGCTGTTTTTTAATTTTTTATACAGTTTTTTTTATTTTTCTTTTTTATTGTGAGCTTTTCATATTTCATAGACAAGTATTTTCAAGTCTTTAAGCTTATGGCTCACCTAAATGCATTTTTTTAATTTATTAACATATTAAGCCTATTTTTACTTTGTTATGCATGTTTGTTTATAAATCAACATGAACAAAAAAATTGAGTCTTGAGTCCTTAAATCTAATGCCTCTACTCTTTAGTATGAATCAAACATAAATACTTTCTTTATTAAAATGTTTGGATTCAAGTCCCTGACTTTGACCTAAATTTTGAAAAGTATATTTTTGTAAACATGTCTCATCTTTCCTTCTATTCAATCGGGACTAAATTAATACACATCAAAGCATGCATGAACAAAGATAATCATAGCGTGCAATATTCAAGTACTTTATCCCCCAATCATTATGGTAAAGTAAAAAGTGATCACAGATTCACTGCTTACTCTTTTATCCTACTCAATTGAATGATACATATCTCACATAATTTTGAAAATGATATGATATATCTAGTCCCTTTAGTTAAATTTTATTCAAAACTTTAAATTTTGCGAAGAGTTGCCCATTATTGTGCTTACATATCTATATTTACTTGGCCCCTTACAGATTTAGAGTTTTAAAAAAGAAAGTTATATAACAACTTGGATGTTTAAACCATGATGTTAGCCTTGAAATATCATGGAGTTATGTATTTAATCATAACTATTTAATTTTTAGAACTTGAAAATTGTAAGTATGATTAATTATTATATTTTATGAAAAATTTTCTTTCACGAGTGAGGCTTACGCCTCGATACGCCTCGATGCAATACTAGGAAAACGCCTCAATACGCCTCACGTTTTTTAAAACCTTGGTTTTACTGCATTTGTTCGTAACTTCCAGACTACAAATAAATTGTTTTCTCATGCAATCAAGTGTGTTTTCCTTGGGTATTCTCGCACTCAAAAGGGATAAAGGTGCTACGACCCAACTGGTCATCATTACTACATCTTTGTTGATGTCACCTTCATTAAACAGAGCATCTACTTTACTCGGCCTACCAACGACATACCTTTGTATCTATTGCCTTCAGCCATTGTCTACAAATGAAAGCACGCTACTTATTATGATCATGTTCTATTGCTTGTTCCTTACTTGCAGGGTGATGCACTCTTCGAATGTCCCCACCACTGCAACCCCAAGATGCTCCAACAGAACTCCATATAACTCTACGCAAACAAAAAGGTAATGTATTATACATCCCGTGTCACATTTTACTTCTACTAACAGTCTATCCAGTTGTGGAAGGAAATGTACAGATGCTATGATGGCTATTTCTATTCTCTGATATCATCATAGTGCATTACAGGACTGTGATTGGAAAAAAGCCATGGATGAGGAGATGGATGCACTTATCTCCAAGGGTACGTGGGATTTGTGTCATGTCCCCCTGGCATCAAGTTTGTTGCATGTTGATGGTCTTCACAACCAAACAGTCACATAATGGTTTCATTATTAGACTGATGGTGTGGACTACATTAAGACTTTTTCTCCAGTGGCTTCACACAGACTTTTGGCATGAACTGCTTTGATACTTTTTTCTCTAGTGACCAAGATGAGATCTATCCAAGGAATTCTCTTTGTTGCTGCTAATAAGAACTAGCTCATCTTTCAACTAGATGTGAAGAATGTTTTTCTAAGAGACATCTCTATAGTCATTAGTAGGATGTTCTTCTAATCCTTCAATATCTGAAGAAATCTCCAGGATGAGTCCTCTTCTATGAGATCAATGGACACACTGATGCAGAAGCAAATTATGCTAGTTTCCCTAAGGACCGACGATCAACTACATGCTATGCAATATTTGTCAGTGGCAACCTAGTTACAAGGCAGAGCAAGAAGCAGATAGCGGCTTCTAGATCGAGTGCAGAGGTTGAATACATGGCAATGACTCAAGACACTTGTGAGATTACATGTCTTCATGGGTTTAAATATCCATATCACACTATATATAGGTCCCATGTCGAGACGATATTTCAGTGACAACGGTGATATAACGTTGAAATATTACCCATATCGATGACCATTTGTGAAGGAAAAACCTTTTCAAGGGCATATATCGTCATATCGCTCTATCGTTGATATATCATGATTTCTCGAACCCTACCTGGCTTGTCTCCTTTATACAGAAGCTTGGACTTCCTGCTACTACTCACGTACCTTTATATTGTGACAACGAGTCTGCTACATGGATTGCCACCAATCCCGTATTCCATGAGTGGATTAAGCACATTAAAGTTGATTGTTACTTCATTCAAGATGCAATATGACGAGGGAAGATCACAACTTATATCTTCACAGATCTTCAGTTCGCATATATTCACGAAGACAGTACCAAAGAAACGCCTCTCATGGATGATTTTCAAGTTAAGCATGATTGATAGATATGCTCCAACTTAAGGAAGAGTGTTAGAGTTATTTTGTTATTTAGCTACTTCGTTTATTTATTTATTGAGACATGTAACCCCTCTCGGGTCTCTGTGTTTTTTGCTTTTTAGCTCTCTAGGTTTCACGATATATAAGAAATCCTAAATCCCTTGAATAAGACAAGTCATCCATTTTTTATTATTTCTCGTGCCACTCTTAGCAGTTGATGCTGGTTAAGAAGAAGTTATAAAAATTCAAATGAACCTGTTAGAAGCAATTAAACCAGTCCAGCAATGTTTAATAGAAGAACCAAGACCTGTTCCATATACTAAATATCCAAAGAAACAAAGATGATGATATGTTGAACGTCTGGTAAATTGGAAAGTCAGAGGTCATGGAAAAATACGACTAAGTCACAAATAAATTCACATCGCAGCTCTCTTAAAATGTATTTTAGGAACTGAATAGGACAATGTGATTCATTTTATTTGGGTGGGTCCTTCCAATCTTGCAGTTTATTCTGGCCGCTAAAACAATAAATATGATTACTTGAACATGTTGCGACATAAGTAATCCAGTTGGACTTGTGATAAATGCATGTTCTTAGTTTTTCCCCGAGAAAAGTACAAGTACTACACTTGGACTCGCAATCCCTTCTACATATTTATAAATTTCAGTTGCCCCCCCTTCCCAAATATAAGTTCGTTGAAAATGTCGTTGAAAATGTAAAGAGCTTTAAAACGGTCTGGTCATAATTTTTTATATTCTAAGTATATAGAAGTTATTGGGTAGGTGACCTCTCGACGTTATACACTCTTTTCCCTCCAAAAAAAACATCATTTCGTGACCATGTACTGAAAGGTGAAAGAGCATAATCAGCTAAAATAAATTTTTTTAGAAGATTTAAAAACTAAATCTAGTTGCTGATTGTGGGTTTTCTGGCACTAGACTCTCATTGCCACTTTATACTAATAATTATGTCAAAGGAAATAACCTTGGCCCCCAAGGCACAATTGGCATCTTATCAGCATACTTGATGTCCTTCGAAACCTAGGCCATCAAAAAGATGGGAATCAATCAAAAAACAAATAACTTGATCAAAGTATGTAGAATGATAATATCTTAGACAGTAACAAAAAAAGGGATAATAAATATGAGTGATGAAGCTATCAAACTAGGTTGTCCTTAACATACTTGGAGCAAGCAAAATACAAAAAATGGTGAAGCCTTCTCCCACGTCAAGTAGGGTCGGCTGCATGGAATCCTGTTCAAATCTATGCTGAAAGATCCGACTATTTTTTTACGCTAGCCGTCGGAAACCTAACTCAACCCCCACAAGGGGGGATTTGAACCCTGGTATTTTTGGTGATAGACACAATGCACTACCACCAGACCATTGGAGTGGGTATAGCAAGCAAAATACAAAATCTTGAAAGTAGTTTTTTTAACAATGGGAAACATGCACAGGTACCCGCCCAAGATTTGAACCCTAATCCTTTGATAGATAGACTACACTACCAACAGAATATGAAGTGAGTTCATAATAGATTTCTTCTATTATAATATTTATTTATGTATTTGCACACGAAAGTCATATTGTGGATGTTAAGTTGCGCAATATAAATGAAGGTTCATGCTAATCCTTTCTAGGCATATATGTTATGTTTCTCTTTTGACGGTGTCTCTTGTGTATGCCCTCATTTGAAACATCATGCCCAATGGTGTATGCTATAACACACAAAGTCTAGAACTAAAAACCACACCATTCCCCTGAAAAGGAATGGAAAAGATTGATACATTGATAATGAACTCTATCCCTTTATATATAACAATAGCCTAGGTTAGGGAAAGAACACATATATTGAAAAAACACGAAACATTCTACAAAAGGATACAACTCCCATGTACTCTAACACTCCCTCATTCAATCTAGAGCTTAGATATCTAACATGTTCAGCTTGTGACAGCGTTACTTTATAGAAGCTCTGGGGAATGCAACCACGCAAGAAGTGGCTATCGAGGTCCTCCTCAAATCTACATCACCATCCAAACCGGGCACATTCGCGACTGAGCTCAAAACCATCCCCAGAGTCGAGTGGAAAACCGAACCCGAATAATGGACTGCAACATCCGGTAGGGGGGGAGCATGATAGCTATTCGAATCTGAGATCGGGTGCCCCGTAGTTGGGTTCAAGAATGAAGACCCTTAACCGGGTTTTGAATCAGAACCACCGTAGTCAAGTTCGAATGAGTAGTCATGTTAATCAGATTCATGTGTCGATGCTCGATCAGGTTAGATTGGTAACACGAAATCAAACCCACGTTTGAATCGCCTAGCGCTGCCACCCTCAATGAGTCAAAATTGATGCTAGGGTTTCTTGAGAGAGACCTATAAACTTCATCACCCTCGACACAGTCGATCATCAAGCTTCCCTCCGCCGAGCATGGTTCTTGTCCCTCTCTCTTCAATGATCGCAAGGCATAATGATACGGGTCTCCTACCGATCCACAGTGTAGCTCGAAGTGGTGACGGTGGCTACTTCCCCTTCATCAGGAGCACCTCCTCCGACCCCTCGTCTGGCCTCATACCAGTGTTGCAAACCTCTACAACATCGCTAATACTATCTAAAGTCTCCCATAACACCTCAACTTTTCTACAACTCAGTGGAACCCCGCCCACCAAAAGCTTCTACGCAATCTCTCCATCCCCAGCACCTCCATCCAGGAAGCGAGGTCTTCGCCACTTGATCGCACTCCTTATCTCGAGTGACAAGTCGTACTCCAGTGCCCTCGTAATTTCTTCTTCCGCACCCTTTGACGACAACCCTCTAACGCAAAGTGCCTTACTTTGTTTCCAAACCCCTTTAGCCATACAGTGTCAAAGTTGATGCCTCCTTCCTTCGCCGCCAAATCCTTTCCCGCAGATTCTGCAATATCTTCACATCACCTTCCTCCACATGAACCCTTCTAATGGGTATTCCTTCATCGCATTCTTTGATAACCGCAACAACAAGGCTCCCCATGCTTCATCGACATCAAGACAAGGAGAGGGATCCGTACAGCAGCTTTGGTGTTCATTGCCAGAGCCGCAAGCCCCACAAACTCGATACTGATCATCGGAGTCTCCGACTTCAACCACACCCCTTTCGATGGGCACTTCATCGGCTGATGTCCCGGTAACCCACATTGAAAGTAGAGTTGCACAATAGAAGCACATGTCATGGATAGATGATATGTTGCTCCGCACCGAAAGCACAACCTCGTCGCGATGCTCCTAACCTTCGAATGATGCTTCTTCTCCTTCGGCAGGCTCCAAGAGTCATCCCCCACAAGTTCTTCCATTTCCATAACCTCTTGCACCTCTCCCTCATCACCTACTAGGTCAGTGGCCCTTCGATCACCCTGAGAATTGGCCTTCTCCCCTCGGGTGTTGCTCCCACTTCCCCTCTTGCTCGTGCTCGCACTCCCACTCGCTCCCTCACTCATCGTATCTCTCATTCCTAGCTTTTCTCAAGTGCATTCTTTAGCCAAGTAAACAAGATGTTTACATATATGTCCCTACAAGGACGTATATTACCCAATTACACAATATAATCTTCCTAAGTATGTAGTTACATATGGTAAAATCGGATTTTATTTAAACATATAGCCCTATGATGGTAATTTGGAAGTAGAAAAGAGTTGGCCTCCATGAAAAAAATGAGATATATTTAAAGTTGTAAAAAATTATAACCCATCTATGGTGATTTAAGGGCTCAATTTCTAAATTAATCACTAAGATAGAGAGATCAACATTGTTCTCCAAATCAATGTGCATTGACCATCATCGAAATGGATTCACTTTAGAGGAAGCTCAAGATGCCTTGAACCATAGCTCATTTATCTAGTGGTATACTTTGTGGAGCCCACTTTGTAACCTTTCCCTTATTGTTGGTTGGTGAAGCCCACCATCCTAAAATGGGGACCTCATTGCCCAATCAATAAATCCAGGGGTGGGGAGGCATCTTGGAAGAGTAACCCCCCCCCCCAAAAAGGACTCAAAGGCAATGCCCCTCAAACTATATTTACGTTTGGAGTTCTTTTTGTATTAGGATTTATGGATATACTTGTTTAGGGAGGTTTTGTCTCTACGGGAGTGCTATGTAAACCCTTTTCTGCTTAAAGTTATCTTCCTTATATGTAATCTGTACTATCGTTGTCTCACCATATTGGATAGAGATCTACCACCACCACCGAGGATGTAGCCCGTTAAGGGTGAACGTCGTATCTTCTGTCACGATTGTCTCATGCTTGCTTGATTGATTGTTTTATAAGTATTGTTTGATCCACGCTCAAAATCGGCTACACATAACGGTATCTTATTGTCCAAAAAGTGCAACAAAATTGTTGACCGACCAAAGATTGAATGGACATGGGTTCATAGCAATATGAAGATTTTAGTGTACTTGTAATATTCAATATTTAACAAGCCGCTGTGAAACAAATTGTCAATAACATGCTGCAATGCATTTCTCACTTTTAGCTTATTTTAACAACATTTTTTGAGAAAGATAAGTTTAGATATGTGTCATGGCTAAAAATATTGTATATCCAAAGGTTGAATTTCATGCAGATGTCGTCAATAGTCATTAAGTTCTCAAAACTTGGACGAAAAAGTGCACACACTGCCTGCTGATTAATTTGAAAGCTCCCATAAACTATTCTTCCAACTAACTATGTACATACCTGAAAGGAACCAAAAATCAATCCTTTCTTTCTATTTGAGAGCTGAGACATCATAACTTTATCATAGGCCCTCTCTAACTGCAAAGGAAATGTGACAGGAAAGAAATTCAGCAGGAGTGTAAATATGGATTTAGCTAACAAGAACTTCTTCAGTTGTATTACATAAGAAATATATGATGATACATATGAACAAATGAAAAACACTTCACATCCAAGAACTCACTTTCTCTATAGCAGCTTCATCTCCTCTTTTCTCCGCATCCCTGCGCTTTCTTGTATATGCTACCTTCACCGTATCAAATCCCTCTATTGGGCTAACGCCAAGAACCTGATGATAGAATCAATTGAAAAATGCGGAAATATACACCTGTAAACAACACAATTGGATTACCTCATATGGGTTCTCATCGCTACTCAATTGTGAACCTCCAGCAGCAGCAGCAGCAGCAGAACAGACCAGCTGATTATATCTTGGAGGATTTTGAATAATCCCTGATCTGTACAATAAATATCGTGGCATGCCTCAGAGAAGGTTAAAAGTTATAGAAAGATGTGTAATTATATGTTAAAGTGGCGAAGTGGCAGTGATCATGCAAACCACTCAATCTTCTCACAGAAAATGGCAAACAAAACTAGCACATGGCTATGTTAAGTGCCTCTGACTGGATTAAATGGGCTTGACGTCTTCATGCAATTAGAGTCCTAATGCTACAACATATAGGAAGCCTCGGCTTCTGTTTTCACTGCAGCTAAACGAATGAATTAACCCATTTTTTGGGTTAACCTCTTGCTTAGGGGGATAAGCAAGGAATCAAGGGTAGATCTACCTAATCATTTAAATCACCTCCATTAGCTCCTCTATATCATCAATCCCAAACATATGCTACACATCACGTGTATGTCTCATACTATCTAAAAAGTGTCACACCGATGTTATCTTAACATGTTGCTTCCACCATCAATGCAAATCATTAAATTCCCACTAATTCTATATGTTCCAATCATTTACTACATATCAGGTATCACACCAATATTTATGAAATACCTTCGTTTCTAACAATCACATAGTAACGATGGTTACTCCGAGATTTACCATCAAGTTTGATATCAGCATGAAAGGCATCCTTCGTACCTCCAACTCTCCTAAGCAAATGCAGCCTCAATAAAGTAACTAAAGTAAGAATCCCCGAAAAACAAACATCACTCACATAGCAATCTCTCTCAGAAAAAAGTTGGCACAAAAAACCTAACTTAGTATTGCTTGAGAGAGCCTGATAAACTGAGAAAACTTTCATCTAAGCGATTCCAGGCATCTGTTATGTGCCATCAATAAACCATCATTTTAATTTGTTTATTAAAAAGTAAAACTAGTTATAGGAAAACCAATTAACAACACTATCAAAACCTGTATATATTCTTCAACTGCCATACAGTTCTAAACCTCAGTCTTTAGTTCCCGTTAGTTTAAGCATTTAGGTTAATCGAATGTCTCTAGCGATTTCTAGGTTTCTGCTCAGGGAACACTTCTAATGGTTACAAACGCTAAAAGAAACACCGGTGCTGCCAAACCACAGCCTAAACCAAATTACAGACTGGCCATCATTCGACCTCAAGAGCATATCAAACCCATCAACACAATCCTCCAGTTTCAAAAAAAAATAATTCGCTAATCAACGTGTATCCTCCAACTGCATTAGTAACAGCCGAATCTCAACCGCGAGGCAATTCGTCGAACATGACTTCAAAACTCCGCACTCCAATATAGCTTTGGTACACCTCATCGTTAGTATCGCTCTCATGGCTAAAAACACAACCGAAAAAACCTATTTCTTCGATCGATCGGTTCTACGCACGAATACAGCGTCGAATTTAGCAACATTTCCTTCTAAGCGAAGAACTGACGCGATCGAGCACGAATTCCCCTAACTTCCATCCACAGCTCGAACCAAGTATACACATCTACGGTCAAATCGTCGCAACAGGAGTTAGAATGGGAAGATCGGAAAGTCCATCGCGGGCGTACAACGATACCTCAGGGTCGATCGCAGACGAGCCGCGGGGACGGGAGCGCGGAGGGAGCGGGCTCCGGCGGCTGTGTGGGGGTTGTTGCGGAGGCGGAGGAGGGAGAAACCTGAACTGAGGGCCGCCGCCATTGGCGCTATATATGTATGCGAGAAGGAGCTGTGTGTGTGTGCGTTTCAAGGTATCCGGGCGCGCGAGGTGGAGAGCCGGGCGGCCATGCGAAGTGGAGCGCGTGAGCTTTATCGGGAAGGCGGTGTTTAGATTTACTCTGATCCATTTTTGGGTTTGAAGTTTGGATAGAGTGTTAAACTGGAGGTGGGTTAGAAGTGGATTTATTGTGATATGATTGTATTGAAGTTTTAAAATTGAGTAGTTATTATGATGTGATTCTATTGGAGTTTGAAAAAATGAGTAGAAATGGGTAGTTTATAATTTTTATATGATATGATGGTATAATATATTATTTTTTGATAGAATTGATGACGGAGAATTGATTCATTTAATTTTTTAAAAAGATAAAAAGTGGACCCCACTTAAAAAGAGAAAGGAGTGGGTTAGGGAGGGTAAACCACCCCAAGGGGGGTTTACCCCCCCAACCGAACATGACCTAAGGGTGTGTTTGGATAGTGGGTTTAGGTGGATTAAACTGGTAGCAGGTAACCCATTTTTTGGTTTTGGTGTTTGGATAGAGGGTTAAACTGGGTGTGGGTTAGAAGTGGGTTTATTGTGATATGATTGTATTGAAGTTTGAAAAAGTGAGTAGTTATTGTGATGTGATTGTATTGGAGTTTGAAAAAGTGAGTAGAAATGAAGTAGTTTTATAATTTTATATGATATGATGGTATAATATATTATTTTTTGATGGAATTGATGATGGGAAATCGATTTATTTTATTTTTTAAAAAGATAAAAAAAAGTAGGCCCCACTTAGAAAGAGAAAGGAGTGGGGTTAGGGAGGGTAAACCACCCCAAGGGAGGTTTAAGGGTACGTTTGGTTGCAGGGCAAGGTTGGGTTGGGTTGGGTACTATTCACAGGGGTATCCCCTCCTCACAGTTTACTATTCACCCAGCCCACCCCACCCAACCCAACCCAACCATGCCCAACCATGCAACCAAACGAACCCTAACGGATATTATTATGTCTTAATACCGTTCTATACATATTTTAATATTTTTATTTGGAATTTCTTTTTATTTGTTTTAAATTAGTAAAATATATGAATATTATTTTAATATTGTTTGTACTCATGTATACAACAACAAAGTATTTTTACACTTTTAAGTAGGGGTGGCTACATGGATTTTTTGCCTCCATTTTGGTCTTTCTTGGGTCATTTCCAGGCTTAGATCCAAAAAATTAATATCCTTTTGTATAATCTCATTCCAACACTTCTTGGATCTTTCACGTCCTCTTTTAGCCGGCTCAACATTCTAAAATTCACATCTTACTGGTGCATCATCTAACCTCCTTTGCAAATGGCCAAACCACTTTAAGTGATTTTCTCGCATCTTATCTTCGATCGGAGCTACACTCTCTTTCATTCTGATGGTATCATTCCGAATCCGATATTTACATGTGTGTGTGTGTGTGTGTGTCCACACATCTACCTTAGCATTTTCATTTCTGCTACTGCCATTCTTTGCACACGTCTGGAGAATGGTAATAGTCGAAATGGAAATACTAAGGTGGACGTACAATACATAAATAAATATATAAATAAATATACTTGTAGATATATTTTCAATTATATATAACACAATTATATACCGTTGAAAAGAATATTTAATATAACTTATTCATAAATAAAATTCATTTATATCATGTGTAAATAATCTAATATATGTATATTTGAGTTAATCTATTATCTGTGTATTCGATTTATTTCAAATTTTTCGTGTACTCGATTTTAGAAATATGATTACACAATTTCCAATCCAACAATATTTGCATATGTATCTGCATTTGTATTTTAGAATAAATATGAATATAATAAGACATATATTTGTATTCGATCGGTAACACCCCTAATTATTTTGCAAAACTTCACACATTTAGACGTGGAAAATGGTTCTACCATCTCACCGATATTAAAAAAGATATTCAATGCAATGTGACATTCCATGTGGACTACCAATTCATAAAATCACTATTAATATATATATAGGAAAAAGTTGAATTGAGGTGTCACCTTTCCATGAGTCTAATACAATACCTCTTAGTTGTCATCCGATTAGGATCAACGGTGATTAATAAAACCACTATATTAAATCTAAAATCACCATCGAAACAACCTCCAAATCTCCATTTTTAGAAAAATTTTAAATATTCAATTTGGTTGCATCATTATACCATTATTTATTAATTACTCGAATTAAATTTTCTAAATATAATAATCATCACGATATTTCCTCTCAATTACTCGAATTTCCAAAAAAAAGTCGACGAGTGTCTTCTCCCTCCTATATTCTTTGTCAACCCTCGACGTAGAGGCAATGGCTGCATTTGGAGACGATGGCGTGTGACAAAGACGACGATGATACATGGCGACGACGACGGCAATGCATTGAGTTATAGGAGGTGGTGTGTGTGTGGATGTGCATGGAGATGACGGTGGTGTATGACAATGGCATCGGCGGTGAATGACGACGACGATGCATGGAGCAACATGAGGTGGTTGCGCACGGAGGATAATGTGTGTTCTTAGTAATTTTGTCTTATTCTTTTTTATTCATCTACTAATCAAGTTTGGACTATTTTAGATTGTCTTTATTTTATTTGGATTTTAATTTTTATTTTCTTTTGATTACATCTCAATGCAATCTTCAAATTTTCACAATTGATTTTGTTTTTGAATCAGTGTTCCTGATTCACTAGTGGTTATGGTTGAGTTTTTTTCAAATATCGATGACGTGTGATTTTGTAATTTATAACATGGTATTGTAAAATATACAAATCTCTTGTAAATTGATAACAAGTATTTCAAAACGTGAGCATTTATTTAATCATATTTTCTGGAATATTCAACACACTATTCGTTCTTTTGAGTTCAATTATATTTTCTAGAATATTCAATCTTTTGTAAGTTTGAGTTTCTCCATTCTTTTGAATTCAACACACTTTTCATTTTTCCTTTTAAGTTTTGTTTACTGATTGAATTCTGTAGAATGAGAATGAAATGTCATCTAAAAGATTTTTTGATTAAAAATGTAAATATTTGTTTACAGATTAAATATGTCTCAGGTTGCCAATATCAATAAATGAATTTTTATTATAGAAAGTTGTGCGTCTGGTTATATTTTCGCCAAAAAATGATGTATTTTATAAAAATCAAATTAGATGAAATATCATCAACTATGGATAAATACTAGATGAAGTTTACATGTTCAATTGGATGTAAATGCCAAAATACGATGATTAGATTTTACCCTTTGATCTATTAATGTATATAAGTGATTATATAATTTACATTTTGATTCATTGGTTTACACTTCTGAATGGTTTTTACATGTTACCTTTTTGTAATAAATGATAAACTAATGATTGACTTTTTATTTTACAGATTACCTTATAATTATTATATTGAGAGCATGAATTTTACAGAATCTATACAAACTTTACAATGGAATACAATTTTCGATGGACCCACGATATGAGAAACATGTTAGATAGAGATATAAAATAATTTGTACATTAATAATAAGCAATGTATTTTACAAAAATCTCATATATTTTATAAAAGTTAACACAAAGATTACAAAAAATAATGTCACAGTTTATAAACATTACTCCCAAAAATGTTCTCAAAAGAGACTACAAAATTTTTCAAAATAAATCAAATGCGGTTTACAAAAATAATACGAATATTACAAAAATGATGCATTTTATAACTATTACAAATTCACTGGAAAATATTGCAGCTTAATACCCCTAAAATTAATATGCATATGACATGTATCATATTTAATATGTTTGCAGTTACCCCATCTAATATAATAGGAATATAGTTGTAACAAAAATCCCATCATTTTAGGAATGTTTTCCATGTGTACATTGATTAATTAGCATATGATCAAAGCACACTATATTTTAGGGAAACACATGTATAAAAAATACAAATTTTCGTCGAATTTGATCTTTTTTGTGAACAACAGTGATTATGCTTTTGTAATTTATAATACATAATTGTAAAATATCTCAATCATTTGTAATTTGATAACAATTATTTCAAAACGCAAACCTGTATTCCATCAAATATTTCTGTAAAATTATATACATCATTCGACATCCTAAATATAAAATGATCAATAATGTGTATTTTATTAAATTAGCACTTATAGTGGGAGAAGGCTTAGTACATTTTTTAGCACTAATTTAATCATCTCCTATATTAGAAATAATAGTTGGCACGAAAATCACCTAGTGATTTCAATATCACCCGTACACTCATCACCCAATGGTCTAAGATGACACCTTTCCATAATCAAGAAAATGTGCCACCTCAATTCAATATCTATATATATATATATGGGTAAAATGGGGCTGCCCCCAGGGAGTAGCCAACTTGGCTACTCCCACCCCTATTTTTCCCTCGTTTTTTTATTTTTTTGGAAAATAAAAATTTTTATATTCATCATTATATCCCTCTCACATTCTATTAAAATTTCGTCAGAAACAGAGACTCCTAAGCCCTCCATTCAGACGTCATTTTTTTAACGGTTGCAGGATTTTTTAAATCGACCATGTTTGGATGGAGGTCGTAGGAGTCTCTGTTTCTGACGAAATTTTAATAGAATGTGAGAGGGATATAATGATGAATATACAAATTTTTATTTTCCAAAAAAATAAAAAAATGAGGGAAAAATAGGGGTGGGAGTAGCCAAGATGGCTACTCCATGGGGGCAGCCCCATTTACCTCTCTCTCTATATATGTGTGTGTGTGTGTGTGTGTGTGTGTGTGTGTGTGTGTGTGTGAAAAATGAGGCTGCCCTCTTGGGGCAGCCAACATGGTTGCCCCCGCCCCATTTTTTGCCAATTTTTTTATTTTTTTTTGAAAAATATCACTATGTATATTCATCCCTATATCCCTCCTACATGTCATTCGAATTTCGTCAGAAACAGAGACTCTTACGGCCTCCATCGAGATGGTGTCGATTTAAAAAATCCTGTTACCGTTAAAAAATGACTGTCTGGATAAAGGTCGTAGGGGTCTCTGTTTCTAACGAAATTCGAATGCCATATAGGAGGGATATAGGGATGAATATATATGACGATATTTTTTGAAAAAAATAAAAAAAACGTCTAAAATAGCGCGGGAGCATCCCCATTGAACTATATATATATATATATATATATATATATATATATATATATGAGGCTGGGGAAGTTGTTCTGTGTAACAACCAAGTTGATTGTTACACGGAGCAATTTACACCCCCTTTATTTTTTTTCAAAATTTCCATCATGTATATTCATCTATGTATCTTTCCTACATGTCATTCAAATTTCATGAGAAACGGAGACTTCTATGCCCTCCATCTAGAACATGTCAATTACAACAAATTTCAGACTGCTAAAATTACCTGTTTCAGATTGAGGGCATAGGAGTCTTCGTTTCTCACGAAATTCGAATGACATGTAGGAGGGATATATAGATGAATAAACATGGTAGAATTTTTGAAAAAAATAAAAAGGGGGGAAATTGCTCCGTATAACAGTCAACTTGGATGTTACACAGAACAACTTCCATTTACTCTCTCTCTCTCTATATATATATATAACCAATCAAATATATACATGGCTGCCTCGCTCCATTTTCCAGCACCTTTTTATTTTTTTTTGAAAAATTTCACTATATATATTCATCTATATATCCCCCACTATGTCATTCGAATTTCGTCAGAAACAGAGACTCCTATGCCCTCCATCTAGAACAGGTAATTTGAACGGTGTAAAGATTGTTGTAATCCACCTGTTCTGTATGGAGGACATAGGAGTCTCTGTTTCTGATGAAATTCAAACGGCATATTAGAGGGATATATAGATGAATATACATGGTGAAATTTTTCAAAAAAAATAAAAAATACGAAAAATGGGGTAGGACAACCATATTGGCTGCTCGCAAGGGGCAATCCCATCAAAACCTTATATACATGGGTTAAATGGGGCTACCCCCTCCGTTTTTTATTTTTTTTTTTGAAAATTACTTTCGTGGATTTTCATCAATATATCCATATATTATACCATTCAAATTTCGTGTGAAACAGAGATTCATATGGCTTCCATCCAGACTGGGCCAATTTTAGCAATTCTGTTATTGTTAAAAAATGATTGTCTGGATGGAGTCCGTAAAGTCTCTATTTCGAACGAAATTTGAACGACATGATATAAGGATATAGTGATGAAATTCCACAGAATAAATTTTCAAAAATTGAAAAAAATGAGACGGAAAAGCTAAGTTAGCTCACCCTTGGAGGCAACTGCATTTAACCCACATTATGGAGTTTATCACTTTCTAGTGGGAAAATAACGTAGATGCCTCTTTGTTGGTGGCATATGTGCCGTCTTTAGGAGCGTGTGCGCCATGTTTTTAATGGTGTGATCGTTTCTTTGTAGCATGAGTGTGAGTTTTACATGGCATGGATGCCAATTTCCGTGGCATGAGTAGGTGCCCTTTTGTAACATTGGTGCCCTTTTTTTTAGCATTTGTGTCATTTTTTGGTAACATGGTTGGTGCCATTTTTTTTTGTTTCACTTTTTTTTGACATGAATGTCATTTTTCGTAACATTTTTAGTGGCATGTGTGTCATTTTTCCACAGTATCGGTGTCATTTTCCAAGGCATGGGTGCCCTTTTTTATGGCATCGGTGTCATTTTTCTCACCATCGCTAACCTACTCTCACTTTCTAGTAAGAAATTCTCCACTTCGCAAGATTTCTCAAATCCTTATCCACGATCACATAGGGGAGGTTTTCTCGGGTTGCATAGAATGAGAAAATATAAAACGCTAGAGGGGTACCTTTTTTACAATTCAAAAGCATCTAGTGATTCTTCTTCCTTCTCCTTCTTGGGTACATAGAGAGAGCTTGCCTTGGCAAGAAGTCAACACTATGAGTGTCATTTTTTCATGTTCTTCTTCCTTTTCCTCTGACCTTTCGATCACTGATGTGGTAGAGTTCCTCCTAGTCGTGCATGCTTTCAAAATTCAGCAATGATCAGATTAGATTCTGAAAAATAAAAATATAGTAGGTTGTTATTTGGACCGACGCTGATGATATAACAACGGATATGACATATGTCCCTAATTTTAAATATAAAAAAGAATTTCACATTAGATAGTATCATCATTAAATAAAAATATACGATATGGTTATAGATTAAAAAAACAACATTACATACGTATTTTCCTACGGTGATTTAACAACGATTTGTCGTTTTCCTTGTCGTGAAGTTCTTAGCAATATAGAAACTCATACACATTTTTTTGTGAATATAAATAATCAACAATAATTTGACAAGAAATAATATTGATAGTACTAAAATTTTCATCGAAAGATATACCAACATGTATTATTCATCATCATTGGCTAACTTTGTTACAGCGTTAAGAACAGTTGTTTTACAATTCCTACTATTTTTGGAGTAAAATGTGTATGCCTCCAGGATAGAGCTAACTTGAATATCCCACTCTTTTTTTCCGTGTTTCCTTGTGGAACTTTATTAAAAACCCGGGGAGATTTTGGTAACTCAATGATAATATTTTATCATTTAAATTTCATGTAAAACGGACATTGTTAAGCTGCCCATCTAGAAGAGGTCGATTTCATTCATTCTGAGACTGTTAATTTAATGATCTTGATGGAGGTGATGTAAATCTCCAACTGAGTCGAAATTTGAATGAAAAATATTTTTATTTAGTGATCAAAACCTCCCACGTATTTTTGAAAAATCCATAAAAACGTATGAAAAAAGGACGGAAGGAGGCAAGTTAGCTCTCCCGAGGGCAACCCTATCTTACCCTTATGAAAAACTTGCTGTAAATTCACAATAGATTGTTCAACATACGAAGAATGTACCATTTTTGATCGAATGTACTTCCTATTTTGCAGAAAAAACCCATCATTTATCAAAAAACTTACGGGCACATGCAACGTAAATCCTATAATTTTTGGAGGAACTTACTGTAATTTCGTATCATGTTCAAAAGTGTAGATGATTGTGCTAAAGTTTTAATTTTATGCAGCATCTTGTTATAGTTGTCGTACAACGTCATCCTACGTTGGGGGAAAAAAGAATCATGCCTTTTTTTATCTCATGCAAGGATGTTAGCCTTATTAATTCCATGGCAACGTGTTATTTGGTCAAACAATATACCTTTTTTAGACACATGATTTCAGTGTCTTAATGTGGTCATTGACTATTTAAATCTTGTTGATAATTTTGTCTTTCTAATCTTAAATCGCAACAGCTAAAAACAATATTGAGACAAATATCAAAGACCATACTTTGAAGTAAACAGTTTTGCCCTTTTTTGAATGGGATATTTACACCCATAACCCTGATTAATTTCGTAATTACAATCATAACTCTAATCGCGAATTACACTCAGGACCCGTAATAGTCCTAAATCTTACACCCATAACCTATGTGTTAACTTCCATCCAAATTCCTATTAACTATGATGGTATCCGTCAAATATTTTATAGTTTCTACCTTTTAAGTTTTATTATTTACAAGTGAGTCCATTCCCCCCTCCAGCATCCACCTCCTCCACTTCCTCCTCCAGCACCCACCTCCTCCTCCCCGTCGACCATGGCCTCTGGCATCCACCTCCTCCCCCACCACAACCATCTCCTCCTCCCCGTCGAACACCTCCTCCTCCAGCATCAACCTCCCCTGCCCACCCTGTACCAACCATCTCTCCTTCCCTTCCTCCCTTTGTCGACCACATCCTCCTTCCTTTCCTTCCCCTTAGCTAATCACCTCCTCCTTCCCTTCCTCCCCATGTCGACCACCTCCTCCTCCCCCATAGATCCCACTTTCCCTCTTCTTGCTCTATTCAACCCCACAAGGTCCCACCTTTCAACGATTTGGCCGTTACCCACCTTGAGATCCCTCTTGCAATGGCCTCCTCCAGCAACGCCTTATCCGTGCCCATCTCCTTGCCCCGTGAAATGACAATGGGAGCATAATGGATAAACTGAAGCATATGCGAATGACCTCAAACCATGAGTCCATGAGGGGCTCCCGCATGAGGAAACAGAAGAACTTGGACAAACTCGTTGGGCAGATGGAGCACCTCAGGAAGCAGAACGGGCAACTCCTCTAGAGCTACGAGATCGTGTCGTTGGGGAGGAGGTGATGGTCGATGTGGGGGGAGGGGACAGTTGGAACTGGAAGAGGAAGGAGGATGGGTGACATATTTTTCTTTTCTTTTTTTTACTTTTGGTCAATCCTAGTCGTTAGATTATGGATTGGTTAAATTAACTCACTCATCTAGTTGAGTTAAGGAACTAAACTATCTAAAGGTTATTGGTGTAAAGCAAAGCATTTATTGAGGATCCATGTAATTCACGATTACACGGGTTATAATTATAGTTATGAAATTACTCATGATTATAGGTGTAAATATCCCTTTTTGAATCCTATGTGAGGTCGTTCTCCTTATTTGAGGATAACTTCCTATTTTGTAAAATAACATGCTCTTTTTGGACAAGTCTTGCTTTTTTAAAAAGAATTGAAAGGTAGTTCACTGTATTTCTACGAGAATCCTGCAATTTTCTCCAGTAAAACAATTAAAGAGAAGCTTAAGGACAACTTGCTATAATGCTTAAGAGAATCGTGTTTGTATAATGGAGAATACGCGCAGTGTCAAGTGATTATAATATCCTGTTACAAATTAGATGCAACATGCTATAAACTTTTAGGGTACGTTTGATTGGTGGATTATCCCGGTATAACTTGGAGGACGATAATTCGTTTTTGTATTTTGGTGTTTGGATAGAGGGTTTTGGGTTCAAAGGGTTTGTTGTGACATGATTTCATTGAAGTTCGGAAAAGTGAATAGTTATTGTGATGTGATATCTTGAGGAAGAGCACAACATCACCTTTTATTTGCAGGTGACAGAGCTGAGGTGTGCAATGGTATGGTTATGTGCATGGCCGTGATATGAGTGAACAATGACAGTGGTGCGACAATGCATCGAGCAGCGAAAATGTCGCATCAGCGCGAACGATGACGGTGGCAATAGCGATGCGGATGGTAAAGGTTTGAGCTAGTGGCAATAGTGGCATGTCGATGTGTAGCAACAACGATTGTAGTGTGCAACAGTGCACGATGATAGAGGACGAGAATGCCCGGCCACCACTAGTAGGGAAGAAGGAGAAGACCATTAGAGACCTAATATATGTTAAAAATAAAAAAGAATAAAATATAAAAAGGTGACACTAAAGTTACAAGTTGAAGCCTATTTTAGTTCACAACAATAACAACAGTCTTTTCCCACGATAATTAAGATCCCTTTGGATCGTCTCATTCCAAGACTTCTTAGGCCTTCCTCACCCTCTCTTAACTGGCTCAACATCCCGAATCTCGCTTCTTCTAACTGATGCATCGATCAACCTCCTTTGCAAATGATCAAACCATCTTAAGCAGTTTTCTCCCATTTTATCCTTTATCGGAGCAACAACTTTTATCTGATCGCCTCATTCCAAATCTGATTTTTTTCGTGTATGAACAGATATTTACCTTAGAAATTTGTTTCTACTACTGTCATTCTCTCTCTGTACATGTATATGATTCACAAGCCAACATTATGATCCATAGAGCATAGCAGATCTCACGGTTGCTTTGTCATACTTTCTTTTGATTTCAAGGAACAATAGAGGCTCCTCTCCACTTTAACCGACCTGTATTAATCCTGAGTAACATCTACATCAATTCCACATCCTATTGCAAAATAGATTTGAAGTATCTAAAAGAATCTTTCTTCTGAATGTTATCATCTTCAATCTTTATAAGATGATAACAATCGTATGAAAGATTCTTTTGTTACATCTAAAAAATGATGCCGTTAATTGAGAATCAACGCATAGTTGTTTTATGATTTACATAAAAAAGTAGGTCTCTAAACAATTAACGACATGCGTCGAAGATAAGCTATAAGTAGAAACAATATAATTTATGATCCTAGCATATAACCAACAATAAGCAATCCATCGAAAACACATTATTTACATATAAAAACCACATCGGTGAAATGCCAAAAAAATCACGGCAAAGAAAAGCTCCATTATGATGAAAAAGAACAGTACAAGATACAAAATCATTGGATGACTTACACACATGCATGCACGCATGTGTGCGTACGCGCACACAAACACACACACATCACACCCACACACATAGATAGAGACATACAAATACATACACATAAATACGCACACGATAGACATCCTAAAAATCCGTATCACGGGAGCTCCATCTCACCATCAGGTTAGCCAAGATCCATTTATGGATTGTTTTCAAATCGTAAACATGTCGAGTTATCAAGGCATATCTCGAAAATCAAATATGGCAAAACCCTAAATTTATGGCATATCATCCTGAAAACATGCTACAAGTTCAAACTAAAAATATGACAGGTTCTTAAATTGATGGGAGGTTATCCTGAAAATTGCTCTGAGTTCAAACTAAAAATATGACGTGTCCCTAAACTGATACCAAGATATACTATACATTTGAACTAAAAATATGACATGGTCCTGAACTAATGGCACCTACTATGAATACAATGACAATATCCAACTAAATCCTAGATTTTACATCTTTATCTTTATTTAACGATGGCTAAAGTGGAGAGGAGCCTCTGATGTTCTCTGTGATAAGAAAATTCCTTTAAAAATTAAAGGAAAGTTTTACAAAGCAGCCGTGAGACTTGTTATGCTATATGGATCTAAATGTTGGTCTGTGAACCATAGACATGTGCAGAGAATGGTTGTAGCAGAAATGAAAATGCTAAGGTGGATGTGTGGACACACACACACACACACGTAAAGATCGGATTCAGAATGATGCAATCAGAAAGAAAGTTGGTGTAACTCCGATCGAGGATAAGATTTGAGAAAATCGCTTAAGATGGTTTTGTCATTTGCAAAGAAGGTCAGATGATGCATCAGTTAGGAGATGCCAGTGTTGGGATGTTGAGCCGGCTAAGAGAGGGCGAGGACGATCCAAGAAGTGTTGGAAAGAGACTATATGAAGGGATCTTAGTTTTTTGGATATAAGCACGAGATTTACCTAAGATAGATCTGAATGGAGGCGAAAAATCCATGTAGCTGACCCTAATTAATTGTGGGAAAAGACTTTGTTGTTGTTGTTGTTGTCGTCGTATCTTTATTTAATGATGGCTACGCATAGAGACATAACAAGTTTTATGCCATGGAGTACGTACGATTTTGGGCAAACTTCTTGGTGTCAGAAGAATCTTCCTTCAATAAAAGCTAAAGAGACGAGAAGGGATGAAGTTTTTCTACACAAAACGATAGGCTGGAGAAGGGTTCCTCCCGGTAACATACGAACCAAAATGGGACCTCCCTGGTAGACTGGTATAGGTAAGGAATAATAACTGAAGTATATGCAGCCTCAGGATATGAGTTGGACAAACAAATTTCCCTGTAAATCCAAACGAAAATTTGAGACATTATTTATACCTTTATTCCTAATATTTACAAGAACAATAACAAGATTAAAGTCCAGAAAATTATTCGAAATAGTATCATGATTTTTTTAAAAGCTTTCACTGGCCTCATAAAAGTAGCTTTGTTCACATTTTAACCCAATTACTTCAGAGTAGATATCCTCTGTGTCTTTTATCTTCAAAAGCGATCCTCCTATTCTAACATGCTATTGCCAATGTGTGAAGTTATGTCGATGTGCAACTCGCCATGTTGCAGCATTTTCGTCTAAAGATCCCATCGGCTATTAATCCATCTTCCAATGCTAACAATAATGGGAACTTTGATTAAGCCAGAATATATCCCCGTGCTCGTCTTATTTTGATATCAATCATCTCATGATCATGAATCTTATTTTGATATCAATCATCTCATGATCATGAATCGATCAATCGTATGAAACAAGATGTTTCCATATACATGCTTGAAATAGACTTTGCCAAAGTTCAGACCCTGTCGGGCCATGGGACAGGCCGAACAAGTCGAGGTTCTAAAACCCCCATGTCCAAGGCCTGGGCTGGCCCACGGGCCATACTCCAAGGCCCAAGCCCAAACCAGGTCTGAGCCAGCCCATGGGCTGAAGGTAAAGTATTTTTTTCTTAATTTTTTAATCTAATTTATAGATATAATTAAGTTTTTTAGCATCATCTAATCTTTCTAAATCTAATTAACCATGATAGGTGTTACTTGGCCCGTAAACTATAAAATACAATGTATATTGATAATGTAAAAAAAGAAGTATAATATATTAATTGTATCTAAAATGTAATTGTTAAATCCATATTTTTATATATACGTGTCGGGCCGGGCCATGTTTTGCGGCACGTCCACAGCCCGCCCAATCGACGGGCAAGCCAAAGTGCGGGCCGAACTGACCCATTCAAGAAATATCTTGGTCCAAGCCCGACCCATTAGCTGGTTGGACAGGTAGGCTCCCGGCCATTGGCCAGGTCTAGCCCCAAAAATGACTAGTTCTGAAATGAGAAAAATTATCTCAAGCCTTTCAAATAATCAAATTAGTCATCTAACACTTTAACCTCTACCTCACAATGGACGTGGAATGTAGTGAGCTAGCTTACATCCCCAACCCGACATGTTTCACCCCTCTTCGGACACTTTTGAACAAAAATCTACATATTGAAGGGAAAAACAACACACCTTCAAGATGCTGAAGGTGTTTATACAATTACCTCTTAGATAAAAACTAGGGTACATACCTGCGCTTCGCGACAGGCTGTATGTATTTGTTCTAATATTAGAAAAACATTGAAACAACAAAGATATTAAATTGCATATTTTTCATATAATAAATGTGCGAGTAGACCATATTTTCAAAATATACAAATATGATTTTTTCATATCATTTTTATTTCATATCAATGTTTTATTTTTTATTTCCATTGTTTTTCTGTATATTAGAAATTCCAATATGAATTAGCTAACAATGATTGATGATTGGAAACAAAATTTAAAACAATTATTTTTCATCTTTATTTGATATTTTCTTTGAAATCAAATGTTATGTAAGTTATTATCTATACCATTAATATTAATTTCGTAAGGTTGTATATCAAAATATATTAAAAAATAAAATACTTACAATAAAGAGATGGCAATAGAAAATGTAACATAATTTTCAAAATGCTAATATTTAACTTATATTATTTTTTATCTTTCATTATTATGATATATATCAAACATAACTTCAATATATTAAATACAATATGCATGCATATCATATATTAATATTTTCTTAGTATGATAATATTTATTTCTATAAATTTTGTATTTTACTAAAAATTAAATAAAGTTAAAGTTAATATATGTTTATATAATATACTTAAAAAATAAAAATCAATACATGAATGCCACTCTTTTACAAAATTTGTAAGAAAAAATTCATATAATATTATGTCAATGTATTTATATATTTGACTAAGACTTCTAAATATATTTTACCAACAAAATAATGGATTATATTGTTATTTGAATTTATAATTTTATTGAAATCATCATGATATAAATATTCATTCACTTTTTCTTGATATATTATATATATTTGATATTAGTTTTATTTAAGTTATTATTTGTATAGTAATTAATCGATATATGATTGTCAAAATATACTTTAGAAATCCATAGACAAATACAATATAAAAGAAATAATGTGAAAAGATTTCAAATCCATTCGATTGATGGATATAATTAAAATAAAATCTAATATTTTTTCTTGATATTATTAATCGATCTAAAATTGCCAAAATATACTTTAGAAATCCACACACATATAAAATATATAAGAAATAATGTGAAAAGATTTCAAATACATTTGATTGATGGTTATAATTAAAATGAAATCTAATATTTATATATCACCTTAATTTTAAAAGATGAGAAAAAATAAGCTATGTATTTATTATATTTTTAAAAATATTATTTACTATTATATAATTTCATATTATTAAAAAAATTATTAATATAATATTGATACAAGTAAAATTCTATCATTATCATATTCATAAATTATTTTTTATTTTTATTTTTATTGAATCATATGTACTACATAATATAATATTAAGCATCGATTTGAAATTATTTCAAAATTTTATTTTTTATATTGCTTTATTATAATGTTTAGATCAACAAAATTAAGTTTGTTTTAAATTCTTTTTTAAATTATTCCTTTATTTCAAGATTTTAACACTACATACAAATATAGAATTATTCTAGTACAATAATGGAATATTTATATCGGATTTACCCACGTTCATTGCAAAGGTTGAAATTAAATTAATTACTAAATTTGGAAAATAATACAATTTTGAAATAATGGGAGAGAAAGGGAAAAGTGTAGGTAAAAGGAAAGAGAGATAGAAAGTGAAGTGATTTGAGGGAGGATAGAGAGGGAGGGCCACGTGATTTGAGGGAGAGAGAGAGGCGGGCATCTCACCCGATGCAATTGGAGAGAGACAGGAATGACAGGAAAACCCAAAGAGGAACGGCGGGAGTGGGAGAGAATGGGAGAAAGGAAGAGGAGAGAGGCACGTGTCGCTAGCGGGGGAAAACCCGCTATTAGTAAGAGTAATAGATATGTAACCTACAGTACATTTGCCGAAACTCATTTGAAGATGTTGGTGAAGGTGTTAACACATTCAATAAGAAAATAGCACAACATCCATCAGCGCCTTCTAAGGGATCACAAATCCACACGAGTACTCTTTGGACCAAATCAGCCCATGATTACCACTTCTGAAAATCCTGGCGATGGTAGATGTGTTAGTTGGGCAAGCTTTTTGGACTTGAAACCAGCAAGAGAAAAAGGATTCTCTAGTCTAATAGCATATTATACTTGTATAGAAATTATGCTATCTACAGTGTCTAATCATATTTCATGTATTACGTAAATGGATCTTGCATGTGGATTCAGTTGGAATGAAAACGAAAAGCCACCAGCCCACTGAAGCAGGTAGAGGTAACCCAGGTAACGGGACTAAACTTTTCCTTACAAATAGCTCATCATCTACTGATGATCTGTTGAACTGTATTACCCATCATGAAAAATATTTCTTTTCGCTTCACGGATATTGAGTTGCTTGTATATGGGTAAATGGTTCACGAGTGAGGATCCATTTACCTACTTAGAAACTTAGAAACTTATAGTTACCTCAACCACCTTATGTTTCATACACATAAAATAGAAAAAAAACACCTTATGAGCAACATGGATCATCCACCCAGTGATTTTTCCCTTCCGATCCGGATGGTTTCCACGTAAATCTTGTGCCTCGCATTTTGGTGCTTGTTTGGATTCTTTTTCTACATGGTATTAGAGCTTGTTAAGGCGTTGTAATGAAGTCTTGGTTCGTGGAGCTGTTCAATATTGGCATTGGGTTTCTTCGCCCTTGAACGGGGCCCTTGCGCGACTCCAAGATTGGTGGGCTACGGCTGCTGCATTTTTGGCAGTTTGATTTTCGTTCTTTGGTTTCTAGATTAGTTGATGGTTGCTGCTGCTGTGATGTTTTTGGCATCCTAAGACTGATTTATGCTCCTATGGTGCTATGAGGTACATTCCTTGTTGTGGGACAACAAACGTGTTGTGGGCTAAGCCCTTAAGTGGTGTAGGGGTGCTTTTACCCTTTTATTTTGCAGGAGAAGAAGCTGCGAATTTGTGCCCGCAAGGTGTTTGTAATATTCTCAGAGAACAAAAAGTGTACTCGCACTTCAAGTGTTCGACTCTCTAAGTGCAAAGCTTGTTGATGGAAATGCACATCAAGTGTTTCTTAAAAGGCTTGAGAGCATGTATGTTTAGCAAATAAATATGAGATCAACAAAGAGTATTGAAATCAAGGATCTAGTGAAGATTGTAGTCAATGACTCCAATAGTGCCTTTCTCGCTGCCCCTCAGAAGAAATATCATGATTTGAATACTTATGAGAACAAAAAGTGGATTATTGATAGTGGCTTTCTCGCTGCCCCTCAGAAGAAATAGTGCCTTTCTCGCTGCCCCTCAGAAGAAGCCTGGGGAAAATGCCGCCAGAGATGCAACTAGGGCTGGAGGGCTGATGCCGCCACCTGCGGCTTTGCAAGAGAGAGGCGGGTTTCCAATGAAACCCTCAGTAGATCACCCCAGGAGATAGATCTTGAATGACAAAAAAATGATATGCGATCGGAGTTTTGAGGTAGAACGGAGATGTCCAGAATTTAGGTTTTCATAAGAAAACCAAAACTTACTAAAACTTAGACAGATCTCATGAACACATAATTCTTCAACATAACATCGAATCTCGAATGAACAAAAATAAAGAACTTGAACTCCTCGAGAATCGACCCGCTCTGATACCATGTTAGAAAATAAACATGCGGAAGCAAACATGGAAAAAGATAAAGAATAAGAAGAACAACGGGATTTAACGTGAAACCCTACTCCCTAAGGAGCGGAATGAAACCACAGGAGAAGCCCTCAACGGGGCGTATGCTTCTATTGCTTTTCTCAATGAATACAGGAGGTCTGGGGCTCCTTACATAGCCTCCACAGAGCCTACAAATCCCACCACTGGTCGATGTGGGACTAAACATGTGGATGGGGTAAATGGATCTTCTCCAGGATCCATTTACCCTCCTACAACCCATATGGCGCACAACCAAATACTCGAACACATACCACTGCACAAGGATACAAATCGTGAGAGTTACAATCCTTCTCATCCAGAAATCCTTCTCATCTATAGATATCTTATCTTATACTACAGCAATCCTTCTCATCCACAAATTGACAAACCCAGATCACTTACGTCCACTCTACGGACGATTTCACACTCTTCATCCAAATCAGGAATTACAAATATAATGAAAACCCTGCAAATCAACTTACCTGAACATGATTTTATTTTTATCAGCGAACACCTTTGGACACACCCTATTCTTAGAAATTTAGGGTTGAATGACAACGCTTTTCCACAACTCTACTTAGGACACAAGCGTGAACCAAAGGGCATCTTAAAGAGCTTGTGGAACAAGCTCATTGATAAGCTGAATAAAAATAACGAACATAAGAAAACTCCACCTATCCATACCACAAAATAGAATCCTAAACTTGACTATTTCCTCTACTGTAACGTATTGCATGATCAACATTTTGGTATCCAAGTTCGTTATAAAAAAGATTGAGCATCTTTTAGCAAACTTCCTCTGGGATGGCCCATGGGCATCAAGAAGCTGAGGTGGTCTAGTTTGAATGCACTGTGGCTAGGCTAGGCCTAAATACATGGGAGGATGTAACCTATTTAATCTTAGACACCAAAATCTGGCCATGTTGATCAAAAACATTGGAAAATCACTCGACTCAAGGCAAGACCTCTTTGGGTGGACCTTATTAGGGACTGATGTAAAAGCAGGATTCTTTTAATCCAAAAATATCAAGATCAACTTTCACGGAATCTTCAATGAAAGCCCTGGAAATAATCAATACAATCTAGGCAATGGAAAAAGTGACAACAGTCCTATCTCCTTCTGGCATA
Source organism: Ottelia alismoides (assembly GCA_037367405.1). Lineage (NCBI taxonomy): Eukaryota > Viridiplantae > Streptophyta > Magnoliopsida > Alismatales > Hydrocharitaceae > Ottelia > Ottelia alismoides. The sequence continues at coordinate 89,497 of JAZKJV010007141.1, forward strand.
TAAAGGGAGGCCATGCATTGCCACTGGACACCTCCACTCCTCTCGCTTGCCATGTTTCCAAACACAACAATATATCCCTTTAAAGAGCACTCAAAAGCATGGAAGCCCCTTCACAAGGCCAAATATCTAAGAAACAAATTTACAATTCTAGATACCAATGAAAGTAGCAACTTTTGGGGTGAGTCCTGCAGATAGAAGATAAGGGTCAACTGCTCAAGATTGTTATCTTGGATAAGTCATTCAAAATGATAAAGGTCTGTTGTTTTATTTCGGATGGCGGAACTATTGATCACCTTGGCATGCATATATGGTACACGCAAATGCCAAAACATGTTTCCTAATTTGCTTGGTTTATTTGCAATCTAGACAATATCAAAAAGTGTCTTTCATCTTGCTTATCAATGACTCTTAGCAAGCGTGAAGAGGAGTCGTGGGCACGTCTACTTCTTGATTGCATTTTTATTACAAAAACCATAGTTTACCTTTTTCCCTGCGGAGACACCCGACTGAAACTCATTCACTACGTTATTCAAAATATTGATTGGAATCCTCCACTATAGCTCGGACCATCCCAATTTAAAATCATTTTCTCTGTTCTTTGGCGTTTCTTCAAATAGACAACTCCTCATATACTGAGTAGGCAAGAGGGATGCAAGACTCGGTCGGATTGTGGACTCGCGTTGCTTGCCGCTCTCAACCTCGTCCTGCATTAGCGCATGGAGCTCCTTCTCGCGGTGCCGTTGGTGGAGGTGGAGGCCTTCTCGGGAAGTGTTTGCGATGTGGGGAGGGGGGCCATCAGGAAGTGGCTTGTCGGGAACTAGTTTGATGCTTCCTTTGTAGAAGAAATGGGCATCGGAGCTTTGCGTGCCGATCACGGGTTGCAAGGAAGTCTAACATGAAGCAAGGGGAGTGTCAGATAGTTGCAAAGGGGGGCTACTCATCGAGGTGTGCCGGAGCAAGGAGAGTTGTCTTGCGAATGCTATGGAAGATGTTGGCCAGGCGATTGGTGTTGGAATCGGGGGCAATGTTGTGAAGCTGAAGGGGGAGGCGGTTTGTGCGCATGGTCTTTCACCGAAGGAGGCACGGTGTTTGCTGAATCCGTCGAAGCGAGCGGATGGTAAGGCTCGCTGGCGGTGTCCCTTGCTGCATGACGGGTGGTGCAACGTGCGGCTGCGAGACCACCTGGTTTCCATTCGTGGGCTCCCCATCCTAGGCTGTAGCAAGGTGGATGTCAGGCAGATGTTGGCGTCGATCATATGTCGATCCGAGCAGTCCATTCCGATGGTCTGCACTATGGACAACTGCCATGGGTCGTGGCAGAGAGAAGCGGAATCAGATGTCTGTTGCCGGTGATTCTCAAGACGGTGTTTCGTGGATGCGCATTCATCGTTGAGGTGCAAGAAGAGGTGAGGTTGGTTGGGGTCACCGGAATGACGCCAACAACAATGGATGGGGGAGCGGAGGTTGGGGCTGAGGAGGTGGCACCTTTCATGGAATGGGAAGCGACACCTTTCAGGGATTTTGAAAATATTGAGCTAGAAAAGGAAACTGCAGGATGGGCGTATGGCGCAAGTTGTAGTGCAAAGGTTGATATGGGGGTCGGTAGCCTTGGAGAGACTGTGCACTGGGTGCGGGGGTTGGTGGCTTTGGAACTCACGATTCGTATGCGGAGGCAGTGCTGGGTGTTGCGGGTTGGGCGTATGGATTTTCGGATCGGACGGTTGGCCACTCATCTTGGGTGTCCGGTCTATCAGATCGGGTGAACTTCCAGTCAAGTTAGGCGCACGACTTCTCTACTAGGGTTGTTGGTCAAACGATTATGGATCTGCATTCTACTTCTCCCCAAGTGCGGTTTTCGGGCAGCAGGCCAGGCTTCGCAGAGCCAGGATCCAGATCTGCATCATCGAAGAATGGTATCTCTGGACCGTTTATTGCAACGGAGCCTCTTGTAGGGAGTGGGGGTTTCTCGGACCCCCTCGCAGAGGATGTAGGTGATGACCCCATTCCCCCTCCAAGTCTTGATCCGTTGATGAGCTCCGACAAGTGTCTCGACACATCGAGGACCTGCTGCTCTTGATCCCGGCGGAGTGGTTGGGTGAGGGGCTGTTGCAGGTAGAGCAGGATTGTAGAGGCGAAGCATGCGCGGTTCGACCTCACCTATGTCCGTCACCGCATCGAGGGAGAAGGTAAGGGCAACACTTGGAGATCTATCGTCAGTAGGATGGGTCTGCACGATACGCCTGTGGAAATGGAAAGGAGGAGGGTGTATGCGGGAGGGCGACCAGAGTACGAGCTTCTTTCGTGGAGGAGTGGGAAGGGGTTCTAGGGGATATGTTGAAGATGGAGGGGGATGGCATCTGAGCGACTGGGAGAGGTGGTCGGGTCGCTGATGGGGGTGCGAATGGATGTGGGCAGGGTTAATGTGGTGGAGGAGGTAGAGGTCTCTCAACCGTAGCCTGAGGAGGGTCTTGAGACAGAGGTGGTGGCATGTACGGGTCTGTTGAGGTCGGGTGGATTCTCTCTTGTGGTTCAATGAAGATGGTGACGTGGAATGTCAGGGGTTTGGGGAAGACTGACAAACAGATGGTTGTACGAAATTTCTTAGTCCAACATAGGGCGGATTTGGCTCTCTTGCAAGAAACTAAGATTTCTGAAGATATGGAAGGGTTTTGGAAGGAGATTGGGGGTCACTCTCTGGGGGAATACAGGACGTTGGGTACAGTTGGGGCAACAGCTGGTCTGGCGATCGGTTGGGATGGAGCGGAGATGGAATTGATGGGGGAGGAGTTCCGAGGGGTGTTCTCCTTATCCATATTGTTGAAGCCCAAGAGTGATGGTAAGTTGCAGCTGGTGACAAATGTGTATGACCCATGCAATGGTATTGGTATTGATTGATTAGCGGACGAGCTATGAATGACTCGGGCTAGGGTTCCAAGATGCGATTTGGCTTATTTCCGGTGACTTTAACATGACGTTGAGCCTAAGGATAGCCTTGGGGGTCATAATGGAGGAGATAGAGGTTTGTAGGAACTCCTGGAGGTGATTCATGGCTAGGGATTGCAAATTCTTGATGCGGCGGGATACGTGCACATGTGGCATGGGTCTCAGTCAAAGTCATGTCTTGATAGATTCTTGTTGTGTGGTGAGGCCCTAGAGGCCTTCCCGTTGGCTGGTGCTCGTGCTTTAGCATGGTCTCGGTCTGATCACACACCGCTTTTATGGTACTCAGGGGAGGAGGACCACCCTCGCTCTTTCTTTCAGGTTTAAGAAGGTGTGACTGTTGGAGTGTGGTTTTCAAGAGGCGGTTTCAGAGTTTTGGGATGGATGCCGCCGGGTGGGTCGGCAACTCATTGGGTTGCGAGCAAGTTGGTCGCATTGAGGTCATTCCTCAAGTGGTATAATTGTGCGAATTGTACGCAGCGCAAGGCTAGATGGCTGAAGGCACATAAGGACATTCTGAGACTGGATGAGCTGGAGGACAAAGGGAGCTTACAGCAGAAAAGGCGACACTGAGGAGTCAGTGCCTTGAGGAGTTGTTGCATGAGGATAGGAAGGAGGTTGCATGGAGGCAGAGGTCCGTTTAGAGATGGGTGAGGGAAGGGGATGCCAACAAAAAAATTTTCCATGTGACGACCAACGATAGAAGACGAAGGAGATATATTCACTCGCTTCTGGTTGATGGGGCGGCGGTGGAGGGAGATCGGGCTGTGGGGTCAGCATTACGTCACATTTTTAGGAATTCAGCAGATGGACTACCCGAGCGAGATGAGGGTGGCAGGGCAGAGGGGTCTCTCAAATTTCTGAATCCGATGCAATCATGCTGGAAGGAGAGTTGTTTTCAGCTAAATGCGGATGGGGCCTCTGGCCCGGAAGGCTTTCCGGTGTCCTTCTACCAGGAATTTTGGGTGACGATCAAGCAGGAGGTAATGAAGGTTCTTGCGGAGTTTCAGTTGGCAATAACAGTTTCGAAATATTAAATAATGCGCTCATTTTCTTGCTCCCTAAGAGGGGCACTCACCGTAGAGTTGAGGATTACAGGTCGATTGCTTTGTCTAATGTTGTTTATCTTCTCGTCTCGAAGATTTTGGTAAACTGTCTCAAGGGGATCCTTGAAAAGATCATATCTCATGAGCAGATGGCCTTTGTACCTGGAAAAAATATGGAGGATGGGTTGGTTATTACCTCGGAGATTGCGACAGATTCGAAGCGGTGCAAAGTCAGGGGTTTATTATGGAAGGTCGACTTCTCCAAGGCTTACGACTACGCAAGTGGGTATTCCTATGGGCTTCCTTGGAGAAGAGGGGCTTTCCAGTACAATGGATTGGATGGATCAAGCGGTGTATTATGACTTCCTCTCATGTTGTTCTGGTTAATGGCAGGCTGGAAAGGGGTTTATTTCAGCTACAGAGCGGGATTAGGCAAGGATGTCCTTTGTCCCCGCTGCTGCTCATCATCATGGCTGATGCATTGGCATTTATGATGAGGTTAGCTATTGGTGCCGGGTGGTACAAAGGTTATGAGAGGGAGGATATTTCCATTCCTTTACTGCAGTATACAGATGACACTATTTTGTTCATGAGGGTTGACAAGGAGAAGACGAGGCGAGCACCCAACATTATGGACATTTTTGATGACCTTTATGGACTTCAAATCAACAGAGGCAAGTCAGTGGTGGTTCCTTTCGGCTTATCGGAGCACGAGTCGCAGGAGGCTGCAATGCTTCTGAGATGCCCCATAGTTGTCATGCCGATCACATATCTGGGCCTTTTGTTGGTGGCGGGGAAGTCAAAGAATCGGGACAGGAGGATTTTAGTGGACAGGTTTAAGTGCAGAATGGTGGGTTGGAAGGCCTCGATGTTGTCAAGGCGTGGCTAGATGGTGCTTTTGAAGCATGTTTTGTCGACCATCCCTATTTTTTTGTTCCAAGAGACAGCTTCCTATGGGTATCCGCACACGTATTGAGGGCCTCATGAGAAGGTTTTTTTGGGCGGATAGTAAACAGAACAGGTTTGGCATTCATTTGGTGGGATGGGATCGGATGACGAGGTCTAAGAAATAAGGTGGGTTGGTAATTCTGTGAATGGGAGAGATGAACAAGGCATTCATTGCTAAATGGGTAGTGCAGATCTGGGGAGACTTGGGAGACATGGTGTGCAGGTTGATGAGGAGGTTATAGGGTGTGCCCATGACTTTGGTAGCTGCTCCTTGTCGTATGCCTTCCTCTCTGTGGAGAGGAATCACTGAGATGTTGCTATATATTGCGGAGAAGTTGCGGTCGGTTCTTGGGGATGGTGCGCCTTTCCAATTCTGGACGAAGGATTAGACGGGTGCTGGGATTTTGGGTGAACTCTTCCCGCATATATATCAACTTGCTGCTAGTAGGATGGCGATGATGCAAGAGATGTGGGTGCATGGAATATGGGCCCTTGTGTTTGCTTCTAATTTGTCGGACCAGAGGGTGGAGAAGTTTCTTACTTTACAGGCGCACCTGATGCAATTTAAGGGCCCCACGACAGGAAGGGGTCACTTTGCGTGGGGAGATGGCAGATTCTCCGTGAAGGGCATATCATTTCCTGGTAGAAGATGGGGAAGAAGTGGAGGAAGGGGAGGTGACTGATGCCAGACAGATTTGGAAAAGTAGGTACCAAATCGTAAAATTTTTTCTTTAGTAGTTTTGACAAGAGCGGCTCCTCATGCAGGTTCGTAGAGGTCAACTGTTGGGGGCTTGAGAGTGGAGTTTGCGTCGAATGTAGTGGGGCAACTGAGGATGCAGATCACTTATTCTTCACTTGTTCGTCTTTTGTTTAGGTTTGGGATATTGCTAGCATTTCATGGATTGGGGGACATGGAGTTGCGGATTTTTGGAGGAGCATCAGAATGGTATGCAAGTTCGGGCTTGAGGATAGCATGTGTCCTTTGTCATTTTGTGGGCGATTTGGTGTGCGAGGAATAGTGTCATTTTTGGAGGTCAATCTTGTTATACGAAGCATAATGGAACATAGCAAAGTGTTGTGTACGATGTGAAGTATGTAATACTTTGTAATTTTTTACTTTATAATTAATATACTTGGTGGTGGGTCCCAATTTCTGGGACTCTGCTTGTTTAACTTCCCAAAAAAATTCTCAATTCTTTGGATTCTTTGAAATGAAATGTCGCAGCAGATATTCAGCAATAAATTGACTTCCATATCTGATATATTATTACGAGCTGAAAGTTTAATTCACTCCTTATTCTTGACCAAAAAATTGCGGGGGAGGCCATGTAAATGATACTGAGATACTACGTTCTCATGATTACAGAAGCAGTTAGATGGATGTTTTTTTTTGCGTAGGAAGTTCGATGAGGTTTACTAGCCTCTTTTTCGTACCGAGTCAGGTGAGGTCTCCCTTCCATCGAAGGATTTTTCTATCTTTTTTTGGAGCTTTTTCTTTCGGCCACTTCAATGGTCTGGTGGTAGTGCAGTGTGCCTACCACCCAAAAGACCAAGGTTCAAATCTCTCCTAGTGGAAGCTGCGTTAGGTAGACGACATCCAATGTAAAAATAGTCAGATCTCTCAACATAGATTTGAGCAAGAATCCATGTCGCTGACCCTACTTAAAGTGAGAGAAGGCTTCACCATTATTTTTGTCTTCTGCCCATCTTGCAGGCACAACTACAACTGAATTTGATGCTCTCTTTTGATGTTTGAATCACTTTCTTACACACAAAAGATAGTGTTTACCTTGTTCACAACTAAGTGAAAAAACTTTGAGAGGCCACAAGATGATCATTCTCGTGGTTTCCTCTCTCTCTCTCTCTCGTAATAGATGGTATACATGTACGCCTGTGGCTGTGTTTTATTCCACATTATTGTTGGCATCAAGGCCAATCCAATCAAGAGTTGGGTTTTTAGGAAGCCTTCCATTTAACTAGTATAGGTCGAGGGCATCCACAATGTTGGTTAGGGGGTTTGAGACCTTCACTTGTACGTCTAAGTTTTTTTAGAAACATTGTGTGCCTAAGTATGATAGAGGAGAAAACCATTTTTTATAGAGAAACATGTGCAAAGTTGTTTGTACATTGATAGTTGGATACTAATTCTGACCATCACCTTGGATCGACGTGCTCGCCATCTGGTCTAATCAATACAAGATTTGATCAACCAATGTTTCTCTCTGATCTCTCAATGATTCTGTGCAATGATCGATCACATCGCTCAAGGTAATTGATCACCATGTGTTCCTACTCCTAGCCATTCTAGGAAGTCCAACTGATAGATCAAGGGTCTGAGTTAAGATCAATCAAGACCTCAGATTGATTGATAAGCCATAATCTGATTACTCATCCATGTTTGATCGATTGCAAGACAATATGAGCTTCCAATCTCGTGAAGGATAACTATTGGAGCATATTTTTGTTGTGCGTACTTTAGCTCATATTTCAGGGGAGGGGGGTGATAGTGTAATATTTCTGTAACCATGGCCTCCTTAAGGGAGAGCTATTATAATGAGAACAAAATAACATTTCTATCCAATTCTAGCAAATCTTGAGATGGTATCAAAGCCCTAAGAGGGCTCCCTCTCATGGGTCTCATGACCAAAAATTTCCATCGAATATCGCCTCCATCGAACCCATTCTGTTCCAGCTTCATCTCAGCGCCATCTCAACCATTGCCATCGCCTTCGGACCTCCAGCTTCATCAAACCTCCAGCGCTCTCCTCTCCAGCAACCTGGCGTACTCTCCTCTCCAATGCTCGCCACTCGCACTCATCGCCTCTCCAGTTGTTGAACCTAGTCCAGCTGCATCACCGCGACCTCTCCAGGAGCATCACCCAACCTACAACAACCACCTTCAACCACTAGCACCGTCTCCGTCGGTGCATCCCGCTCCACCACGGTTGTTCCAACCCTTCCAGCAACAGCTCCAGAGCCACCACAACTACCTCCAGTCGGTTCCAGACCTTCCATCTCCAGAGGGTTTTAGACCTTCCTTCTCCATCTCTACGGGGTTCCATCCCTCCCAGGGGACAGATCTTGTACTGTCGAGACATCCAAGTTTGGCATTTTCTCTCTATCAGGTAGTTATTCTCGTTGTTATTTTTGCCATACATTGATTGCCACTTGAAGAGGTCATTATGACCTACATTGCATGATCTAAGATTACTTTTGTTGAGATTATTTCCTGTTGCTTTTGTTGTGACTGTGGAGTTGGTCCTCTAGTTGTGAAAATATGCCCAAGGTAGTAGATTCATCTAGTCACGAAGGAGAAATGAATAATCCCTTCTTCGATACCAATACTAAGTCAGATCGTATGAATTATCTGTTCTGATCCTAGTCTCTTCTGAATGTGATACAAAGTCAGACCGAGGTAGTAGAATCATTTATTCACGAAGGAAAAATGACAAGGAGCACATCATTACCAAAGAGGAACCAACCGAGAAGACCGACGCGAATGCAACATGGAAGAAGGACAATGCTATAGTCAAGGTGTGGGTTGAATAGATGCATCTCATGCATGCGAATGATATTGTGCACTACAAGACAACTAAATGTATGTGGGATAGTTTTCACAAGATGTACTTGGAAGAGAATAATTATGCTAAGATTCTTTTGCCCAATTCAATTCGGCACTGGACTCAGGGTTCCAGAGGTTGAACTATTATATGCCCATTTGCAAGTGTCCGATACAAATTGCCTTCATGAATCAATTGATAGTTGGACTCTTCTGTAGAGGGTTGGACCCTATATATAAAGCCGCTCGAGTGCAGATAATCATTGCTTCTGAGATTCCATCTATGGAAGAAGACTTCAGTAGGCTTAGCAAGTTGTCTATATCCCTTCTACAAAGACTCGTATTGAGACCACATCAGCTATGATCGTACCCTCGTACAGAGGTTGAGGGACTTTCTTTATAGGCGGGGGATGGACTCATGATTTTGGGTGTGGAAAGGCCCTGTGTACCTTTTGTGGTCGCATGTGCCACACTGAAGACCGTTAGGGGAAGCATGGAAGACCCTCGATGGCTCATCAGGCCATCCCGGCATAGGATGATATCTCGACGGGAATATACTGAGCAGAATATGAGGATCTGACGCAACGATTGAGCCAACATGGGGTTGAATCACAACCCTCGTCACCAGGAGCAGGAGATACCATGGGCACCACTTCTACCGATATTACAACATTTATCGATCCCTCAGATATACCTACATTGTACTATGCATGTAGGAGTTCATCTAATTCTTCTGATTGGTTGGTAGACTCGGGTGCTTCATGACACATTAGTGGCAACAAAAATTAGTTCACTACACTTCGAGATGTTACACCGGGGCGTACTATTGTGGTGGTAGATGGCATATTAGACCTTATTGCTGGACATGGGAAAGCCCAAGTGGCTCTACATATTCGTCTAAATAATGTTCTTTTAGCTCATGAATTTCCCATGAGTCGTTACCTGTATCCAGAATTACTAACGAGCTTAATTGCTGAGTAATTTTTGATCAAGTGTCCCTTATCTTTTAGGATATGCTGATGGACTAGGTTATGGTTGTGGCTGTGAAGAAGAAGGTGTATATTACTTGATGCAATCTCCTTCTATAGGTCATGTTTCTACATCTAGTGAGGAGTTGTCTGCCTACACATGGTACTTGCGTCTTGATCATTTGGCTCTACCGAAATTATGAAGAATCTTACGTCAAATTCATGTTTCCACATCACTCCAATGTGAAGCTTGTCAACTTGGAAAGCATCATAGGAGTTTATTTTCAAGTTGTCCCGATCATGTTACCAAGTTTGTTTTTGATTTAGTACATTTTGATTTATGGGGGCCTAGTCTGGTCCCAGATCACTCGGGACGTAGGTTCTACCTGGTTGTTAATGACTTTACCCGAGTTTCGTGGATATTTCTTTTGAAGTCAAAATCTGAGATCAATATTGTTGTGAAGAACTTTTTTATGGAACTGAAAAACGTGTTTGATTTTCATGTCAAAATTATTTGTACTGATAATGTTATTGATTTTTACAATCAATATCTCAGCTCTTTTCTGACTGAGCATGAGATCATCCAACAAACATCATGTCCATATACATCCCAACAGAACGAAGTGGCCAAAAGGAAGCACTACCATATCCTTGATGTGGTTCGTACTTTATTGATTCAAAGTGCAACCTCTCTCACATTTTAAGGTGATGTTCTCACGACCACATACCTAATAAACTGTATGTCGTCTACCATACTAGAAGAACAAACACCGTATTCTCTACTCTTCCCTGAAAAGAACATGATTAATGTTCCACCTAAAATCTTTGGGTGCATCTCTTTTGTCCACATTCATTCCCTTGGTCGTGACAAACTCTCTCCTTGGGATGTGGAATGTGTCTTTGTAGGCTACTCCAAAACCTAGAAGGGGTACCGGTGTTATGATTTGGTACATTATCGTTACCATGCTAGTGCAGACGTGACCTATAAGTCTATATCGCATTATTCCACCTCCAGTTCTCGGGTTGTCTCCTGATGACATCTTCTCAAAGAATATCTCCGACTCAGGATATTCACGATGATAATAGTAAATATTTTTTATTAGTATATACTAGTCGGATGGTATCCCCTCTTATCACGCCAGCACCTGATCTCAAGGTATGTCAAGATAAGAACACTAATGAGATTGTGCTTGAGGAAATTACACATACATGCGAGCAAGTTTCTGAGGAGGAGATTCAAGACTCCCAAGATCATATCTACACATAAATCTTCGAAAAGAGAAACATACGTGTACACTACATTCTATTTCCAACCATGTATCCACAAGGAGACTGCTTGGGCAATACAATACTTTTCTAGCTGGACATTCGACTAATGAGATTGTGCTTGAGGAAATTACACATACATGCGAGCAAGTTTCTGAGGAGGAGATTCAAGACTCCCAAGATCATTCTGATCTACACATAAATCTTCGAAAAGAGAAACATACGTGTACACTACATCCTATTTACAACCATGTATCCACAAGGAGACTGCTTGGGCAATACAATACTTTTCTAGCTGGACTTTCGACTATTACAGTTCCTTCCACTTATCAACATGCATTATTTGTTCCTGAATGGAACATGTTTATGAAGGAAGAAATGAAGACTCTTTTGTCCAGGGGTATGTGGCAACTAGTTGATTCCTGAAGGGATGCAATCGTGGTTGGCAGCAGATGGGTTTTTACCACCAAACATCTTCCAGATGGTTCGGTGGAACGTTACAAGGCTCGACTCGTAGCAAAGGGATACACTCAAACCTATTGCATGGATTACTTCGACACTTTTCACTATGACTCGTCTCCCTACGATGTTTATTCTTATTTCAATTGCAGTCTAGCTCTCCTTTCACTCTACCAACTGTATGTGAAAAATATATTTCTGTATGGAAATCTGAATGAAGAAATATATATGCAACAACATCCTGATTTTGAGTATCAGAAGGTGTACAGACTCTACAAAATAATATATGGTCTCAAACAAAGCCCCTGAGCCCATTTTCAAAAATTATCAGACAATGCGTCTGTTGGAGTATATGCATCATATGTAAGATGAGTAAATGGATCCTTCTAAGATCCATTTATCACATCCAGTGTTTAGTCCCACATTTACCAACGGTGGGACTTGGAGGGTCTGTGGAGGCTATATAAGAAGCCCCAAACTTCATGTATCCAATGATAGAGAGTCAATAGACACATCGACCCTTTGAGATGTTCTCCCGTGGTTTCATCTCGCTCCTTTGGGAGTAGGTTCCATGTAAAATCCAATGTTCTTCATTTCTTTATTCTATTTCTCTGATATGCCTTTGTATTCTTTATTTTCTTATATGGTATCAGAGTGGGTTCGATTCTCGAGGAGCAATATTTTTTGGTTATTCGTGTTTCGATTATCAGATTCATTCTTGATGGTTCGTGAAGATTTTGTTGAGATTTTGCTCAAGCTCTTGTTCAAGTTCAAGTTTTTCTTTCAAACCCTAGTTTCGCGCATACAAGCATATTCCAATTACTGCACGAGTTCTGAAAAATCACATAACTATCAAAGTTCAAGGAAATTAGGGTTTTCGATAGAACCCTCATTCTTCAAGAAGATTTTCAGAACTCTTTGACGGATTTTGTTCTCGATGCCCTGTTCTTGCATAAAACCCTAGGCGGCTACGTCATCTATGGGTGCAAATTTTCTCATAGTCGACCCATGCACAACTTCTCCAAGCGACTTCCCATATATCAAAGTTCACTCCAGATCTCTAGTCCAAGTCTAGAGTTCGGCATTGCAAGAGGTGGTGGACCACCTCCCATGTGCATGCTGCCGCCAGTACTATCGACAGTTCTGCGACACTCCAGGCGGAGCCCCATGGAGATACTCAAGGTTGCATGCGGCCATCCCACCTTCAAATAGCCACTCCAGCAACAAGCTCCATGGCCGACATCATCAACCGCGCACCCTCTAGCGAGGTGCAACGGAAGCGAGGTGCGCTCCTATCTCCTCCAAGCGCACAAGCAACGCTCCAATATCCCTCCAACGATAAAACAGAGAGAGGGAGGTCGATTTCTAGGGCGGCGAGACCCCCCCGCCTCCAGCCATCCAAGTTCCAAGCGGCGAGTCCCCCTCCTCCAAGGCGACATGCGACAACGACGGGAGAAGCCCAATCGGGGGCGCCGAGTCTATGAAGGAGGGTTCCCAACTAAGAACCCTAAATAAGCCCCCTATGTTTAAAAAAATCATTTTTTCATTGTAAATGCCCATGTGGGCCGTAAGTTGTAAAAAAAGAGGAAGAAGAGAGGAGAGAACAAGAACAAGTGGGATACGACTGCTCTGTTTAAAAAAATGAGGGGGAAAGAGTAGCAGTGTTGGGCTGCTGCAAATTGGCATTATTTGGACCAAGATATTTAAAAAAAGAGAGAAAAAGAATTTTTTTAGAAAAGGCGCGTACAAAAGAAAATCTGTACGTAAGAAAAAAATGAAAAAGAAGGAAAATCTAGAAAAAATAAAACAGCTTATTTACAAAAAATGATTCAAAAAAATGAAAGAAGAAAAGCAAAAAAAGAGATAGGCTTATTCATGTTTTTTCATCATTTCTCTTGTTTTCTCCCAACTTTGTCGATGCCATTGTTTTTCGACAAGTATAGGAGAAAGGGGGTGTATTGTGTAGAGTTCTACAGGCCTTTCAGATTCTCCAGACTTCAGACCAGCCAGATATTTTAGACTCTACAGTTCGATTTCAGAATCTGTGGATTAGTTCAGAGGCCAAGTTCGAGGCACTCCATCTTTGAGGGACCAATTTTCTTCGAGTTTTCCAAAGAGAGACTCTTTTTCAGATGTGCACATGTTTGCAATCATTTGTCGTGGTTCCCATCTTTTATTTTGGTCAGAGTTTTCATGTGATCCATAGGGACTCCAGAGTAGAGATCCCATTCTCTGAGCCAGTATGGGAGAGACCCAGTTCTCCAACGAGAAGATAGTTTTCAGACTCCATTCTCCAGCGATCGTGAACTTCGATGAGGATGTCTCCACGACTTTTTCATTTCGCCCCTTTCAGAGATGGAGCAGTTCTCTACATGTTGTGGCAGGCCAGAGTTTTCCAGATGGAGACTCATTTTTCAGTTGCAGTGACTCTGACAGGCGTAGTAAAGAGCACATGCTCTGCAATGAGGAGATTCGGTTTAACTCACACTCTAGCTTGTTTATTCCTCCTCACCCGTATGTCATGAGAAGCAACGTTCTCGACAGCAGCCGACAGTTGTGCGCGTTGAGTTGATATTGTCTGCAGTGTCTTGTATTATGAGTTTGAGTGATTTCTTTCTATTTGTCCAAGTTGAGCATTACATGCTCCAACTTGAGGGGGAGTGTTGGAGTATATGCATCATATGTAAGATGGGTAAATGGATCCTTCCAAGATCCATTTACCACATCCAGTGTTTAGTCCCACATCTACCAGTTGTGGGACTTCGAGAGTCTGTGGAGGCTATATAAGAAGCCCCAGACCTCCTATATCCAATGAGAGAAAGTCAATAGACACATCAACCTTTGAGGCGTTTTGCTCTGGTTTCATCCCGCTCCTTAGGGAGTAGGGTTCCATATAAAATCTCGTATTCTTCATTTCATTATTCTATTTCTATGATACGCTTCTGCATTATTTATTTTCTAACAGTGTCCAAGGTTGGTATCATTCACTCTACGGCAGATCATTCTCTATTTGTTAAGAAAATAGAGAAATGGACAGTTGCTATGTTGATATATGTTGATGACATAATTCTAACTGGAGATGATACTAGTAGCATAGCATATACTGTTAACGCATACATTAACAATAGTATCTGTACCTTTCTTTATTTTGTTTTCCTCTTAGTATGCTTTATGTAATTTACCCATAGGCTCCTCTCCTATATAAGAGAGCCTAGGGTTCATGGAATAAACATCTCATTCACGTTTTCCAACATGGTATCAGAGCGACGGTCCTAGACCGGAGTTCTCGAAACCCTAACCCTACCCCACCCCACCCGCCGACCTCTCTTCTCTCCCTCTCTCTCTCTCTCTCTCGGCGCCGCCAACCTCAGCCGATCGGAGGTCTCCTTCTCCGATCTGCGGTGCTCCTGCGCGCCTCGTGCATCGTGCGCGTCTTGTGCCACTCGCGCCTAGCGCCTCTCGCGCATCTCGTGCACAGTGCCTCTCGTGCCTAGCGTGCCTCTCGCGCATCTTCTCTGCGCTCCTGTGCGCACTCCTACGCGCACTACAGCGCGCTCTCTTCAGCGCATCTGCGCGCTGTGAGACAGCGTGCGCTAGGGCACTAGATAGTGCCTGCAACAGGAAGCAAGCCAGTACATCACCTGCGCCTGGGCAGGTTCTAGTGCACTCCTGTGCACCTGCGCGTGAAGGCTACATACCGCGTGTGCATACTGTGTGCGTGCGGATCGTAGCACGCGCAAATTCATGGGGATAGTTGCTTGAGGTCTACACATGCAACTAATCCCGTCTATGTCATTGTAGACAAAGATTATCTCTTGTCATTCGCTCCAGTCTTCCGTCTCCAGTATGTCAGAAATCAAGGCAGATATCCCGTCTATTGGCGCATTTCGTGGTCCAGCGCACTCATGTGCACCTGCGCGTGAAGGCTACATACCGCATGTGCATACTGTGTGCGTGCGGATCGTAGCACGCGCAAATTCATGGGGATAGTTGCTTGAGGTCTACACATGCAACTAATCCCGTCTATGTCATTGTAGACAAAGATTATCTCTTGTCATTCGTTCCAGTCTTCCGTCTCCAGTATGTCAGAAATCAAGGCAGATATCCCGTCTATTGGCGCATTTTGTGGTCCAGCGCCCATTGTCAAGATGGATGGTACGAACTATGAACTGTGGGCAATGCAGTTCATGAGTATGATGAAGTCTACAGGTAAGAAGCACATTCTTACCGAGCCCGAGCCTGCAGAGAAGACTGGAGTTCATGCCTCATGGGAGGCCGATGATGCATATGCCAAGGTGTGGCTATCTGGCACATTGGCTATTGAAATCGCCAATGACATTCTACATCAACCCACAACCAAAGACATGTGGGATATCCTGGCAGCGACATATTCTCAGGCGAAGAACGAGACGAAGATCCTGCAACTACAACATGATATATTCACAATAAAGCAGAACGGCCGTCCTTTACATTCTCTCTATACATCATTGAGAGGGATGTTCGAGAAGCTTTATAGCTTCATGCCTCTTACCGCCACGCCAGAACAGCAGAAGACATACAGGAATGTGACGATGGTGGGTGTGTTTCTCGCTGCACTTGATCCAGAGTATGAGGCAGCACGTTCACAGATTTTGGCGGACTCGACTATTCCTCCCATGGAGGAAGCTTTTCACAGATTGAGTAGGATCACAGTGCCTTCTGCAGTTGCGAGTCAGAATCCCTCAGCTATGGCGGCCAACAGAGGCCGCGATTTTCATCACCAGGGCCGTGGACGTAATCCTCGTGGAAGGGGTGGCCGCACTAGGCCAACATGCTCATATTGTCACCGAGTCGGACATACTGAAGACACATGCTACTCGAAGCATGGATTCCCTGCATCTGCACGAGCCGCTGAGCAGATAGAGCCCCCATCTGCTGCTACACTGGATCAACGATTTGATGATCTAGTTGCCCGTCTCAGGGGCATTATCCCACCATCCGGTCCAGCACCGACTACAGAGAGTCATACTGATGCTGCTGCTTCTGCCTCTGCCTCCACTAGTACTTCAGGTAGTACACTTGCACTCCACAGTAGTAGATATGATACATTGCTGTGGATCATGGACTCGGGCGCTACACATCATCTATGTGGCGACCAGAGTCTACTTACAGGATACACTCAGATTCCTCCAGGACGGACAGTAGTGATTGCCAATGGCACCCACTCCCCTATCACGGGTCAGGGGGAGATTAGATTGACATCTTCTATGCAGCTCAAGAATGTCCTACATGCACCGCATTTTTCTATGAATCTGTTGTCAATTAGTCAGATTACGAAGGATCTCCATTGTCGAGCTATTTTTGATCCATCTTCTTTGATATTTCAGGACATCCGTACGGGCAACGTGATTGGTCATGGCTATGAGCAAGGAGGCCTTTATCGACTGAACCAGACCCCATTTGCTGGAACCACATCTTCTCCTGCTGGACAAGTATCTCCTCTCCTGTGGCATCTGCACTTTTGTCATTTACCGCTTCAGAAGTTGCGTCTTGTTCTACCCTATGGTCTCTCTCACACACCTATCCAGTGTGAGGCATGTCAGTTGGGAAAGCATCACAGGTCGTCTATTCCCAGTAGTCAAGGTCGGAGTAGTAACTCCAAGTTTGAGTTGTTTCATGTCGATGTCTGGGGTCCGAGTCGTGTTCCCGATCATCAGGGACACAGGTTTTATATTGTATTTGTGGATGATTTCTCTAGAGCGTCATGGATCTTTCTAATGAAAAATAAATCTGAAGCAGGAAATATTATTATCCACTTTCTTAATGAAATTCAAAATTTTTTTTCCACATCTGTCAAGATTGTGAGAAGTGATAATGCCTTAGAGTTGTGCACCAACATTCTAGCAAATTACTACTCCTCAAAAGGAATTATTCACCAAACATCTTGTGCTCATACGTCTCAACAGAATGGGGTTGCCGAAAGAAAACACCGTCACCTTCTTGATGTCACAAGGTCACTTCTTATTCAGAGTCATGTTCCGTACTCCTACTGGGGTGATGCAGTCCTTACTGCATGTTACCTAATCAACCGTATGCCTTCGTCTGTCTTGAATGAACATATTCCTTTTTCACTCATTTACCCTGACAAGGATTTGTTCATTCTTACCCCTCGTGTGTTTGGGTCAGTCGCATTTGTCCATCAGTTGTCGCCTGGTACTGACAAGCTATCTCCTAGGGCTGTCAAGTGCGTCTTTGTGGGGTACTCCAGAACTCAAAAGGGGTACAAGTGTTTTGATCCTGTGCGTCGGCGGTATATGATCAGTGCAGATGTTACATTTTTTGAATCTATTATGTACTTTTCAGAATCTGGAAACATGCAGCTACCACCTATATCTCCTGATGCCGTATTCATGGCACCACCACCACCATTTCCACAAACAACACCACCGTCACCACCACCGCCACCGCCACCACCACCGCCACCACCACCGCCATCGCTAGTATCCCCGCTACCATTCCATTACACCCGCAGGCCTCCTCCAGCTCAGGGTCCTGACCCGTCAACTAGCTCGCCTATGGTATGTAATGAAAATATTAATGTTGATGGATCTGACGACATTTCTCAGCAGGATGCATTACAGGGGCATGGTGATAACTCAGATGATCTGGATGTTCCAATTGCTCTACGCAAGCCGAAGAGAAGATGTGCCAAATATCCATTCTCAGCAGCTGTGTCTTTTGAGAGGCTATCTGGAGACTTCAGGACGTTTGCATTGGCACTTTCAGCTACAGACATTCCACGGAATCATCATGATGCTTTGCAGGATGCTAGATGGCGGCTAGCAATGGAAGAAGAGATGGCGGCACTTCAGTCTAGAGGAACCTGGAGTTTGGTTCCTATACCTCCAGATGTCAGCCCGGTGAGTTGCAAATGGGTGTTTACAGTTAAGCACAATGCAGATGGTTCCATTGACAGGTACAAGGCACGCCTGGTTGCACGGGGCTTCACATAGACGTATGGGGTAGATTACCTTGACACATTCTCCCCTGTGGCGCGTCATTCCACTCTACGGATCCTGTTATCAGTTGCAGTTGCTCGAGACTGGCCGCTCCATCAGTTGGACGTGAAGAATGCATTTCTATATGGAGATTTGCAGGAGGAAGTATATATGCAACAGCCACCTGGTTTTGCTGTTGAGGGGGAGTGTTCCAAGGTATGCAGTCTGCATAAGGCTATATATGGCCTGAAGCAGAGTCCCAGAGCATGGTTTCAGAAGCTCTCGGATCTCTTCGAGAAACAAGGATACAAACGCTCCAATGCTGATCATTCCTTGTTTGTACAGAAAACAGTGAGAGGTATCATTGTCATTATGGTTTAGTTGATGACATCTTGATTACAGGAGATGATGAGTAGGGCATAAGGCAGGCGAAAGGAATGCTGGGTAGTGAGTTTGTCACTAAGGATCTTGGGGTCCTTAGATACTTTCTGGGGCTTGAATTTGCCAGAAATTCCTATGGGCTAGTCATGTCACAAAGGAAATATGTTACTGATCTGTTGAGTGAAACAGGTATGCTCGAGTGTCGGCCTGCTACGACACCCATGGACCCCAGCATGAAGCTTTATGAAGATAACACAGAGGAGGTGGACAGGAGAAGATATAGAGAACTGGTAGGCAAACTGTTATATGTCACGATCACTAGGCCAGATATATTATTTGCAGTGAGCCGTGTGAGCCAGTTCATCGAGCAACCACGCCAGGTACATATGGATGCAATACATATGATACTTAGATATCGCAAATCTTCTCCAGGTGCAGGTCTGCTATTCAAGAAAGGAAAGGGGATTTCTATCTCAGCATGCGCAGATGCAGACTATGCAGGATGTCCCAAGGATAGGAAGTCCACCTCAGGGTATGCTGTCTATGTTGGAGATGCCCTAGTCTCATGGAGGAGCAAGAAACAAACTGTGGTAGCTAGATCTAGTGCTGAATCCGAATATAGGGCTATGGCCCAGGCTACTACAGAGATGATGTGGGTGAAAGCGGTGCTGACAGATTTATGTTTAGATGTACCACTTCCTATGAACTTGGAATGTGATAATCAGGCTGCTTTGTTTATAGCAAACAATCCTGCATTCCATGAGCGGACCAAGCATATTGAGGTGGATTGTCACTTCATACGTGATATGATTCAGAAAGGATTCATTGCCACATCTCATGTTACTTCAGAGAACCAGACTGCAGACATATTCACCAAGGCATTGTTACGAGGTCCATTTCAGAAGTGTGCTTCCAAGCTGAGCATGATTGATATCTATGCTCCATCTTGAGGGGGAGTGTTAACGCATACATTAACAGTAGTATCTGTACCTTTCTTTATTTTGTTTTCCTCTTAGTATGCTTTATGTAATTTACCCATAGGCTCCTCTCCTATATAAGAGAGCCTAGGGTTCATGGAATAAACATCTCATTCACGTTTTCCAACATATACTAAAAGGTATCTCGCAGAATACTTTGTCACCAAAGACTTAAGAGAGATTCATTATATCTTGGGCATCGAAGTCGCAAGGAATACTGACGGCTTGTTCTCTCACAGAGGAAATATATTATGGATCTTCATGGTTTCCTTTTTCTTTTGTGTTTTGCCCAGATCTGGAGGTTTCTCGCCTCCTCTTCTGGCTCGCTCTTTTTTTCCCTTTCTTTGTACCTTTGTCTCTCGTTTCTTCTTAATATATTGGGGTGAACACCATTGAGTGTATCCCCCTTTTCTTGGCTTCAAAAAAAATTATGGATCTTCATGAGCTAAGAATGTTAGGAACTAAGACAACATCTATTCCTTTGAATCCCAACACACGAACGTAAAAAGACTTGCATGTATATGCTGATGCAAAACAATATAGGTGCCTAGTGGGAAAACTCCTGTATGTTACCAACTTACCATTACTAGGCATGATATCTCATTTGCGGTTAATTGAACAAGCAAATTCATGGTCGAACCATGCCAAGTGCATAAGGAGGTACTTTTGATGATTTTGAGATACTTGAAATTTGCTCTAGGGAAAGGCTTATTATTTACTTGTAGAAAGAAACTTGACATTATGGCATATTCTGATGTTGACTATGCAGGGTGCCCTAATAACGGAAAGTCCACTAGTGGTTACTGAAGCTATCTTGGCGGTAACGCAGTCACATGGAGAAGCAAGCAGTAGTTTCCGGATTTAGTGCAGAATCTGAATACATAGCAATGACCCAAGCCACCACTGAGATAATGTGGATAAAGTCGGTTCTCAAGGATTTATACTTCCCATATCCAAGCCCTATGGTACTGTACCGTGACAATGTTGCTGCAATGTTCATTGCAAATAATCCTACCTTTCACGAGTGCACCAAACATGTGGAGGTAGACTGCCATTATACAAGAGATATGATTCAACAAGGAAACATCAAGGCGGAGTCGATCACCTTAGAAGACTAAACACCTAATATTTTTACCAACCTCTTACTCGATCCCTATTCACCAGATGTATCTCCAAGCTGAGCATTATGGACATCTATGCTCCAGCTTGAGGAGAAGTTTTATAGTATATTTTGGTTGTACATACTTTAGTTCATATTCCAGGGATGTTAGTATCATTGTTTCTGTAACCCTAGCCTCCCACTATACAAGGGATATCTATTCTAATGAGAACAAAATAACATCTTTATCCAATTCTAGCGAATCTTGAGAATAACAATCTCCCATTGGTTGTTGTTGTTGGGATGAGGATAGCATGTCGAAGGTATGCTGGTTACATAAAGGCACCAAGAAGGCCTCAAATAGGATAACACTACTTAGGAACACAATGGAATGTTGAAGATGACCATGTCAATACCACTCATTTTGTCTTCATTAAGCTACGACTTTTAACCATCATGAAGAAGGTAGTTTATCTAATGTAGATTATTCTCACCAGTATGTTCGATCATAAAAATGAGAGGTCTATATAAATGTTATTGCTTTGAGTTTCATCACGATTGTATTCAATCAATAATGTTTGTTAAAGTGTTTCACCCAGATAACACTCAAGAATGTCTGGCGTTGACTTTGCAAGAATTCATGCAGGAGAAACCTATCATTCATGAAGCATCCTACAACGAAACTCCGCAACATAATGGAGTAGTACAGCAGAATAATCGTCATCTATTCAACATTGTTTTACTAATGCAATGTGCCTTGAAGGCATTCAGTGAATGCGATCTTAACCCACATGTATCTTATAAAGCACATTTCATCTTTGGTCACAAAAAGGGTGAACCCCTAATTTTACTTATATTTTATCCTTCTAAGGGATCCCAATAGTTTAATCCAATGGTGTTTGGAAGTACATGTTGTATTCATAACTCAACACTTTGACATGTGAAACCAGACCCTCGCTTATTCCAAGGGGTCTTCCATCATTAGTATGCCGAACATTAAGGGTACAAGTACCTCGACCAAACTGTTGGGTGGTAATTTCGGAACCAGCTCTATTGATTCAATTCTTACCTTCAGAAAAGAAGTGGTCAGGCTCCAATACTTTGAACTATGAGGGTGAGGTTCAAATTATTACGTTGAGCAAAGAATTGCATATAAAAATGGCGAAGCTTTCCCCCACTTAAATAGGGTCAGTTACATATATTCTTGCTTAAATCCGAAGGATATGGGAAGATCATTAAGCGCATCACGGAAGCATGAGAATCGCATTGTATGCGATCGGGAGTTGCTCCGTGCAACGGAATTCAAAAATTTTAAACGATGAAACCACATGATCGAAGAACATTTCACGGATCGTTTCATCTAAACCACAAACAAGTATTAGGTTTACCTCTTAGAGCGTGGTTGCGATCGAGTTTCTAAACGAAGAGACCTCATGTCTCAAGTCCGATCCAACGGAGGAGACATTTGCGAGCGCGTTGATGAGACGCATGCTCCTCGCAACCCATGTTGATGATCCAAGCGATGAATCTCCTGATCACGTCACATAAGATCCATCATCTTCTTCACGAGCAAGGCGCAACGAAGGAGACAGAGATCCACAAGCAAACAACCCGACAACATAACGACGATGCTGCGCTGATGTCGACTTTCTCTCTAGGGATAGAGAGGACGGTCACCCAAGGGAGAGTTGGCGTATATAGAGAGAAGAGAAAGAGCAATAATCTTATGTCTCCTGAAGAGCAAGGGGTGCCCCTTCTTATATAGTATTTTGTGATCTATGGATTTTAATCCACGTGCGAACAAATCCAATGGATGAGATTGATTTGTGTTTCTTTCAATGGCCATGATGTTGTTGCAGAACTATAACAATAATTAATTTAATTCAAATTAATATATATTGATAATTCAATATAAATTAATTTCAAATCAAATCAATTGACTAGTCTTGGAGATAATGAGAAGATTGACCACATCCCCTAAAAAGAGGGGGCCGCCACCCTTTTAAGATGGAATGGGTCTATCTCCTCAAAATCTCATGAGATCTCATTATCTCATGAGATCATATTATCTCATGATATCTACAAGATTTACAACAATATTTGTTGTAAATTATCTCTTACAAAAATAATTCATAATTATCTTGTGAATATTGCAATCATGCCATTGGAAAAATGTGAATCACATTCACATCCCAACATAAAATGTAAATTACATTTTTAATTAATCATCTAATGTGAATCCAACTCACATCAATAATTAATTAACAAATATTAATCAGAATAGGCTCTCTCTTATATATTATAAATCACGTTTATAATATATATGATTAATATGGATAGTGCTATCCACATTATTCATATCCATGATAATTAAATCACATTTAATCATCTTGGATCTCTATTCTCATGTGCTCAAATAATATGAATCAGATTCATATCATTCACATCTTTGAAAATTGAATCACATTTAATTATCTCAGATAACTCTACTTATAGTATGAATCAAATTTATTCATGATAACTAACGGCACATTTAATTATTCATTTCACAATGCTTGGATAGATATATCAACAGTGAAATTATCCTGAACTCTTTCACGGATAATGTGCTTTCTCCGCGGATACTTGGAGATAAGGACATTGCGATTGTATTGTTCCAAGTATAGTGACTTGGATATTGAGATCAAATCTCAAATCCAAATCTTGCAGACCTCCCATAGATGTTTGATTTAATCAAAACCGTAAATCTAATGTTTTCATTGCATCTGAATCACATTCAGATCACTGTCCAACATTTGGACAAAGATTAGATTACTTCTTTACTGAGAGGAGTCACTAAAATCCAGACCCATTTCATCACTCCTATGAATGGAAGCATCATGGTTATACAATCGTTTATGATCACATCACCCCCAAGTATTCCTAATACATGTATATCCTGTATACTGGAAGACCCAAAGTAAACCTGAAGTTCTAGATCTCTTTTAAACCGTCTCCTTCAGAGTTTTTATCATTAAGTTTCTCATTTGACTATTGGGAGTTGGTATCGATCATATACTTTCCAAAAGTATATATCATACCCAGGTGTTGATCATATACTTTCCAAAAAGCATATATCAAACATACAGATTCAGTCAAGCTTCCAAAGCGAGACGACCGTGCATGGAATTTGATTCTTCTCAATATCTCATGAGTGAGCTCATCTCTTCTTGTTTAGTAAATGAACTTGTATGATCCACTTAAGAGATCGTATTACTTATATGCCCTTGCATGCACACCAGTGCGCCGGTGTATAGACATTGGTTAAGTCATCAACCTATTGGTCTGCCAAATGTACATACTCAAACATATAGTAACACATCTGTCTCCGGTCAGAGGATGCGTGCCTATATCGTGATAGGATACGACATAGGACTTTGGTTATCTCAATCTCGTTAAGTCAACCCTTTGACCTAACTTATCTAATACCTCTAAATATCTATTCCTATACAGAGGACCTACATTAAGAGGTCGGTTAGATATCAACCTTTAGAGAAAAGATTGTCATTTCCTTCTCAGATTGGAGATCATCTCTTAACAATCATTTGACGGTGCTTGATGAGCCCTCAATCTAACTCTTTAGATATTCATCTAAGCACTAACCTCTATGATTCAATAATTAAATCTGCAGATGTATGATCATTAAGATGGCCATGGTACATAACCATAATTGTACTAAGGAATCTATTATGCAAATTAGTTATTCTTCATTTCAGATTAGGGAATGGTATTGGCAATAGCATTTATTGCATAATGGCTCGTCGTGGGCTTGCATGTCCAACAATCTACCACTAGCCCAAAGAGCCATTAATGGGCTAATCTTTAAACCCGCACTCATGTGACAATCATAGGCTATTTAGGAAAATAGTTAGGTAAGCTGATCAGTCACTCTGTTTCCGAGAGACTACGCCAAGTCCTTTTACGACACTTGCATATCTCCTAGTAACAATGCTCGTATCCAATGCGAATGTTGCATCTTATGTAACCAATACTCAATATTGTTAGTTATCGTGTCCTTGACACTACGACTCAATAATTACTACAACCAGTATTTCCATTATCCTTATCAAAATACCCTCATTCTTGGAGATCTCTATCTCCTAAGTTATCCGCAGTTAAGACCTTTTAGATCAATATCTTAAAGTCTTATGTTTTTGAAGATAAATCTTTGTGATCACTATCTCAAAAATCTTGTCCTCTTTTTTGATGATATTGTTATTAGTGCAATCAAGTGTTTTATCTCCACAGTAGGATTAGTAACAGTTGACTACTCCCACTGCATGGTAGACATTTGGCTTTTGTATATATCTAGCATACACTCGTCTTCTCGTAACTGATGTACAAAGGCAAGCAGTTCTAGCATTCACTTCCTCAACTCCTTGAAGTGTTATCCCTTCAGATAGGTCAATACCATATCTTAATGGAAGGAAGTCTTCCTTGGGATTTTAAAAAAAAATTGGAATATGTCCAAGGTGTACTACAAACGTGACGATCTCAATAACGTCTTCTCTTTGCTTCTGAACAATTTCAGAACTAAGATCTAAGAGATATCCTTGAGATCATATCTCAAGGTATGGAATAGCCAGTCAATAAAACACTTATTATTATACTTATATCATTCCAAATGATTAGGATATCATTTACATTTAGCACGATGAACATAATGGCACTCCCATTAAGCTTTATATGGTATATCAAGATTCTATCTGAAATCATAACCTTTTAATTTCAATAACTGATGTTCCAACGACAAGAAGCTTACTTAAGTCCAAAGATGGAGTTCGTTAGCTTGCACACCTTGTTATCCTCATCCATGAAGCTATGGGGCTACTTCATATAAATATCCTCGAAGAGGTATTTATAGAGGAATGCAATCTTAACTCACATTTTGAAGATGCCATGGTCAAGTTTTATAGCTATAGTTAGTAATATTTTAATGGGTTTAAGCATGGTCACTGAAGAGCAAGTCTCATAGCAAGTGATGTCTTCTCTTCGATGTGTAGATCAAGGTTACGAGCCGTGCTTTGAAGGTCCCTACCTTCTCATCAGGTTCAATCTTTCTCTTGAAGATCCATTTACACCTAACGGGTCGTACCCTTATAGGTGGATCCTCGAGGGTCTATATACAACACTTGTATATGAAGTCCACTTTAAACTTTATTGCTAACATCCATCTTTCCATGTCATGATCTTCAGAAGCTTCGTTACATGAAGTAAGATCATTGTCAGACTTAACTGACACATGGCATCCACCCTCAAACTCATTTGAAGAGGTATGGGTGTTTCATCTTTAATTGTCCTATTAGTTTCCGATTTCAGGAGCCTCATTATCTTCTCAAGATTCAATGAGTTCCTGCACTTCATTTTCATCTTGATTCTCAAGAGTCTTATCCTCTAAGATTCACGTTATCAGAGATGAGATCTTTTAAGAATCTCAAGGTCATAAAGTAGGTATCCAATACCATCCTTTATTTTTTCTAATGAAGTATCACTCTCTGGTGCTAGATTCCAGCTTACTTGCATCCATGACAAAGTTATGGAACAAGCAACCCTAAATTCTCAAGTGTCCAACACAAGGCTAGGTTTCAAACCATAACTTATGAGGATGTTCGGGTTTAGATTTGCATGGAATCTTATTAAGGATATATATTGTAGTCTCTACTACATATATACCCGGAAACTAAGAGATAATAATGCTAATATTCATCATTGATCAAAGCATGTCATACATGATCCAGTTATATCTCCATACAACTCTATTGAGTTAAGGTGTATTAGAAGTAGTGAGATAGGAATGATATTCCTTTCTCCATAAGATATTCCATGAATTCATTTAATAGGTATTTGCTACCTAGGTTAAATCAAATTCATTTCATCTTCCTTTACACTTTGGTTCTAAAACAAAATTGTGAAATATTTGAACATTTCAAAGTTTTCTAAGGAAGAAACCTCATATCACAAACAATCATCGAAGATATCACATATCATCAATGTTTATCATGATGTAGATGATCCACATACCTCAATATGTACGAGATCTTGAATACCTCGGCATCTAACACCATTCCCAGAGAAGGGTGCATTGGATATTTTCTACTTTGAATACAATATTCATAAGTATGTAAGATTTGAAATTTCAGACATTCTAAAGTTTCAACTCTTACTAGACTATTGATCTCATCAACAGACATATGTCTAAAACTTGATGCCAGACCATTGTCAAATGATCTTCATCCTCCTATTGATCTTTTAAGGTTTTAAATTTTCATTATTAGAAAAGTTAATGAACCATTCATTAATATTCTAATTTAGCGGAGTCCTCTAGATATCAGAGTACTATCTGAAATAACTATTATAACTCTTTATGATGGGTCTATTACAGAGTTCATGTTTATTCTCAATATTTAAAAATAAACAATGAGGGTATTCTAATATCTACGTCATAGAGACATTCTCTAAGACTAAAGGCTCTCCCACTGAAATTATGAAGTCTATCTATCAAATAGAGATCGTTGCAACAATTGCATCAATATTCATGTGAATGGCTATTAAACCTTAAGATCAACTTTTCCAGCCTTCTAAAACATATGCAACCAATTGCAAGTGTTATTAGAAGAATGAGATACAATTACCAGACTCTGATCTTATCAAATTGAAAATCAATTTCAATGATTATATGTAGATGTAGATTATTCTGATGCACTATTCGAGTCCTTCTCTAAGTATCCAAGATAGTCTAGATAGTCACACTATCAATACATCGACTTATTGCAGTATTGGTATTTTTATCCAACTATTTGGATGTCACATGTATGGAACTCTTCGACTATCCTTCTTACTTGGGTCCGACCCATGCTTCCATTGCACTTTTTTCATCTATAAACAACCATTAAGACAAAGGATCTCTCATGTTGAATTCAAAAGATTTCAATATAAGAGTATTTCAACATTTATATATGCTTCATTTAATTCATACAAAATTAATATTATGAAGTTTCGTGAATGACTAGAGTTAAGATAGTGGAAAGATGATACTCATCATATCTACATTACATACATCTTAACTCTTAAAGACTTAGGTTCAGGTAGGTACTCAAATATTTTGAATACATCATCTCTTATAGAGCCACAATTCTGCATGATGCAGTAGACCATGTCATTCAAGATTAAATATTAAGAGCACATATGTATGCTAGAACATCATCTTAGATTTTTATAAGGATTATTTGACAATTGTGACCATCATCGACATGTTACTTCCAAAGTACATTCGATGAGAGATCAATGCCATATAGACACACAAATCCTAGGTTGTTATCCTATTGTCAATTTAATTGTCATTCCTTATTATTATGAGGAAGCTTGCACATTTCCACCACATACATTATGTGTCCAACTGCAAGTACAATATCTTGATCATGCATCCAAGTCATGAGAATTTACTGGTCAATATTGAGTATAGTATTGAGTGGGTTTGATGAAGGATTATCTGAAATAAGAAATTTGTGTAAATGCCTATAAATATATATTTTACTTTGATTTAGTAATTTTTTATATCAAAGTTGTCTTGCTTTGTCAACACTGAAAGTTCATTCCCTTAATCACTTTTAATGTAAGAGCTATACTTACCATTATATCTCAAGCAAGATCTGAGATCTACTTCCTTATCTTTATCACACCCCAATAATATGAGAACTTGCAACTCGGATAAAAAGAAGGGGGAACACATTCCTCCTTGCAAGTCCAACTTGCCCTCCCAATTCGGTCTTTAACACCCGAGCCCACCATCCCTAAGGTGATGTTGACCTGTCGTTAATTGAACCAACTGTCAACAGTGTTACAACTCGTTATGCGCAATCCAATATGGCTCCAATAATATGAGGACTCCATATTGAGGTCACTACACAAACGTCCTTTCTTTCGAGAAGTAAAGAGCCTGATCCAAATGCGCTTGTATGCATGAGCAGTCACTTCAAACAAGTGTCCCCTACATACAATCCCTGGCGACGGAACTCTTCGCCTTGACGAGAGACCATGGATGTCACTTGTGTGATTCTCCATACCATGTTCAAATTCTAATTAATTATTATGAATCATATTCACATAATTAATTCTTCCAAGGGAAAAAACACATATATTCATAATAGAGTGTTTTAATTGGATATATTTAATTTAATCACATTAAATCAATTATCAATCCAATTCAATCAACCAACAAACTTGATTGTTCTTTGAAAGGATGGCATTATCTCAAAAATACGTATTATTCAAATTTTAATAATTAGAAAAATACATCACGATTTCTCAAGAATTATCCCTCCCTACCTGGTGTCTTGGCTAGTTCCGACAAGAGTGGGATAGACCGCTCACAGAGCAACCTGCTACCCCAACGCTCCCCGACTAGATGCCATATCCATCTCGGGAAAGGATGATGCCAAATTGTTCACATTGTACTTGAGATGATAATCGATTTTTCAACCGATGTTATATGATATAGTAATAATCAAAATTTTTTTGATTATAAGGAAATTTGCTAAACAAATTCCCAATCATATTCAAGCAAATTTGTTTGTTGGAAAGTCGATGATGTAACAAATTTGTAATCTATATCATATCTAATCAATTATTGATTAAGGCAATGCCATCTAAGGAAATAAATATCATCAAATATTTCTTAAATATTTATCCATAATTATTCCAGGAAATTAACCATTAATTTCACTAGAAATTAAATGACAATCACATGGTTCTCGATTAAGAATGTAATTTCCCCCTCATTTACTAAAATTAGAATATCTCAATCAATTTAAATTCAAATCAAGCAAACTAAGTTTCTATAGTTTGTAATTTGATTTACAACAGAACCCAAATGAGAATCACGTATTTTTAAGTGTTTTAAAATAGTAACGAACTCTTTAATTATGTCATGATTCGTTATCCCCGAAATAGTGGATATATGTTTATTAAAATGATCATATCTTGAGCAATCGGTACCAAATCACGCAAACTCAAATCCCACAGTTTCCTTAATTATTGAGGAACATTATCCAAGTGATAATTTCGTGTTTAAACATTTTAAACATAGGCAAAATAATCACAAAACAGTGCTGCGAGAATGAAATGCGATAAAATATCACAAGCCCTAATGAGCCCAAGTCTTTCTAAGTTTATGGAACGTATCCAAAACCTCTGTCTTAAGGCTCTGATACCACTGAAGGACTCCGGAAGATCCATAAGCACATTACGGAAGTGTGAGAATTCCATCGTGTGCGATTCGGAGAGACTAGTCGCACTAGTTGCTCCGGGCAGCGGAATTTAAAAATTTTAAACGATGAAACCACATGATCCAAGAACACTTCCCATATCGTTTTATCTAAACCACAAACAAGTATTAGGTTTACCTCTTGAAGCGTGGTTGCGATCGAGTCTCTAAACGAAGAGACCTCCTGTCTCAAGTCCGATCCAACGGAAGATACGCTTGCGAGCGTGTTTATGAGACGCATGCTCCTCACAATCCATATTAGTGATCCAAGCGGTGAATCTCCTGATCTCGTCACACGAGATCCGTCATCTTCTTCACGAGCAAGGCGCACTAAAGGAGACAGAGATCCACGAGCAAACAACTCGACAACATAACGACGATGCTGCGTCGATGGTAACTTTCTCTCTAGGGATAGAGAGGACGGCCACCCAAGGGAGAGAGGGACTTGACGTGTAGAGAGAGAATAGAGAGAGCAATAATCTTATGTCTCCTGAAGAGTAAGGGGTGCCTCTTCTTATATAGTATTTTGGGATCCACTGATCTCAATTCATGTATACACAAATCCAATGGATGAGATTGATTTGTGTTTCTTTCAATAGCCATGATGTTGTTGTAGAAACACAACAATAATTAATTTATAAAATTAATATATATTGATAAATCAATATAAATTAATTTCAATTCAAATCAATTGACTGGTTTTGGAGATAATGAGAAGATTGACCACATCCCCTAAAAAGGTGGGACGACCACTCTTTTGAGATGGAATAGGTCTATCTCCTCAATATCTCATGAGATCTCATTATTTTATGAGCTCTCATTATCTCACGGTATCTCCAAGATTTACAATAACATTTGTTGTAAATTATCTCACAAAAATAACTCATAATTATCTTGTGAATATTGCAATCATGCCATTAGAAAAATGTAAATCACATTCACATCCCAAAACAAAATGCAAATTACATTTTCAATTAATCATCCAATGTAAATCCAATTCACATCAATAATTAATTAACAAATATAAATCACAATAGGCTCTCTCTTATATATTATAAATCACATTTATAATATATATGATTAATATGGATAGATCCACATTATTCATATCCATGATAATTAAATCACATTTAATCATCTTGGATCTCTATTCTCATTTGCTCAAATAATATGAATCACATTCATATCATTCACATTTTTAATAATTAAATCACATTTTATTACCTCATATAACTCTCCTTATAATATGAATCGAATTCATATTATTCATGATAACTAAATCACGTTTATTATCCATTTCTCAATGCTTGGATACATATATCAACAGTGAATTATCTTGGACTCTTTCAAGGATAATGCGTTTTCTCCACGGATACTTGGAGATAAGGACAGAGCAATTGAATTGTTCCATGTATAGTGACTTGGATATTGAGATCAAATCTCAAATCCAAATCTTGCGGACCTCCCATAGATGTTTAATTAAATCAAAACTGTAAATCTAATATTTTCATTGCATCTGAATCACATTCAGACCACTATCCAACATTTGGACAAAGATTAGATTACTTCTCTACTGAGAGCATGACCTCATATTTCAGTGAAATTCGGTCGAATTTCTGTCGAATATCGATATCCACTCGAAATCGAAATTCCACCGAAATGACCGAAATATGAGGGTCATGGTACAAAAAATGACCGAAATGACCGAAATTTTGGTCGAAATTCCACCGAAATTCCATCGAAATTCTGTTTTGGTCGATACCGAAATGGTGATCGAAACCGACGTTTAGGGCCTTGACTGAGAGGAGTCACTAAAATGCAAACCCGTTTCATCACTCCCTATGAATGGAAGCGTCATGGTTATACAATCGTTTATGATCACATCATCCTCAGGTATTCTAATACATCTTGCATACTAAAGACCCGGAATAAACTCGAAGTTTTACATCTCTTTTAGACCGTCTCCTTCAGAGTTTTTATCATTAAGTTTCTCATTTGACTATTGAGAGTTGGTATCGATCGTATACTTTCCAAAAGTATATATCATACCCAGATGTTGATCATATACTTTCCAAAAAGCATATATCAAACCTACAAATTCAGTCAAGCTTCCAAAGCGAGACGACCATGCACAGAATTTGATTCTTCCCAATATCTCATGAGTTAACTCATCGCTTCTGGTTTAATAAATGAACTTGTATGATCCCCTTGAGAGATCGTATTACTCACATGTCCTTGCATGCACACCAGCGCCGGTGTATAGACCTTGATTAGGTCATCAATCTATTGGTCTGCTAAATGTACATACTTAAACATATAGTAACACGTCTGTCTCCGGTCAAAGGATTCGTGCCTATATCGTGATAGGATACAACATAGGACTTTGGTTATCTCGATGTCATTAAGTCAACTCTTTGACCTAACTTATCTAACACCTCTGAATCTCTATTCCTATATAGAGGACATGCATCAAGAGGTCTGTTAGATATCAACCTTTAGAGAAAGGATTGTCATTTCCTTCTCAAGTTGGAGATCCTCTCTTAACAATCATTTGACGGTGCTTGATGAGTCCTCAATCTAACTCTTTAGATATTCATCCAAGCACCACGCTCTACAACAACAACA
This sequence comes from Ottelia alismoides, assembly GCA_037367405.1. Lineage (NCBI taxonomy): Eukaryota > Viridiplantae > Streptophyta > Magnoliopsida > Alismatales > Hydrocharitaceae > Ottelia > Ottelia alismoides. The sequence goes on from JAZKJV010007141.1 coordinate 122,043, forward strand.
ACAAAGCCTTCTCCCAAAATAAAGTACGGTCGGCTACATGGATTCTTCGTCTCCATTCAGATCTATTTTCGATTAATCTCGGGCTTATATCCACAAACTAAGATCCCTTCGTATAGTCTCTTTCCAACACTTCTTGGGTCGTCCTCGTCCTCTCTTAGCTGGCTCAACATCCCAAAACTCGTATCTCCTAACTGTTGATCAGCACCAACCTTTATGATTCAATAATGGAATCAAAACTGTATGATCATTAAGATGGCCATGGTACATAACCCTAATTGTACTAAGGGACCTATTATGCAAATTAGTTATTCTTCATTTCAGATCAGAGAATGATATTTGCAATAACATTTATTGCATAATGGCTCGTCGTGGGCTCGCATGTCCAATAAAATCCATGTTGAAAGATAAGGTTATTCTTTACGCTGGCTATCGGGCTACCTAACACAACCCTTGTACGAGGGATTTGAACCCTGATCTCTTGGTATTAGGCAAATTGCACTATCATCATACCATTGAATTAAACAGATAATTACATATAGCAAGAAAAAAGGTGTAGACAAGGTGAACGAGTTGTGAATAGAGGTTGAACAAATGAACAAGAAAATAGGCAATTTGGACATCATCCCATAATCTATCGTTCATGCCATCCTCCCATAATCCATACCATGGCCCTCAAGAATAGAAATAGACTTTTTTTTATTCGACCTACTATCCTAAATATGATAATAGTGATGGCCTGGAAAACAAAGTAGAGACATGAAATGTACTATTGCTCTAAGGAAAGATGTCAGAGGCCACCCCTTAAGCTACATATACAAATTTTATGCAGCATACTTCACCTTCAGTAAAACTTACAAAGTCTGTATCCTTTTATATGCTTTTATTGCTCCTAGAACAGAGGCACAAGTCGATTCCATGCAAGATGTAGGCTCTAATCAAGAGCAATACATAGAGCATTGTGGAAATACTTGAGCATACTCATGTGGTGGGATACTGATGGATTTACGTCATCAAGTACATGGTTGATGGTAACGTAGACAGATAAAGGGTTCTATTGGTCGGGAAAATGGATATTCAAAAGTTTGGATAAATATGAACTCCGTTATGAATATAATATCACTAAACGTCATCTTTGGTTGAAATTGCATCAGTTAGATTTAAAGAATACATTTCTAAATGGGGATCTGAGGGGAATTTCTATATGTAGATGTCTCCCAAGGATGAGAGGCCACGGAAGTGTTGCAAGCTAAAGAAATCTCTCCAAGGACTCAAGCCACATAGGTGTTCCAAACCGAATTCATTTTGAACCAAGGAATCTGTTCCCTAGGTTCATCATCACCCTGACCACTCAGGACTCATCTCTGTTGAACTTGCAGGATGTCCCCCAAGAACCACCTAAATCATCAGCAATGTGTGGTGCAGTGTACTCACTACTGCTTAAAATGAAGTGCTTAGCAAATTTCAAGGATAGCATGAGTCATGTCATTGAAATTTGGACAGGACTTCTATGCCTAGTACGGACCAGATTTACATGAATTGTAACGATCTTAATGTGTCATAGTACAGAGTTACGCAGACAGATGTTCTTACTCCTTGATCACTAAATTGATACGCCTCAACAAATTGGCACCAGTTTGTCTACTATAAACTAAAAGATAAATATGACATTATTTAAGATTACATAAACATACATATATTTGATTATTAGCAATTGCCATCCTGTTCGCTCATGGTTTGTCGCACAAATTGCCCACGTACTCGAGGACGTTGCTCAGCTAGTTTTTTTCTGCTTTGATATCGAACCTGAAATCAGAAATGACACCAGTATTAATTATTTTTATAATTATTGAGATATACAACAGGTTATGCTCATCAAATTAGTCATGCTTTATCAGTCATATGCTTACCGGGAGTATATCTACATAATAAACCACTCAAGAAAAGGCACATTCAAGACAACGGAGCATCTATATTCTCAACAGTGAAGAGATATTGGAACTGCTAATCTAAAGATACTATTTGATGCAGTTGAAACTTGCATGAAGCTTTTTTGAGGCCATGATTTTGCATTTTAGAAAATTACGACAGAATAAACCCTAATAGAACAAAGATGCAAGAAAGGATAATTTGCATAGCTAGTGGTGAATAGCCGTTATTTGTGAAAAGATGAGAAACCCACCCCTTCTCACAGTGCGCATATCATTTTTTTTTTGAAGGAAAAGGTGGTATCCGAGAACTTGGGCCCCGCTGCAAAATATATTAAAAAGAAGAATAAAACAAGATTTAAAGTTTTACATTCGCCAAGATGCACACATAGATCTGCTAAGTTATATTACATTCTCCGTATAAAATGTCTGACCCCCGAAAATGACAGTATTTCTTGCATACCAAATTGACCACAAAAACGCAAAAGGTTGCACGATGTCCTCGTGCCCGTAGCCACACACCGCTCTGAAGCCTCTCCAGAAGATGGCGCAATCCAGACCCTCCAACCAAGAGATGTTGGACCCAAACCACACCTGAGCAGAGGAAGGACAAGAAAAGAAAAGATGGTCCGAATCCTCAACTACCATACCACATCTTGCGCAAATACCAGCCTCCATTCCCAACAATTGCCCACGTCGAACATGCATCAGAACCCTATCAAGTCGCAATAGCCATAAGAAAATCTTTATACGATTAGGCACCCTGCTTCTCCATAACATCATGGTATCAACAACCGGCTCTTCCTCCACCTCCTCCTTATCCTCTACTAGGAAGCGATAAGCCATCTTCACGAAAAATCTCCCGTCACCTCATATGAAGTGATTCCTGCTAGTTATCGGACCCGCAACATTGGCCATGTATGCCTACATAAGCAAGAAATCATCAGATCGAACATTGCCGAGGAGAAGCCAGGGCACCAGGCCCCGCCATCCCAAACCTATTGCATCGTCGCCCATCGGTTGCATATCAACCGACATAGTCATGGGTAACGCTCGGCCAAAATTCCCTCACCCGACCAATGGTCCAACCAGAAGCGAAAAGTAGCCCCATCCCCTCGAACCGGTCACAACTTTATTGCCAAGACAGGTAAGATATCAGTGATCACCTTCCACAATGATGAAGGCATGTGAATAGGAGCAAGTTCAAGCGACATGGATATCACGTAAATCTTCCTCATTAGCCTAAATACTAAATCCTCAAAATTCCCCCACAGACGCATCTCCCATTTTTCCATGAAGGCCTTGTTCATCTCAGCAACCCGTAGCATGCCCAACCCACCCTTCTTTTTCGAGTCTATTAACTTGTTCCACCCTACTAAATGTATACCTCGTTTGGTCTGCCTCTTGTCCGACCAAAAGAACCTCCTCATGAGGCTCTTAATCCTCACGTGAACCCTCGCAGGAAGCCTCCTCGTGGAGCAGAAGAAAATAGGTATGGCCGACAGAACATGCTTAAGGAGCACCATCTTCCTGCCTCTCGATAGGACCAACGCTTTCCAACCTGCCATCCTTCCCTCCAACCTGGCCAACAAGATCCTCCAGTCTTCATTCTTTGGCTTCCCTGCCACCAGTGGAAGACCCAAGTACGTGATTGGCAACCCCGTTGTTGGGAAACCCCCAAAAGTCATTGTCACCCCCTGCACTTCATGCTCCAATAGCCTAAAAGGTATGCTCCAATAGCCTAAAAGGGAGCACTACCGATTTAGATTTGTTAATTTGAAGGCCCGATAGGTCCCCAAAAATATCCAGAATGAGCGAGGCCCGCCACATCTTCTCCTCCTCAGCTCCCATGAACATGATAGTATCATCCGCGTACTGTAAAAGCAAAATGGAGATTTCCTCCCTCATAACCACTGCACCATCTCACGCTCATCGCCAATCTCATCAAAGTTGTTAAAGTGTTTGCCACAATGATGAATAGAAGTGGTGTCAGAGGGCAACCTTGTCTGAACCCCCTCTACGGCTAAAAGAGACCCCCTTCCGGTCTACCATTTACCAACACCGAGTGAGAAGCCGTCATCACACAACGCTTCATCCAAGCAATCCACTGACCCGGAAAGGCCCTCTTCTCCAGCGAGGCCCATAAAAATCTCCAATCGATGCAATCGTATGCCTTGGAGAAATTCACCTTTTACAAAAACCCTCTCACCTTATTCCACTTCCAGTCTGTCGCCATTTCCAATGCCGAAACCAAACCATCAGCCATGTTCCTCCCAAGAACAAATGCCATATGCTTGGGCGAGATGATCTGCTCCATCACCATTCTCAATCGGTTGGCAAGGATCTTCGACAAAATCAGGTACACATCGTTGGACTACACAATGGGCCTGTAATCCTCTATTCTTGATGGCGTGCCCTTCTTAGGGAGCAGGAAGATAAGAGCCTTGTTCAACCTCTCAAAATCGCAATTGTCATCCATGAACTCCCCAAGGACCTCCAAAACATCGTGCTTTACCATCTTCCAGAATTCCTAAAAGAGTGCCACCGGGAAGCCATCTGGGTTGGGAGCCCCATCCACATTTAGCTGAAAACACGCTCGCCTGGCCTCCTCTTCCGTAAATTCCCTCACCAATGCAGTCACATCTGACTCTGTAACCCGCGAGACACCTCTACCCTGCCGACCCCATCCAGCCTGAATGTGGTGCTTGCCAAACTCCATGAAATGAGATTTCAAAGCTTCCCCCATCTCCCTTTACCGTAACCCCAATCTCAATTGAGTCAATGAAGTGTCTGCACCTTCTCCCATTCCCCTTCCTTCAACCAGCTTATCCTGGACCTTTGTCTCCATGCAACCTCCTCCTTCTTATCCTCATGAAGAATCTCCTTAAGATAACCCCTCTTGCCTCTAGCTCCTTAGCAGACAACGACCGAGAATCCTCTAGTTCATCTAACCTCTAGACCTCCTCCTGAGCCTTCAGCCTCCTCGCCCAATGTTGCGCCAAGTTCGCCTTATTATATTTCATCAAGAAGGATCTCAGATTCGCCAGCTTGTTCACGAGCCTTCACAACACAGAACCACTCAAGCAACACCTTGCTCAGAATTCCAACACCACCTCCCAGAAACTGTCCTTCAACAACCATGCCTTCTCAAATCAGAAAAAGAAATGAGGGCGGCTCCTCCCCTGAGAACCACAAAAGCGATGTGTGATCTGATCGCGCCCTAGGGAGGGCGCGAGCCCCAGCCAGAGGGAAAGCCTCTAGTGCTTCACCAAACAGTAGGAATATGTCGAGCTGAGACTTGGATCGAGAATTACGCCATGTATACAGACATCCCGCAATATCCTGAACCTGTAACCCTAGAGAATAAATCGCATCCGTCAATTCCATCGAACCTCTGTCCCGTACACCTCTTTCTCCTGGACGGTCCTCAGGTCGCAAAGTCTTATTAAAGTCCCCCGTTATAATCCAAATCACTTCCTGGAATCTCACCCTGGCCATCCAAAGTTCGTCCACGATCCCATTGATGCTCACACCATTGCACAAACCATAAACGTTCACCAACAACAATCGCCTACCGTCGGCCTTATGATTTAGCACAACCGTCAAAGAGAAGTCCCCTCGTAACTCTTCCTCTGCCACCTCCAATTTGCTCCCATCCTAGCCCATGATCATGCCCCCAGCCGCACCAACAACTTCAATAACCGTATAATCCCCTAATTTATTTCCCCCCACTTCCTTACAAATCCCATCCAAGGCACCTGACAGCTTAGTTTCTTGCAGAAAAGACACATCTGCCCTATGTTCAAAAGTAGATTACGAACCATCATTCGCTTGTCGGTCTGGCCCAAGCCCATGACGTTCCATGAAACCATCTTCATTAAAACAAGCGGGAGAACCCCCACAGGGCTTACCAGCCCAATGTAGGACACCACCACCAGTTCCATTCCCTTCCCCAGCTTCGGATCCTTCGCCTCGCCCTCCTTCGATTTTCCTGACACGTCCCATAACAGTGAAAACCTCTCGGCCCTCTCCCCCTCCTGCTGCGACAACAGAGCCTCCTCCACCCGCCATTCAAGAGCGACATGAGTGATCGCTCTACTTCCACAGACACCATCTCCCCACCTTCTAGCAGCCCTCTGACCCCGCTACCCACCGGCCGACAGTAGACCACCTGTCGCTACTCCCTCCTCTTCTCCAGGATTTTTCTGCAGAAGTAAGACATGTCGAACTCCTCCCCTGATCCCCAGAGGGAAAATCACCAATAACCTCGCCCAAGGAACGACTCCCTGCCACATCGCCTTAAGCCCACCTCTCCAACAGCCGGCTCATTTCACAGAAGTGCCATGCTTTCGACATCCTTCTCACCAGCCATCCATGAACACTCCTCAGATAGCAGCAACGGGTCCGGAACCTTTCGGAAGTCTGATTCTCCGCCATCTATTGGAGCAACCAAAGGATCCGACATCTCGATGATAGAGCAGTCTGCCTTCAGCTGTTCTCCTGCCCAAAGCAGATCCACCCCTGCCCCTGCCCATGCAGATCCCCTAAGACGAGTCGTTAGGCCATCACCCTGCGATGAGAGGTCCGGCTACGCTTGCTTAGATCCTTGAGGTATCGTAGGCCAACTCCACCCAAATAGGACTTCAAAACAAGTGTGTCCAAACTCCGACCTGAATGCCTGAGTAAGACCTCCATGTAGGAGGCCCCACTTCCGAGGCATTCGAATCATGTCTCATTCTGGTTGTAGCTGCTTGCATGCGATGCATGCCTAACCTTTTCCCCATTCGAATCCCTTTTTTCAAACATCGCAAAAGGTGACACTTCCCCTTCCTAGACATGACGCATCCCTGCAGCTACGTCCTCTGCCCTTGCCAAAGCTCTGCCGACATCGCTCGACCTGCTTTCCTCCTGCACATCCATAATGAAGTCATATCCGTGAAAAAATACCGCGATGCTCAGTTGCAAGGAGCACTTGAAATCGCAACCCTCCGCCACCAATCATGGTTGTTGGCCTCGTCGCAATCCATCCGAGAGAACCTCCCGTACTTGCATAACCGTCACAAGAAGATCTGGTACTGCCTCCACATCGTGACCCAAAAGCGGTAGACCGTGGATGACTACCGATGGAGCCTGTTGCCAAACCTCGTAGCGACCATCCCTCACCAAAGGTCATTTCCAGTAAACCTTACAGTCTGCACGTTGAGACATATTCAACAATCTCCGGGCCTCCATCGACGATAGTCCCCACGCACATACCAAAGACCCCTCCAACCTGACCACATCGCCTCTGAAGCCATTGTCAATCGCTCGACCGACATTCTTCATCGTGTCGACTAGGTAAATCCCTTCACCGCAGCACACCCCTACGAGCACTCCATCTTCGTACCCCTCTGATTCCTCCTTTACCCCGACAAGCTCCTTAACGAGTCACGATGGGCAAGAGAAGCTGCGATGGCCGTTATCCTTGCATAGGAAGCACATGATCAAGTCATAGCAACCCGCCGCACGATGACCCTTGCTCCACATCGCATGCATCTTCCCTTGAACTTCGACGCATCCGCTATGTTACTTGAGGTCTCTTATGTAGGAGGACAGTTCCGCCCGGGCCCGTGGCTGGCCCGTGTCCAACCGCCTGTTGTGTCTCTCATGACCCACATCATGCTACTCCATATAAAGATATGTATTTTTACACTTGCGTTCGTTCGAGATTTTACAGTTACACTTATGTACCTACCTTTCTTGTGATAACACTAGTGCTCCTATATTAGTTCGATCGTCTATTGGATAAATGGAACCATGGTTTGTTCAAATTAAAATCCAGTTAAGGAGTCGACTACAGTTGCGCCATTCCCCATTATCTCCATCAAGATACCAATTATTGCCATCGTAACTACAAAGCAAGACAGAGGGGCCTGCAAAGTGGGACATAGGGGGTTACATGCGGGAGTAAGGAGAAGAGGTTGCAAGGTCTTAAGGCGTAGTGTGAGGCAGATGGTGTAGTGGGCTATGAGGTGCATGGTCTAGTGGCAGGCTCAAGGAAAAGGGGGATGAGATGTTGCACACTCGAGCTGGCGAGGGGCTTGGGCTGGCAAGCTCGAGGTGGAGGGGGTCGGAGCCTGGGAGGGAGGATGAGCTGGTGGGTTCTAGGAAGAGGAAGAAGAACTTTACGTGTATACCTCCACCTTGAACGCCCATTTGAGGAAGAATAAACTAGAACTAACCATGGGGCATAAGTGTTGTTCGATAATTTTGGTTAGGGGTACAACTGATATTCCCAAAAAAAAGGTAGAAAATAAGTGTAACCACAAAATCTTGAAAAGGAACAAGTTACAATCCTAAAAAAACAATATAGAAATTTCAAATAAAATAATCCCTTAACGAAGATCTTTTTTTATCAAAAAAACAAAAAATATGTGTTAAAGGATGTCTTTGTTGGCTCATGTTTTAAGTCCCACATCATGTGATGGTGAGAGTTTGGTGCCTAGGTGGGGCTATATAAAGAGCCGCACGCCTCATGTACCCATTGAGAAAGTTGAATACAACATCAGCCCTATGAGGTGATTCTCCCATGAATTCATCCCGCTTCTTAGGGATCAGAGTTCCACGTAAAAATCCATGTGTTTTATTTTATCTTATTCTTGCATTGAACGCTTCTGCAATTCATATTTCAACATGGTATCAGAGTGATCGATTTTAGGGTTTATTTTGAAGATTATTATGTTCATATTAGACATGGTTCGATTTTAGGGTTTTGCTCATGAAATTGTTTTGTTCATATTTAAGATTGGTTCAAGTTCTGAAGATCGTCATCAAGATCAAGAAAATATATGGTTTCTAATGAAACCCTAATAGTGTCCATGATTCCAGCAATGTCAAGAATCATCTATGGTTTGGAAACCCTAATTTTGCAAGGAAAAGGTACATCTTCCATGCAATTTCAGCATGCAATCTCTCCAAGTTTGATCTTTCTAGACGAGCAATCTCTTTCTCGGTGCATAACTCTAGGTGATGGTGATTTCCAACAATCCAACATCTTGATTCCTTCACATGGAGAGATACAACCCTTTGGCATTGATTGTCCACAACCATCGGGAGGTTAATCATCATTAACACCATATTGTTGCATCTGGCAGAATCAACCTATGCAACCTACCTTCAAGAACCACGAGATCAACACCAACCACCATGCGACACGAAGAAGAAGCATTAGACATCGGCGATGACAACGATAAGCCCCTTTCTTCTCTACATACCTCCAGACAACACAAGAAGGATATCCAACAATCCAAGCAACCTTCCACGGGAACTCCAAACCATCTCCTTCTCCGTTCCAAGGCAGAAGAGGAGATATGAGAAGAAGCCCCATTTATGGAGCCCCATGCATGTTCCAGTGCAATAGGGCTCACCAGCCACACAAATCAGGTCTTCAATCCCCTCCAAGCGGTGGCAGCAACATGCACAACGTATTGGATCCATCTTCACGATCTACGACACTCCTCCATGACCTGGACTACTCCATGCTCTTCCGATCACCTCACGCAACATGGTGGCACCTCAGGTAGTACCTTTGCTTTTACATCATGTCACAGATCTGAAATTATGGAATGGATTGTGGATTCTGGGGCAACGCACCATTTATGCGGGGGCAGAGATCAACTTACATCATATAATTCCACCAGGGAGAATGGTCGTGATTGCAGATGAGACTCATTCCCCGATCACCGGACAAGGGGGAGATTTGTTTGGCGCCTTTGATGCGTCTGCATAATGTTTTGCATGCTCCTGATTTCTCTATGAATTTATTATCCATTAGTCATATCATAAAGGATTTGCACTGTAGAGATTTTTTTAACCCATCATCTCTTTTTTTCAGGACATTCTTACGAGCAAAGTGATTGGATGTGGCAGTGAGCAGGGTGGTCTTTATCGCCTGGTCCGCCCTATGTTGGCGTATCTTCTTATGCAACAGGATCAATTTTGTCCTTTTACTTGGCACTTACGCTTTGGTCACCTCCCTCTCCAGAAGACGTGTCATATGTTGCCGCAGATTTCACCGGGTTCTTCCTTCCAATGCGAGGCTTGTCAGTTAGGAAAGCATCATCGATATGCTTTTCCTAGTCGTCAGAGTCAGAGCAGTAGCTCCCTTTTCGAGTTATTTCATGTTGACATTTGGGGTCTGAGTCGTGTTCCTGATCACCACGGACACATGTTTTATCTTGTTGTGGATAATTTTTTGCCTTTGTCATGTGTTTTTTTATTGATAAATCTGAAGCAGGAGATGTGATCAAAACTTTTATCAACAAAGTGCAGAATGTTTTCTTTACCTCTGTGAAATTTGTGAGAACTGATAATTTTCTGGAATTCTGTACACATGCTTTATCTAATTTCCTTTCATCCCGTAGAATTATTCATCAAACATCTTGGGCTTACACTTCTCAACAGAATGGTGTTGCAAAGAGAAAGCATCGCCATCTACTTGATGTCACTCGGACTCTTCTCATTCAAAGTCGTGCCCCACATTCGTTTTGGGGTGATGCAGTTCTTACAGCATGCTATTTGGTGAATCGTATGCCATCGTCTATCTTGGGTGAGAAAATTCCTTTCTCTATAGCTTTCCCTGAGAAGGAATTGTTCTCACTTACTCCTTATGTGTTTGGATCTGTTGCTTTTGTTTATCAATTGATTTCAGGCCTTGACAAGCTCTCTCTTAGAGATGTCTAATGTGTGTTTGTTTGGTCCTCCATGACCCAGAAGGGATACCGGTGTTATGATCCATTGCATAAAAAATACTATATCAGTGTTGATGCCGCATTTTTTGAGTCCGTGATGTATCTCTCCTACAGGTGACAGGTTGGCTTCATCAGACTCTGATGATGAGGCCTACATGCCACCCCATCCTACGAGTCAGCCACATTCTCCTCTTGTGCCTGTGGTTCCACCACCACTGCCACCACCAACTCCACCCCTCCTACTACCCAATCGCATGTACCCATGTTCTACAATTACCAAAATTCTATACCTGTGGGACCGTTTACGCCCATGGTCATCGCCCGTCATCCAGCATGCCTCAAGTTTGTTCTGATAATATGATTTCTAATGACGGATTTGGTGATACATCTGTGCAGGAATCATATCCGGAGAATAAACCACATATGGAGGAGGTTCCTAATACCTTGGATGTATCTATTGTCGTTTGAAAGCAGAAGCGATCTTACGCTTCCTACCCTCTTGCCTCTCAAGTCTCCTTTCATCGTCTGATAGGGGAATTTCAGAGATTTCCAGTGGCTCTATCTATCATGGACATTCCACGAAATTATCAGGAGACCTTGAAGGATAGTTGATGGTGCTTGGTTATGGAGGAAGAAATGGTTGCTTTGCAATCACGTAGTACCTGGAGTTTGGTGTATGCTCCTCCTGGGACGTCTGTTGTCAGTTGCAAATGGGTGTTTATTGTTAAACATCATGCAGATGTGAGCCTTGATCGCTACAAGGCAAGATTAGTGGTACGAGGATTTACTCAGTTCTACGACGTGGATTGTTTGGATACGTTCTCTCCAGTTGTGCGTCACTCTACTCTGTATGTCCTACTTTTAGTAGCAGTGGTACGTGATTGGCTTTACTTTCAGTTAGATGTTAAAAATGCATTTCTGTATGGAGATGTACAAGAGGAAGTTTACATGTAGCAGCCTCCCAAATTTGTTGCTGAGGGGGAGTGTAAGCAGGTTTGTAGACTCCATAAGGCAATATATGGCCTTGAGCAAAGCAAGGGCGTGGTTTCAGAAGCTCTCGGATCTGATTCAAAGGCAGGGGTTTCAAGAGGTCAAATGCAGACCATTCACTCTTTGTGCAGAGAACACCTAGAGGTACAGTTGTCATCCTGGTCTACGTTGATGATTGTTAGAAAATAGAGAATGTGGAAACGGAAATGATAAAACAGAAAGAGAAATATGAAATATGGAACACAAAGATTTTACGTAGAATCCTACTCCCTAAGGAGCGGGATGAAACCACGGGAGAAGCCCTCAAAGGAGCATATGTTGCATTACTTTTTCTCATATGATACAAGAGGTTTGGGGCTCCTTATATAGCCTCCAGAGAGCCTTCAAGTCCCACCACTGGTAGATGTGGGACTAAACATATGGATGGGGAAAATAGATCCTGGAGGTATCCATTTACCCATCTACATCATAAGAGGCACACAACCAAATACTCCAACATTCCCCCTCAAGCTGAAGCATGCAATGCTCAGCTTGGACAAACAGAAAGAAACTGAACTCATGCTACAAGACACTACAGACAATATCGACTCAACGCACACAATTATCGGCTGTTGTCGAGGACGTTGCTTCTCATGTCGTGCAGGTGAGAAGAACGAACACACTGGAGTGTGAGTCAATAGAATCTCCTCGTCGGAGAACATGTGCTCTGAACTACGTCTGTCAGAGTCACTGCAACTGAAAATGAGTCTCTTCGTTGGAGTACTCTGGCCCGCCACAATAATGTGCACAACTACTCCGTCTCTGAAAATGGCCGAACTGAAAAGGCTGTGGAAGTGCAATCCTCATCGGAGTCCACGGTCGCTAGAGAATGGAGTCTGAAAAGTCTCCTCATCGGAGATGTAGGTCTCTCCCATCTGTCACAGAGAATGGTACTCTACTCTGGAGTCCCTATGAAACCACATGAAAACCCTTGCCCACATGGCATAGGGAATGTTCCTCTACTCTGGAGTCCCTATGGCTCACATGAAAACTCTGGCCGAAACAGAAAAGATGGGGACCACACAAAAGATGGCAAACATGTGCACATATGAAAGAAGACCGCAAACATGTGCGAGTCTGAAACTGAAGACTCGAAATCTGACGTCTAGTCTGAATAATCTGAATTGTAGCGTCTGGACAAAGATTTTACGTGGAACCCTACTCCCTAAGGAGTGAGATGAAACCACGGGAGAAGCCCTCAAAGGGGCATATGTTGCATTGCTTTTTCTCATCAGATACAGAAGGTCTGGGGCTCCTTATATAGTCTCCACATATCCTCCAAGTCCCATCACTGGTAGATGTGAGACTAAAATATGGATGGGGTAAATGGATCCTGGCGGTATCCATTTACCCATCTACATCATAAGAGGCGTACAACCAAATACTCCAACAATGATATACTTGTGATAGAAGATGATGTGTAGGGAATCAAGATGGCAAAAGAATTTCTAGGTCATCGGTTTGTTACCAAGGATCTTGGTACCCTAAGATATTTCTTAGGGTTGGAATTTGCTAGGAATGTGTATGGTCTTGTGATGACCCAAAGGAAGTATGTTACAGACATGCTTGTTGAGACAAGTATGATTGGGTGTCGACCATCTACTACTCATATGGATCCTAGCATGAAGTTATATGTAATGATACATATGAGGTCGATAGAAGGAGATATAGAGAAATGCTGGGAAAGCTTCTCTATATTAGTATTACAAGACCTGATATCTCCTTTGTAGTGAGTCGGGGGAGTCAGTTCATGGAGCAGCCCCGACAGGTTCATATGGATGTTATATATATATAATTTTGAGATATCTAAAATCTCCTCCAAGTACAGGATTACTATTCAGAAAAGGAGCAACTCTTATTGTGTTTGCACATGCTGATGCTATAGGAAGTCTACTTCATGCTTCGTTGTGTTTGTTGGCAGTTCTTTTGTTCTTGGAAAAGCAAGAAACAAACGGTGGTGGCTAGATCAAGTGTCGAATCTGAGTATAGGGCTATGGCTCAAGCAAGCACAAAAATGATGTGGGTTCGAGCAATGTTAACATATTTGCATATAAATGTACCTCTACTCATGCAGCTACAATGTGATAATCAGGTTGCCTTATTTATTGCGAATAATCCTACATTCCATGAAAGAACTAAGTATATTGAGGTAGACTGCCATTATACTAAAGATATGATTCAGAAAGATTTATTTTCTACCTCTCATGTCAATTCAAGAGAGCAAACAACATATATCTTTACCAAGGCATTACTTAGGGATCATTTCAGAAGTGTTCGTCCAATCTGAGCATGATTGATATCTATACTCCATCTTGAGGGGGAGTGTAGAGATATTTCTATGTTCCTAAGTGTTCTTCCAACCTCTTCTGTTATTTTATTTCTTTATGTTCATCTTATGTAATTTAGCCACAGGTCTCTCCTTTATATAAGAGAGTCTAGGGTTCCCAAGAATAAATAACTCTTTTTCCCAACAATTATTATGGTTGCAATAAACATGAATTTACCTCGCACCTTAGGGTATGAAGAATATGTTGACGCCCAGCCGGATCTGGACATGGATGGACACCCTTATCCAGATATGGTTACATACTGACTTCTTTAGGCATGTATTTTATTTTATATCAATTGTTTGTGTTCAATGGGTCAACATGATCAAAGTACTTGATTTTTTAAAGGGAAAAGTAAAGGTAAAAGGCCAAAAAAAAGGAAAAAAAAAGAAAATGCAACATCGATAAAAAGAGAAAACAATCCATAAAAACAGGAAAGATGAAGGACTTATACTTAAATAGAGAGAAGAAAATAATATGATTGTGAAATTAAGGGGGCGAAGTAAGATGAGAAAAGAAAAAAAGAAAAGAATTACAAAGGAATAAGATGTTTGAACATCATACTTTGTTTAAAGATGGGATGAACCTCCAATAGAGGCCCATCCAAGACCTGCCCCTGATATTCGAACCCCGGTGTCCCGTGTAGTAGACATCACCCGATACCAACAGACTAGACACACGGTTCCTTTGAACATCATTCTTATATGGATCGTTGCTCGTATTTGAAGTTTCTTGACAGTAGCTAACCCTAAAGATAAAGCATTCCTTGCTGGAAAAGGAATTCCATTTAACAAAAGACAATTGGTGGAGTGGAGAAAAGAATTTCTGCAGGCATCGTGGATGAGAGGAAAAAAGGAGAGAGGGAATAATGTTAACCAAAGCGTGTCACCGGAATGTCAACTACACAGAGAAAGAGGAGTTACAAGTTTATTAGTTTTAGATGCTGCACTCTAGTATGTCTGTCATATCATGCAACGGTCATTTGAGGAAAGGGCATACACATGTGATGTTTACTTTCTGAATATACAAAGAAACAAACATTCCTAGTCTGGACAAAAGCCCGAACCGCCCGCAACTCCATCCCCTATCTAATCGATAGTGTCGGTCGCTGTATGGACAGACCTTCCTCGGTGGCTCGTGCGGCGACAGATTTTTTCAAGGGCCTTCCGGGCCCAGCATTACCGCGGCCTGACCTGCGCCCCCCTCCAGCGCCAAAAAAGATCCTCTCCGCTGAGGGGAGCACTTGGCTCGAGCGCCCCTTTGAAGAGGCGGAGATCCTCCTTGCATTGAGATACATCCCTCCGTCTAAATCCCCCGGCCCTGACGGTTTTAATGGGGTCTTCTTCAGGCGACACTGGCCTCTTATCAAGAATGACATCTATGATGCCTTCAACTACCTTTACTGGGGATGTTCCACAATCAAGGAAATCAACCAAACATTCATAACACTAGTTCCCAAAGTTCCTTCGCCGGACGCTATCACGGTTTTTCGACCTATATCATGTTGCAATGTCCTCTACAAGATATTTGCTAAACTTCTAGCAACTCGACTTGCTGTAGTCCTCCCTCAACTCATTTCCCCGAACCAATCCGCCTTCATTAAAGGCCGCACTATGGAGGATAACATTAGATTGGCACAAGAGCTAATGTTGGGATTTGACAGGAATGCCTCCTCAAACCGGGCTTGCTTGAAGATTGACCTCTCAAAGGCTTTTGATACCGTCGAACATGAATTCATTCTTAAGTGCCTGGAACGCATGGGTTGCGGGCCTAGATGGATCTCGTGGATCAACTGCTGCATCTCTACGGCCACTTTCTCCATTATGGTCAACGGTTCCCCCAATGGGTACTTTCATGGCATGAGGGGCCTTCGCCAGGGCGACCCTCTCAGCCCCCTTCTCTTTGTGGTCGGAATGGAGGCCCTCTCTTCCCTTGTGCAACAATCGGCGGACCGTGGTGCCTTTAAGCCTGTAAGGCTTGGCCGGGTTCTCGCCCCTACCCACCTTATATACGCTGACGACCTACTCCTCTTCTGTAAGGCCTCGGCCAACTCCCTACTTGAGGTCAAGGATATCATGGACAAGTTCTTTGCTATGTCGGGGCTTGCAATGAACGCAAGGAAAAGTAAGCTCTTCATGCCGAAATCTTCTACTTCTAATTTCATTACTTGCCTCCGTGTGGGTATGCTCTGCCATTCACTCCCTACACGCTACCTGGGGCTGCCCCTTGGCTCCACCTATGGCAAAGGATCTTTTGTGCGGGGGCTTGAAGACAGGGTTAGGGCCTTGCTTGTTGGCTGGAAAGCAAAGGCCCTTTCCATGGCCGGCCGCTTACAACTTTTGAAGTCTGTGGTTGCTGGGATCATACTCTATTGGGCGGATGGCACGATCATTCCCCTTTCCGCTGCTAGAAAAATCGACAAGCTCTGCGCGAACTTTCTCTGGAACTATGGTATGCACCACATCGCCTGGGAGTCAATTTGCTTGCCAAAGTCGGAGGGTGGTTTGGGCTTGAGGGCCACCACTACAATACAATCCGCAATGCTTCTTTCTTGGGGATGGAAAATCCTTAATCCTAGCTCCTCCCTCTAGGCTTCCGCCATTGATGCTAAGTACCTGCACTCGTCCACCTTTTTTGAGGTGTCTTCTGCGCCATCCGCATCCCCCTTGTGGCGTTACATACTTTCCTCGAGGCCTGCTCTTCGGTCTGCGGTGGGTGGTTCTCACCCTTCCTTCTACTGGTTGCCGGTTGGTTCCCAATTCTCCTTCTCTGTTGCGGTTGACAAGGTGCGCACTAGGCATGCCTCTGTCCCTTGGGCCGGTGTCATTTGGGCTAAGGGCGCTGCCCCTAAGCACTGCTGCACCCTTTTCAAGGCGGTTCTTGGCCGTCTCCCGACTTTGGATCGGCTTGCTCGCCATGGTATTTCCGCTCCTGCCGCCTGCTATCTTTGCCTCAGCCATCAAGAATCCCATCGACACTTATTTTTTGAGTGCCAATTCTCTCTACTTATTTGGTCGAGAGTTTGCGAAAAATTGGGGGTGATACATTCTCCTCCTAGCACCCTCTCTCAAGCAATTTCCTGGCTTGCGTCGCGCAACGATGCGGATTCCCGTCGACGACTCTCCATCGGCCTAGCGGCAACCACTTGGGCAATTTGGAAAGAAAGAAACGCGAGGTGGACGGGAGCCGGTCTCTCCTCTTCGGATGTGGTTCTCAACAAGGTTATCAACGATATGATTATTCTCCTCCATTGAGCACGGCCCCGGGTTTTTGACCTCCCCGGATCTGGGCTTTCAATTCATTCTGTGAAACCCCCTTTTTGGCTTTATTTTTTGGCTTATAGCTAATCTTTGTAACTATGGCATACGTCTACCACATGTAACTCCATAGCTTTTTGCAATACAACGAAAACTTTCCAAAAAAAAACAAACATTCCTAGTTTGCTTGAGTTATATCCAGAGATGGGAATCTGTAACTTCTCTCAATTTTCTGAGAATGAAGCATAAATACGAGATGGTAGCTTTAAATAATTGCAAGGATGGGAAGTCCCTGAGCTGGACATGATCTTAGATACCGAGAGGTTGGCCATGATGATCAAGAGAGACTTTAATCCGATTACTGTTTAGAAGTAGTTGATATTAACTACTGGTTATCATTTCAAGGAAGAGAGGAAAAGACTATAAAATAATGACAACCTTTTTCTCGAAGCATCTTTCTTTCCTCTTCTGTCTGAATTTGTTCAAAGCAGCTTCTCGCAGTGCAACACGGTTACAATCAACTGCATTGTCACTTCGCATGCCACTGCCATTATTATCTTCACCCCTGCTTTTTCCTGCTGCTGCACTATCTTCTGTATTTATTCCAACAGTATCTGCAGCTGCACAGCTTATGTTGGGAGCATTGCTTCCGTGATTACTTCCAGTCACACTGCCATTTATGCTGTAATTTGCAGCGTTGCATTCAATTGGTCTACTGAAAACATTAGACGACCCACACTGGGGTATTGCCGATGGCATGTTCTTTAGCGTGTATTGTTCCTGCTCTCCAGGAGGCTGCACTTGGGGAGAATGCTGCACACCATGAATGTGGTGATGATGGTAGTGATGATGGTGATGCTCTACTTGCACACGGATGCCTTTGGGCTGAACAACCGTTGCACTAGCTTCAACGTCAACAGCCTTCTCTTGCAGAACTTCAGTTCCAGACGGCTGTTGGTGTACAGGATGGAAACCAGAAAAATGTTTACCATTGACTGGTTTTGCAGTTAAAGGGGGTGGTCTGCTGCAAGCATTTAAAACTGTAAGCCCCATGTTTATATGGTTACTATCATTTGTTCCTCCGAGTGCTGTTGGAGTCTGGTTAGAAGCCATGGAGATATTGTACCTGCAAATGCAATGTGGCTATATCAAAATTCTCAGGCAACATGAATAGACTTTCACTGCAACAAACCAATTCGAACCAGTATATAAACCCATGTTGGCTAAAAATCTGAACCTTTTCAAAAGCTAAAGAAATTATGACCATCAGAGGTTAATAGTCATCCGTAAATTCTACCCTAAAATCCAAACTTTGTGGTACTCCAATTTTTGCAATTTATGTATTTTTCGATTTCTGACAATGAATTGAACTTGCAACGCCTTTTGTGCTAGGTACATGATCCTTATAATGATCCTAGAATGGAACCGTGCTATAATATCTAAATATCTAAATATCGTAATTTGCTAAATGTTGATATTATTATGTATCTTTGGTGTTATTTTTGCTATTTCATTTCTTCTTGCACTTCTCATACTATTTACCCAAGGGCTTTTCTCCTATATAAGAGAGTCCTGGGGTCTTATGATGATTAAACAATTCATTTTTCTCCATCATGATAACAGAGCGACGTCCTAGACCGGGGTTCCTATATCATACCACCCTAACCCTACATGCCACCACCCCACGCATGCGCCCCATCGGCAGGTTTCCTCCCTCTCCACGTCGCCAGCCACCCCCCACGTGCAGCCCCACGTGTGGCACAACCCTCTCACGTCGCCTAATCCCTGCGTTGCGCATCTGCGCCCTGCGTGCATCACCCTGCGCCTCGCGCCCTGTGCACATCTGTGCATTTACGCACCACGCATGCATCTGCACCAAGCGCATTTGCGAACCATGCATGCATCTGCGTGCATCTAAGCCAAGCGTACATCTACGTGCATAACGCGCACTGCTGCCCTTTGCGTCCAGCCTGCAGTCATACTGTCCTCGGTCTTTTGTGATTTTCAACATATAAATCACGACGTCCGACTCTATCCTACGACAACAAGAGATGAGGATGGTTGTATGAGTCTACAGATACAACAAATTCTCTATATGTGATTGTGTAGACTCATTCAGAGCAGTCTACTCAGTTTTGTTCTAGATATCATCGTTCTTGCTATAATGTCAAAGAACAAGGGTGAAATTTTTCATTGTCTGGTACATTCAAGGGCCCGGCCCCTATCGTGAAGATGGATGAGACCAACTATGAGTTGTGCTCCATGCAGTTTCGCACCCTGATGCAGTGCCATAACAAGGAGCACATTCTAACGGATACGGAGCCGGAGGACAAGACTGGGGCTAATGCTTCTTGGAAGCAAGAAGATGCCTATGCTCGCATTTGGCTCTCCGAGATGCTCACCTAAGACCCTGTTGATTCCTAGCAAACTCTAATCCCAAGAAATACCTTAGAATGCCAAGATCCTTGGTGACAAATTGACGTCCCGAAAACTCCTTTGCTCTTTTTATTCCCTACACATCATCTCTTATGACAAGTATGTCATCAACATAGACTATAATAATGACAGTGCCTGTAGACGTTCTCTGAACAAATAGATAGTGGTATGCATTTTACCTTCTAAATCACTGCTTCTCAAATAAATCCGAGAGCTTCTGAAACCATGCCCTCGGGCACTGCTTCACAGCAAACCCCGAAGATTGCTACATGTAGACTTCTTCCTGAAGATCACTTGTTGGCGTTCTCCCTCAACAGCAAACCCTGAAGATTGCTGCATGTAGACTTCTTCTTGAAGATCACCATACAAGAATGCATTCTTAACATCAAGCTGAAATAAAGGCCAATCATGTACCATTGCAATTGAGATAAGAACCCGTGGAGTAGAATGACGACCGACAGGTGAAAAGATGTTCATATAATCAACGTCATATGTCTGAGTAAAAACCCGTGCAATCAATCTAGCCTTGTAACAATCAGTGCTTCCATCTGCATTGTGTTTCACTATAAACACCCACTTGCAACTGATAATAGAAGCCCCAGTGGGAGTGGGGACCAAGCTCCAAGTACCACGTGGCTGTAGGGCAGCCATCTCCTCTTCCATTGCAAGACCCCATTAACTGTCTTTCAATGCCTCATGATAAGTCTGTGGTATAGCCACGACAGGTAGTGCATCAACAAGATTCATCAAACATGGGTATTATTCACTATACATCATATATTACTATGTACTTTCACTAATGGATTATCTAGCTATGACAATATTTTTTACATTTTTTACATATGCTCTCATGGCGATGTCATTTCTACGTAGTCATCATAACCCTCTTCAATTTCCAAGGTGAAAGTAGACTGTGGATGGGGGGATGGATGCACTTATTTCATGGGGCAGTATCCCATAGTTATTACTCATGTTGTTTACATATGAGTTTTTACAAACTAACGTGCTTCAAATGGGACAATAGACAAATTGAAGGCCATATTAGTGGCCAATGACTTCAGACTACATTTATGGCATTGATTATTTTGAAACTTTCTCTACTGGATATATTAGTATACTTATCTCTGTAACTACCAACAAAAGCTGGTCAATTTTTCAATTAGATGTCAACAATTGTGGCCCTTTATGGTGACGCTAAGGAGGAGGTCTATATGACAAAACCACCATGCGACACTGTTGAGGGGAAGTATGTGTATGGTCTAAGCAAGTCTATTAATGGTATAAAGTAGAGCTTACCATGGTTTAATAGACTTACTGTGGAGAGAAAATAATAATTTATATTATCAAGAGGTCCTTGAGTTCTCTTATATAGAGAGGACTACTCCTATTGAGCAGATTACATAATAAAGACAAAAGGAAATAATAAAATAGAAAAATATAAGCTATCTCTCAACACTCCCCCTCAACCTCAAGATGGAGAATAGACATCAATCATGCTCATCTTGGAACACCACCTATGAAATGGCCCTCTGGCTAGAGCCTTGATGAAAAGATATGTTGTCTGTTCCTGTGAGCGGACGTTGGAAGTAGAGATAAGGCCCTTCTGAATCATATCACGAGTATAGTGATAATCCGCCTCAATGTGCAGTTCTCCCATGGACGGCATGCTTGTTGGCAATCAAAAGAGAGGCATGGTTGTCTCCCATGGGAAGAGGTGCATAAATAGCTAGGTCAGTCAAAACAGATCAGACCCATATCATCTCGATGCTCCCTCGTGCCATGGCTCTGTATTCTCACTCTGTACTAGATCTGGCAAACACAGTTTGCTTCTTGCTCTTCCATTATACGTAGGAGCTCCATATGAACACTGCAAACTTGAGGTAAGATTTCCCATCCTTGGGACGTCCTAAAAAATCTGCATCTGCACATGCTGTAAAGGCGAAGGATGTCCCTTTATTAAAGAACAATCCAGTACCATGAGAGGACTTCAGGTACCTCAGAATCATGTAAATGGCATCCACGTGTGCATGTCTCGATTTCTTCATAAACTAGCTAACTCGGCTTACTGCAAAAGAGACGTCTGGTCTGGTGATGGTCACATATATGAGCTTCGCAACAAGCTCCATGTATTGCCTCTTGTCTACCTCCTCTGTATCATCATCATATAGCTTCGTGCTGGGATCTATAGGAGTAGTAGCAGTCATGCAATCTTCCATGCATGTCTCAGAGAGAAGATCAGTAACATACTTCCTCTTGATCAAAATAACACCCCATTGGTTCATAGCAAACTCAAGCCCTACAAAGTAGCGTAAATTGCCAAGGTCCTTGATGAAATTGTTGTCCAAGGAATTCCTTAGCTGCACGAATACCATGCACATCAATTACAATGATATCATCAACATAGACCTCTAAACAAACAGTAAATAATCGGCAGTCGATCTCGTAAAGCCCGAAACCATGCTTTGGGACTCTTCAAGGCCATAGATAGCCTTATCAAGTCTGTAAACCTTCTGACACTCCCCGTCAACAGCAAACCTAGGTGGTTGTTGCATGTAGGCTTCCTCCTATAAGTCAGCAAAGAGAAATGCATTCTTCACATCAACAGAGAGAATGATCCTAAGTGCAGAATGACGAGCCATGGGAAAGAAGGTATCTCGATAGTCCACCTCATATATATGGGTGAATCCATGAGCCACAAGCCTCGCCTTGTAGTGCCATATGCATGATGCTTCACTGTGAATACCCACTTGCATCCAACCACAAATACCCTTGTAGGGGCAGTGACAAGGCTCCATGTACCACACGATTGTAGTGCGCTTGGTATGTCCATAGGATCTCTATAGCTGACAGACCCACAACAAATCTCTTGAAATCCTCTTATAGACACCCCATAGAAACATGAGCAGCGAGTGGATACATGTCACATATATGCCTCCGCTTTCTTAGAGCAAGGGGCTTATCAACATCTCTTTTATCATCTGTGACATGTAAAGTAACCTATTGTGAAGGCACATGCTCGTCCTGTAATGTAGCACGTTGCATAATGTCATCCGTAGAAATAAAGTATTCAAGATATACTTAGTGCGTACTGGATGATGGGGAAGGCCCATAAGCAAGGGGGGAAATAGGTGACATGTAAATGTAAAAATGTGATAAAATTGAGCCAACGTACTTAGTGGTGGGGATGGATAAGCAACCCTAGTAGGAGCTGATGGTGGAGGTGGTGGAGGAGATGGTAGTGGAGTAAGAGGGACCACAAGAGAAGTGGCGGCGTAGTAGGTAGGGATCACAAGAGAAGGCGGTGGTGAAGGAGGGGGAACATGCACCTCCTCATTGGACTCAGAGGAGGGCATCCTATCACATGTAGGAGTAAAGTACATAACCAACTCGAAGAACATGATATCAGCACTAATGTAGTAACTCGAAGAACCTGATATCAACACTAATGTAGTACTTTCTTCTAATCAGATAAAGCAACGGTACCCTTTCTAGGTCTGGGAGTATCCTATAAAGACATGACAGCTTTGGGAGAGCTTGTCACGACCAGGGGTCAGATAGTGAACGACCATTGAACAGAAGACACAGGGTGTTAGCGAGAAAAGATGCTTATCGAAATATGCCATTGATGAAGAGTGTGGAGCACAACTCTGATCACATCAAGAAGATGATGGTGTTTGTGTTCTGTAATAACATTCTGCTGAGAAGTGTAAGGGAAAGATGTCTGATGTATAATGTTGTACGACCTAAAGAACTGAGATAACTGAGTAGTACGAAACTCTCAAGAGTGAATATACTTGATCGTATCAAAGAAAATATTCTTTATTTCATAAAATATACGATTGAAGGACATAACAATCTCATATTTACTTTTCTAAAGGAAAATCCATGACAATCTTGAGTAATCATCGACAACTACGAGATAAAACATGTGCCCCCGATGGTCAATCCTTTTAACCCTCTATTGTAAGTAAGTTAAACATAGCCACTGTTGATGATTAAGTAGAATAGAAAGAAACCTAAATGCATGTGTGTGCTAACCTCCATTTTGCTAATCTGGAACAAACTAAAATAGACCAATTCCTATTGTAGGAGTTGTACATTGTTTTTCTGTAAAAGAAAAATCAAGTTGGAAGGCCCATTCAGATCTTGGGAGAAGGCTTTGAGTACAATCATGTTCGGGTTCGATTTTCGATATCCAATTTTTGCATGAGAAGGCTGAAGATATTTCCCTATAGACAGAACTCACATCATGTTTTACAGGTAGGACGTACTAAAAGGGTATCTCATCACTACAACAGGTGTTAACAGCAAAAACCAGGCCCCACACCAATTTTAGTGAGGAGTTTCACATATACCTTTCAGTATTCAATTTAAGAAGAGTCCTTTAACACTTACATCACTGTATCCTGTTAGAGCCAATGATGCTCTGTTGTATTATTCCATAGAGCCCCCGGATCTCTTATATAGAGAGAAAACCCTTGGGTAAATTACATAGACGTACATGAGATAAATAAGAAATACGTAACAGTACATCATGACATAACGTAAACCTCTACACTCTCCCTCAAGATGGAGCATAGATATCAATCATGCTCAGCTTGGAAGTACATCTCTGGAGAGGTCCTCTGAGCAATGGCTTGGTAAATATATCAGCAGTCTGGTCCTCTGAACTGACGTGTGAAGTGGAAATCAAGCCCTTCTGGATCATGTCTCTAGTATAGTGACAATCTACCTCGATGTGCTTTGTTCTTTCATGAAAAGCCGGATTATTGGCAATGAACAATGCTGCCTGGTTGTCACATTGAAGATTCATGGGCAAGGAGACATGTACATTCAAATCTTCTAAGACCGCTCGGACCCACAACATTTCTGTGCTTGCTTGTGCCATGGCTCTGTATTCGGATTCAGCACTGGATCTCGCCACAACAGTCTGTTTCTTGCTTTTCCAAGAAACCAAAGAGTTTCCTATGAAGATAGCAAATCCTGAAGTAGATTTACGATCCTTTGGACATCATGCATAGTCTGCATCTGCACAAGCTGAAATAGACAGATCTGTATCTTTTCTAAATAACAAACCTGTGCCTGGGGAAGACTTCAAATATCTCAATATCATATACAAGGCTTCCATATGAACTTGCCTAGGCTGCTCCATAAATTGACTCACCCGGTTTACTGCAAAGGCAATATCCGGTCGAGTTATGGTGATGTATAGAAGCTTACCCACCATTTCTCTGTATCTTCTTTTGTCCACCTCTTCGGTATCATTGTCGAACAACTTCATGCTTGGGTCCATAGGCGTGCTCGACGGTCTGCACCCAACCATTCCTGTTTCAACTAGCAAGTCTGTGACATATTTTCTTTGAGTCATTACCATTCCTTGTGCATTTCTTGCAAACTCTATCCCCAAAAAATATCGTATTGTGCCTAGATCCTTCGTAATAAACTGACTTCCCAAAAGAGATTTGGTCATCTCAATTCCCTGAGCATCATCTCCTGTAACCAGAATATCATCAACATATACCATGACGACAACCGTACCTCTAGGAGTCTTCTGGATAAACAATGAATGGTCCGAATTTGATCTCTTGAACCCCTGTCGTTCAATCAGCTGGGAAAGCTTCTGGAACCATGCAAGTGGACTTTGTTTAAGGCCATAGATAGCCTTATGAAGTCTGCAGACCATCTGAGTCTCCCCCTCAGCAGCAAACCCCGGTGGCTGCTGTATGTAGACTTCCTCCTGTAGATCGCCATACAAGAATGCATTCTTGACATCAAGTTGAAAAATAGTCCAGTCACGTACCACAACAACAGATAGGAGAATGCGAAGAGTGGAGTGTCGAGCCACTGGTGAAAATGTATCCAAATAATCTACCCCATAGGTTTGGGTAAATCCACGTGCGACAAGTCTGGCTTTGTATCTGTCGAGACGCCCATCTACGTGATATTTAATCGTAAACACCTACTTGCTACTCACCACAGAGGCACCTGGAGGAATGGGAACTAGAGACCAAGTCCCTCGAGACTGTAAGGCGCGCATCTCCTCCTCCATAGCTAGACGCCAGCAATCAATCTTCATGGCTTCTTGATACGTCCATGGGATCTCAACTGACGAGACAGTTGCTGCAAATCGCTGGAAATCACCAGTGAGACGATGAAATGACACTTGAGACGCAAGAAGATATGATGCACAATGTCTTTTCTGCTTCCTATGAGCAATAGGACGATCAAGATCATCTAGTACTGTGCTGACTGGCGGATCCTCCTCCTGTGGTAACGGTTCCTGCGCCGGTGCATTATCTAACCCATCATTAGTGGTAACATCAGAACATACTTGAGGTGTGCTGGATGGTTGACGTGTAGCTTGAGCAGGCCCTGACCGCCTTGTGTAGAACTTAGGGAAGGGTAGAATAGGAGGTGGTGTTAGGGGTGGTGGAGGTGTATTGGACTCAGATTGACCCAGACTCGGAGGTAGGGGCACATAGACATTAGTATCCGTGGATGTGGAGGAAACCGATCTGTCACCTGCAGGGGAGAAGTACATAACTGGTTCAAAAAATGTAACATCAGCACTCACATAGTACTTGTCATGGATGGGGTCATAGCAACGATATCCTTTCTGTGTCCTCGAGTAGCCCACAAAAACACACTTAACAGCTCTCGGAGAGAGCTTGTCAAGACCTGGAGACAAGCAGTGAACAAAAGCGACAGACCCAAAGACACGAGGGGTGAGTGAAAACAAGTCTTTGTCAGGAAAGAGAACAGAGATAGGGGCCTTTTCCCCAAGAACAGTAGAGGGCATGCGATTGACCAGATAGCATGCTGTAAGTATAGCATCTCCCCAAAAATCTAAGGGTGCACAACTCTGAATAAGTAATGTGCGAGCAATATCAAAAAAGTGTCGATGTTTCCGTTCTGCAACCCCATTTTGTTGAGATGTGTACGCACATGTGGTTTGGTAGATAATGCCCTTAGAGGAAAGAAATCGAGCAAGAGAATGAGTGCAAAACTCCAATGCATTATCAATACGCACATACTTAACAGTAGACGAAAAAACATTTCACACTTCATTAATAAGATTTTGGATAACACTTCCTGCTTCAGATTTATTTTTAAGAAGAAAAGTCCAGGACACTCGAGAGAAATCATCAACCACAACAAGATAAAACATGTGCCCCTGATGATCTGGGACACGACTCGGACCCCAAATATCTATATGAAATAACTCAAATGGGGAGCGACTGCTCCGACCCTGACGACTAGGGAAGCTAGACCGATGGTGCTTCCCTAACTGACATGCTTCACAACGAAAAAATGAATTCAGAGAGATCTGAGGCAGAAGGTGACGTATTTTCTGGAGAGGCAGGTGACCAAAGCGAAGATGCCATGTATATGGAGAAACGGATCCCTGAGAGTGTAGTGATACGCCAGCATAGGAGTTCCGTACTAGACGATAGAGGCCATTGTGCTCAGAACCACAACCAATCACCCTGCCCGTTAGTATGTCCTGAAAAATGACAGAAGATGGGTCAAATATAGCACGACAGTGCAAATCTTTTGTAATCTGACTAATTGATAATAAATTCATGGAGAACTCTGGTGCATGTAGAACGTTCTGTAAGTGCATGGAGGGCAACAAAACAGTCTCCCCCTGACCGACAATAGGGGAATGAGTGCCATCCGCTATGAGTACGGAGCGACCAGATTGAATAGTTCTGTAGGACTGCATGTTATCTCTATCACGGTAGAAATTATGGGTGGCTCTAGAGTCAACAATCCAACCTGAGAGATCATGATTATGATAGGAGGCAGAAGTACTACCTGAGGTACTGGCAGTAGCAGATGTACTAGCGGATGCAGAAGCCGCAACGTCGGATGGATCAACACCCTCTGATGATAACAATGGCATAATATCACGAAGCCGTGCCACTAGCTCCTCGAACCTGTGATCTGGAGTAGATGCTGGCGGAGCCTGAACATGATCTGCGACACGTGCAGAAGGAGGAAATCCATGCTTGGAATAGCATGTATCCTCAGAATGACCAGTACGACGACAGAACGAGCACGTGGAACCCACACGACCTCCTCAGCCACGTCCACCACTTCCTCTGCCACGAAATGAAGACGAACTACCTCGTCCTCTGGAGACCGCCATTGCCGAAGGAGGTGGAGTCGCTGCATTGGAGGGGACTGAGATACGATTGAGCCTCCTGTAAACTTCTTCCATATGAGGAATAGTGGCGTCGGTGAGGATCTGAGAGCGGGCTGCCTCGTACTCTGGATCAAGGGCAACAAGTAATACGCCTACCATAGTGGCGTTGCGGAACGTCTTCTGTTGTTCGGGAGTGGCTGTGAGCGGGATGGTGCTATATAATTTCTCGAACATTCCGCGGAGGGACGTGTACAGAGAATGAAGAGGCTGCCCATTTTGCTTCGTGGTAAAAATATCATGCTGCAACTGCAGGAACTGTCTCGTTCCGCACTTGAGAATATGTAGTAGCCAGAATATCCCACATCGCCTTGGCGGTGGGTTGATGGAGGACGTCGTTGGCGATTTCCATCGTGAGCGTTCCTGACAGCCAAACCTTTGCATACGCATCATCAGCCTCCCATGAGGCATATATCCCCGTCTTCTCTGCCGGCTCATCTTCGATAAGAATATGTTTCTTACCACATGACTTCATAAGACTCAGGAACTGCATAGCCCAGAGTTCGTAGTTCGTCCCGTCCATTTTGACTATTGGTGTCGAACCTTTGAAGGCACCTATGGCGGGCATATCAACTTTTTGTTCTGACATATCGCCAGAGAAGAAGACCTAGGGATGATAGACAAAAGAACCGGTGTCTACAAAGACACGTTTGGATTCAAGTTCATATGTAGACTTATGCACTTGAACCCATCGACGGCGGGTGGGTCTGAAGTAGACCGGCGAGAGACGCCCTCGGCGGCGGGAGGGTGGCCTCGGCGGTGAGAGGCCGTCGGCGACAAGAGGGGAGGGGCCTCGGCGGCGAGAGGGGACCTCGGCGGGAAGGGGGCGACGGCTGGAGGTGCCCTCGGGTGGGCTGGAGAGGGGCGGCAGGAGGGCTGGGCGGCGGCGGCCGAACGGGGGGGGGGGGGGGGGGGGTGGAGAAAAACCCTAGACTAGGGTTTTGGGTCTGATACCATGTTAGAGCCAATGATGCTCTGTTGTATTATTCCATAGAGCCCTCGGATCTCTTATATAGAGAGAAAACCCTTGGGTAAATTACATAGACGTACATGAGATAAATAAGAAATACGTAACAGTACATCATGACATAACGTAAACCTCTACATATCCAAACTGCTATAAATTAGAGCATGTACCTAAAACAGTATGTCAGACCAATGCAAACAACATTTCCCCAGCAAAATATTTCCAACATGGAAATGCGTTAGAAAAACAGATATAATCCATCAGTGGTGCTGCAGAGACTATTATTAAGTTCATAATTTAAATTAAATACACACCTGGAGAAAGCTGACTGATCTGAGTGCCTCAATATATTTCGATCACTAATAGTGGTCGCTACACCATCCCCAGCAGATATTTGCCTGCTCAGACCAAGTTTAATAGATGGCAATTCCATCGCATCATAGACAGCCTTACCTTTGCTTCCTGAAATATTAGGCATGTCATTGGAGACCTTGTTCGACTTACTCGGTATCTGTATATCATTAGCATCGGCAACAGCTCTGATTGTATCAGCAGCCTGGGAAATTGCCACACTAGTAATTTTGAGACTTTCTTGTTCCAAGAGACATGGTTGTTTATTGTTCTTTGTGGTCTCTTCTGTTGCAAACTCCAGAGAAGAATTTGTGATGCTTGCCTGAAATTTCTGACTGGGAAAATTCTCAACTTCAAGGTGTGTATCTTTAGGCACTCCGATTCTTAAATCTTTGCCCATAGACTCATCATCTGTGAAACATTTTGATAAAACATGGTCATTGACTGAAAAAGATCAAAAAATTAAAGTAAAAAAAGAGAGATTACCAAAAGTTTTCTTTTCTGTGTAATCTTCATCGTCGGAATTGGGCAACCATTCATTGCAGAATGTTTCACTCTTTGGATGGATAACTTGCGCACAAGTACTGTCATGAGGTTCAGCGAACTGAATATCCTGCTGAGATGCTGGCTTTGGACTCTCAATTTCATCTGCTTGTTTTGTCCAAAAACTCTGCAGACAAATTTGAGGTCAATAGCTTCATGCAATTACTGGCATCAATTCAGAACGATCCAATAGATGTGCAGATTGAAAATGTCATTTTTCGCAATTGAACAGATACTGATAGAAAACTATATTGCATCCTAACACGGGGTATCACATGGGCTAGAAAATTAGTAAAAACTGGAATGACTTCTTTGATAAAACTTATTTATAGAAGGCATGCAGAAGGAAAAAGGAAAAAGAAGAATTTTGAATGGCCAAAGCATGATGGTGCCAAAGAAGAAGAGGGAAGAATGATGAGAAGAACTTGTCCGACAGCCTAAAGAGGAGAGCTGAATCAAAATAAGCCTTCTCTGTCCCCCTGACACCTATCAAACCTGTCATAAGACCATGAAACCTATCAAAACATTCCCCTCCTTACCCTTCATGCCAATATAATCTCGTTGCCTAAATCATGAAATAAGGATACCCTACGCAATGTGGGTTGGGCCGGAGAAGATATCCTCAAGGGAAGATATCGACTCATCCGCTCCTCACCACTAACATCGTTTATTTCAAGTCAAACTTCCTTTTTGTTGTCTCCAATAACTATAACAACATTCAGGAGATGCTAACAATTTCCTGTATAAAAGACCATGTGGTTACAATTAAATAACATATTCAAAAAAAACTTTACATGCATAGTTTTGTATATAAATTTTGACAGGTGATACAAGACATTGCATCAATTAAAAGCTTGAGCTCTAAGAAAATGGGACGCAAAGTTTTCAACTCTGTAGAGTGCAACTGGAATATACGTGATGCAAGTATACTTAGAGAATGATGTAACTGGACTAGAGAAAATGTACACATGGGACACAGGTGGAGATTAGGCCTCATCGCATTTCTGAAAAAGGGTGTTTCAGATCATGTTAATTTTTCAATATGATGGATAATTAAATGCAGGTTTGTTAAAATGCAGATTAGCTTCTGATTGCTCTCCAGACAAAAAGAGTCCTTTTATAATGAAAGTAACATGCAACTTCTACATCATTGCAGAGAGATCCACCATGTCACATAGAGTTGAGTTTTAGATTACCCGTATGCACAAAAAATGTCCAGAAAAAAAAACACCCTGACCAGAACCTCACTGAATAATGAATGCAAAACATTCTCCATCAAGTAAATCCCAGCGTCCATGATATTCATGTTGATGTTTTGTTTATACAAATCAAAGATAACAAAGCATAAAATATAGCTATTGAAGTATCAATGGGACAGAATGTTAAACACCATATCGTACACTATTTTCTGCATATAACCACTAAAAAAGACATTTATAATGAACCGGATTTCTTCACATTCACTTAAAGATGATTAGATATTTATGACAGATAATAAAACAAATCATTCCAAGATTTCATACCTGAGTTCCACTTCCATTATCACTTCCATCCCTCATATTCAAGCCAATGCTTGAGTCATCATCCTCATCACTGCTCATACTGTTATTATCGGACTCATCGACACTCATGGATCTCGCAGATTTATTAGCTTGAATGCCACTTTCACTGCCACTACCACTTGACTGTGACATGGGCAATAAATCAACTTACAATATCATAGAAACAAATTGACACCTTAGATGCTATAGTCAACATATACTGTAAAACTGAAGCTGGTCAGGCTCAAAGACCGTCAAGGAAAATGATGACCACCATCTTCTAAGAACATCTACAAAGGTCTAGTGCCAAAAACCTCCGGCACACAAATACTATGCATTTAAGACTACAGCAGGCATAAATAAATTTAAAAAAAAAGTCAAAAACTGGAAACTCACGCTGTGGCATCTCCTCCACACATGCTGCCAAAGATTTTTTAGCTCATTCTTCCGTATGGGCTTCACTAGAAAGTCAACTGCACCCTTTGATAGACACTTAACGACTATACCCATGGAATCATGTGATGACATCACTGCATAAAAATCATGGGTATTACTAGTCAAAGTAAAATATCAAGTGAACAAACTGTGTTGTAAGAAGGCATGCGCAGAAGTGCACACCATGTTGGTCCTGCTTAAAGTAGATAATAAATACAACGGATTCATCTAAAATACATTTTATGCTAAAATATACTTACTAATGACTGGAATGTTTTTGCAAGTCATATGGCTCATTATCTTGCAAAGAAGACCGAAGCCTGATAAACCAGGCATGGCTACCTCAGTTAAAACAAGGTCTACATTGTTATTGAAACCTTCCATTATTCTCCAAGCATCCAATCCATTTGCTGCTGTAGTAACTGCCATACATATAAACATTCATAATGCTGATCAAAGCATAAATTTCTTTGAGAGATAACAGAGCATAATATTAGAAAAGCCCAATCCAGTACAAAAACAAATATTTGAATAAACGCCATACACGATATAGAATCAAACAAGGGTATCCTGGTCTCGAACATGATGTTCTAGTGCTGTGTGCTGTAGAAATCAGCACAGATAAACAAATTATAGAACACAGGGATTTATGCGGAAAGACCTCAATGGAGGTGAAAATCTGCGAGAGAAGGTTAATCGCTTCCAAGTGGTTAAGGATGTCTTCACTTTCTTAATCAAAGAAAAAGAAGATCAGTAACATTATAGGCACACAAGTCAAGCATATCCTAATCTATGCCCCACTTACACATAAAGATAAAACAAGCACTCCATTTCGAGTTGGGCTAGAGATCAAGCATACCCTACTTGCTACATTCTTCTCAAAATTAGTCATGGGAAGCCCATGGTGAATATTGTTGGAGTATTTGGTTGTGCGACACTTATGTAATAGGAGGGTAAATGGATCCCCCAGGATCCATTTACCCCGTCCATGTGTTTAGTCCCACATCTACCAATGGTGGGACTTGGAGGCTCTGTAGAGGCTATATAAGGAGACCCAGACCTCCTGCATCCATTGAGAAAGTTGAATGCAACATATGGCCCTTTGAGGCCTTCTCCCATGGTTTCATCCCGCTCCTTAGGGAGTAGAGTTCTACGTAAAAATCTCTAAGTTCATGTTTTATCGTTCTGTTCTTATGCTTTGGTTATCATTTTCGCTTCGGCGTTCCTATTTTCTAACATGGTATCAGAGCGGGTTCGATTCTCGAGGTTTTTCATATTCTTATTTATGTTCGAGAGTCGATTATGGTGTTTAGTTCTTGAAGATAATTTTTACGAAGATCATGTTATTCGTTCAAGTTCTAGGGTCTTTGTGGAAACCCTAATTTCTGTGAAGATTAGAGAAGACTAAGAAATCTTAGGGATCCATCTCAGGAACCCTAGATCTGGTTCCGCACCCAGGCGGCGCTCCATTGCTCCAGGCAGAGCATCACCAAACCTCTAAGCCGCAACATCTGCAGATCCTCGTTGGCAGCATTCTCCATGGCGGCTCCAGCTAAAAGGTCTTCCCATGGGGAACCCTAGGTTAGGGGTGTGGCTCCTCTTGGTAGAACCCAACCCTCATGGTGCTGCGCACCCCGGTCTCAGGTCTATTTCATTTATCTCTAGCAAAGGTGGATGCAGCCCTAGTGGCACCAGACGACCTCCCAAGAGCCTGAGATCTTGGCCCCTCCCATCCAAAGCCGTTGTGCGCCTCTAGGCATCGCTGCCTCCTGCGGAGGCGATATACTCCCCCATGAAGTCCAAGCGCGCAGGCGAAACCCGCTCCCGATCTTGTGCAAGCGCACACAGTGAATCAATTCGGCCTCTCAGCGACGCCTTCCTCCTCCCTTGCGCTCCCAAGCGGCGCCACAAGTCAACTCCCGCTCCAAGCACTGCAGGTGGAGCTCCTCCTCTAATGTCGCATCTCCTCCCGAAGTTGATTCAGAAACCCCCCCCCCCATCTCCATGACCTTCACGGGCTCCCGAGTCTCCTCTCGTGACTCCCTTGCGCCCTCATCTCCCAGGAGGAACATCTCCTTGTGAAGCTCCATGACGGCAGCGGCGACAAATGGAGGCCTCAATCGTGGGGGTTGTGTGCGAGTGAAAGGGGTTCCCAAGCAAAACCCTAAATACGATCACACCCAAGAATGACCCTAATTGTTAAAAAAAATGTTTCCCTAATTGTTTAAAAAAATGTTTCCATCGTATGGGTCCAGATGGGTCGAATGCTATTATAAAAAAGAAAATAAAGGATGAGGGAGAGAGCAGGCCCAACGTGCTACTCCAAAAAAATCTGATTTGAAAAAGAAAGACGCATACAATTGAAAAATCGTACGCATATTTAAAAAATGTGAGAAGAAAAGGCCATAAAAAATGAAATGGCTTAAAAAAATAAAAAGATGATGATGATTCCAAAAACACGTGAGAATGAAAAGTCGAGAAAAAATGTGTAAGGGCTTAATTTTTTTCAAAAAAATGCATGATTCATGTTTTCCCCATTTGCCTTGTCTTCTCCCAACTTGGTCGATCTTGATTTTCCGACCAGTATGGGAGAAATAGGGAGTATATGTAGAGTCATAGGTCTATTTGAATTCTCCATATACAGATATTCCAGACCAGCCAGTTGTTCATACTCTACAAGTTATCATATTATCCATACACAATTCCAGACTCGACGTCTAAATTCCGAGTCCACAGTTTAATGCGCAAGTTCAGACTCTACATTCAAGTTTCGAGTCTGCAGTCCAAGATGCACGAGTGTGCGATCTTCAGTTTCGTGGTCTCCATCATTCTTGTTGTTTCAGCCAGAGTTTTCATGTGAGCCATAGGGACTCCATAGTAGAGGACCATTACCTATGCCATGTGGGTAAGAGTTTTCATGTGGTATCATAGGGAATCCAGAGTAGAGTACCATTCTCTGTGCCAAATGGGATAGACCTAGAGTTCTCCAGGAGGAGACTCAATTTTAGTTGCAACGACTCTGACAGACACAGTTCAAATCACATGCTCTCCGATGAGGAGATTCAGTTGACTTACACTCCAGCCCGTTCGTCCTCCTCACCTACACGACATGAGAAGCAACATCCTTGACAGCAGCTGACAGTTGTGTGTGTTCAGTTGATATTGTGTTGTAGTGTCATATAGCGTGAGTTCAATTTATTTCTGTTTGTCCAAGCTGAGCATTGCATGCTCCAGCTTGAGGGTGAGTGTTGGAGTATTTGGTTGTGCGCCACTTATGTAATAGGAGGGTAAATGGATCCCTCCAGCATCCATTTACGCCATCCATGTGTTTAGTCACACATCTACCAGTGGTGGGACTTGGAGGCTCTGTGGAGGCTATATAAGGAGCCCCAGACCTCATGTATCCATTGAGAAAGCTGAATGCAACATATGGCCCATTGAGGCCTTCTCCCGTGGTTTCATCCCACTCCTTAGGGAGTAGGGTTACACGTAAAAATCTCTGAGTTCATGTTTTATCTTTCTGTTCTTATGCTCTGTTTATCATTTTCACTTTCGCATTCCTATTTTCTAACAACATCAGCTACTCATTCTTCAGTTTTTATTTAAGGCAACACAAGCTCCTTCGAGTCGATTATCTCTTTGATGCAACGATGGTCGATCTCAACATGCCTCGTTCTATAATGCATGGCATGATTGTTTGACAAGTTTATTGATGCCCAGTAAAAGAACCTCGCATGTGGCTCAAGGTCAATTCCAAATTTGGTCAATACAATCTTAAGCCATACCATTTCTACACATCCAATCTCATTATTGTTGCATTCAACTTGAGCACGAGACGTCAGTAGAGCAATTGCCTTTTCCTCCTCTAAACCGCAATATTACCACCTTAATTTTCGTAATATCCTGTGGTGGACCTTATATCGAAAGCCCAAGACAACATTTGCATAGCCCTCAATCTTGAGCTTGGCATCCTCTATTAAGCCCTCAAGGAATACGCTCCACTGTCACTACATGCACATCAATATGAACAAGCATGAACCAGCACATGACATTGATAACATAGATCATTCCATGCCTGGTCAGGGTAAGAAAAAACAACTTCCCCACAAATCTCTGGTATTATATGTATGGCACTAGGAATCGCCTTTTAAGTTGAGTTCTATCATTAATGTTTGATTAATTATTTCCTAAAGGGGAGTAGAAGCTACATCCTAACTTCCTAGTTTCCTTAAATAGATCAAGAGACAAAGAACTAGGTCTTCACTTGAACATGCAATCTCAATGCCTAAAAAGTTTTTACTCGTATTGGACACTTGCATTTTTTACTTAAAAAGGTATTTCCTACATGTAAAGTTCGGATTTAGACCGATGCAATCAAAAGGAAAGTTGATATAGCTCCAATAGAGGATAAGATGAGAGAAAAACCACATAAGATTGTTTGGCCCCTCGAAAGGGCATGAGATAATGCCTAAAACTAGGTCGTGTCACCCCCATATCCAAGGAGGGAGACATGCTAAAGAGGTCCTCCTGTTGGTGCGCAAAATTAGGAAAATGAAACAACGCCCTTGATTCTCATACCTCCTTATGGGGAAACTAATGTGCATCGGTCCTCATGATCTTCGCCAATATCATCAACAAAATTTTCATCTGAGATCTTATAAATGCATCCTCCACTAGTAAGCCAAATAATGTTACCTTCAATGACGACACTCCCAATATCTCCACCACAAACAACATTAGCCTAAAAAATACCAACTCCAAGCAAAATGGAGGTGTCATGGGGCTTGCCAGCTCCACACGATCTCAAACTCCAGACAAGAGCATGTAGTTCAAAACTACAATAACATCCTTGACCAAAGACAACAATGTGAATCATAGCCAATTCTGGACAATGTAATGGGACCTTTGTCACCCAAATTACCCATCACAAATTCTAGACAAGAGCTCCACCACAGAGGCAAGTGCACCTCCACTTCTCTATCAACATGTTGACATTGTCGATGTTCTCCGAAAGATGACCACCGCTAGGATCTGACGAGCCACAGACTCAAAAAGCAAATTCATTGAGCCAAATGACATCTTTGTCACAAGGATGCCTAATCCACCCAACAATCATGGCGACCACCACCTACAAAGCTACAATAGTCCCCTCGCACACTACCATCCCAACCAATGCTTCGATGCCTGGGGAAAAATCATTACCATTCCCACACCCAACAAAGCTTAGAACAACACCCAATGCCCTCGAGAGTGAGGCCTCCTCTGTACCCAAGTGTCGAAACCACCATATAGCTTCACCAAGAAAGAGAGATGTCAAAACCCTAACACAATGCAAGGAAAGCGACCGACCTCTTTTAGATAAACATTTCTTAAATGACCATCTCCGCAACGATAACAATGCATGGGTCACCACGAATGCAAACCCCCATAAGATGAGCATCTTTTATACCTCCTCATCATTGTTCATGGATCTCCACAATCGACTCTCACATCCCCCGAACTGTCTAAATTGTTGGTTGATCCTACGACCATGCCCTTTCCCTTTTCCCAACATGCATTTAAGTCATGTGTCATCGCCTCTTCATTGCTTGCTCGTCTCGCTATCTCCCCCCCCTCCTTTCATCATCACTCACTCCATCATAGTCTTTCAAGCTACTACTTACATGATCTGTTAAGATCAGAAAGATGGGTGCGAAGGTATTGGAGGCAAGTGAAGCTGAGGGTTAATGACAAACTTGTAATCGGCCATCAAGCTATTTTGCCAACGAGGATAGACCTAAAGATGCTCAAATACAAAAGAAAAAGGTTGATGGCTCTTAACCAAAGGTAGAATTCTAAATTATTTAGGAATTCTCATCAATCCTCCCATGAAGTTTATTGTGATAATAAGGTGGTTATTGGTCTTGCAAACAATCTTGTCCAACATGGTCATACCAAGTATATAGAGGTGAACCGATACTACGTTTGGGATAAGGTCGATGTTGACAAGCTATGCTTATTGTTTATTGAATTATAACATTATCTCACAGATGTTCACCAAGGGACTTCTCATTGCTTGGCATGAAATCAACGTAGACAAGTTGGGCATGATTAGCATCCATGCTAATCTTAGGTGAGTGTTGAAACAACGTACTGGAGCTTGCTAAGTTGAAAAAAAATGAAACCTCCATCACAAGTATAAAAGAGAGCATTTAAAAACAAGGACGGGTACTACATGCATCCTAAGATTTTATTCACATCAGTCCAAATGGCAAACTAGACCTACAATGGGAGCTAAAATTTTCATATAGTTCCTCTTAAAGGAAAATTTTTAAAACATCTTAAACAACTAAATGCATCTGAACCATGGAAACCAGCCACGAGTTTGGCAGGGATGCTCTAGTGACTTACATGTCCTTAATGATGAGTTCTCACCAGTTCTATGATTCTCCGTAAAGCATCTCCTCGCATGGCCTGAGGTACCTTGCACATTCTATTATATACACTGACACGGGGAGAACAATCCATTAATCGTGGTGGTTTCATATGCTACCGTAAAGTTATTATTCTCATTCAAGTGGGTGATATAAGCTTTTCAGCCATAAGGACAGTTTCCAAAAAAACCAGAAGCCCGAGTCATTAGGACCATGGAAGGCCGTATCAATATCGATATCGTATCGATACGATATATCGCCGAAATATCGCTCATATCGACGAGCCTTTGTGAAGAAAATGCCTGGAAATCAGTATCGGTCCCATGTCAATATCGATATATCGGCGATATATCGCCGATATATCGCCTATATTTCCTTCCATGATTAGGACACGTGTCTTATTTAGCAGCATTTCTCTTTTTCTGTGAAGGAAGGAGAGCCTTGGAACAATAATATAAGCTGCCGATGTTTGACCTAGAGGTCAGATGTCCGAGTAATAGAAATGGACTCATTCGGAAAATAATATAAGGTATGGAAGTGTAAAATATACCTTCCCCAGCACCCTGCATAGCAAGAGCTTATCCATCGGACAGCCCTTTTCTCTTTTTCTTCAAAGTTAACAAAGGACAACTAGAGGATGGTAGGTACTTGAACATGTAAAGATAGAACACTCTCCCCTGTTCAAAACCTAACATAGACAGCCAAACATTTCTCCCTTGATGTTTCTAATTCCCTTCCCTTCCTATGAACCACTACCCAGGACTAAGAGCAAGCATCCAATAAACTGCCATCACTTTTAGCCAAGACTATTCGAAATATCCTTTATGGTGTTAACATTTGATTTGGGCACTTTTTTTGTAACGTCCCGGGCTTAGGTCCCCGATCCGTTATTGAGGAAAACTGACCCTGACAACTTGTTGGGTTCGAGCCCAAATGGACCCGTTGACAACCACCCAAAATGCTTAAGCCCAAGTTGTCAAGTAGTAATCCCCACCACTTATATACCACACACACACTTTGTGAGTTTTCTATGTGGTACTATGTTTGGGGTTAGGGTGTTACAACCTCCCCCACTTATATTCGCAACGTCCTCGTTGCGACATGGCCCATCACTTAATCCCAGTGATAGTGGCGGCTGCACGCTCCGGGTAGCCATTTCCTTCAACCTCTTTGTAGGGGCGGCTCCACCTCTCGGGTAGCCCTTTCCACTATCAGAGAGAATTTGGCTCTGATACCATTTGTAACGTCCCGGGCTTAGGTCCCCGATCCGTTATTGAGGAAAACTGACCCTGACAACTTGTTGGGTTCGAGCCCAAATGGACCCGTTGACAACCACCCAAAATGCTTAAGCCCAAGTTGTCAAGTAGTAATCCCCACCACTTATATACCACACACACACTTTGTGAGTTTTCTATGTGGTACTATGTTTGGGGTTAGGGTGTTACATTTTTTCTGAAACATTTAATGAGTCAACAGACAAACAAAACATACTGTGAGGAACATGTTAAGTTATTGGACCTATTGTATTTTCAATTTTATTTGAGTCATGTAACCCTTCGGAGATGTATATGTATTCTCTTTTTTTGTTCTCTAGGATTTGATTCTATATAAGAAACTCTAGACCCATGAAATACGACAACTCATTCTCTTCTACACATAGTATCAGAGCAACGGTCCTAAACCAGGGTTATGACCTAAAAATCATGGCGCCTGCTCTCTCGTCGAGTGCCTACACGGGCCCTCATCTTTCTTCTAGGGCCCTGTACGAGTCCCTCCAACAGTCCCAGGAAGCCACTGCAAGCCTCGCCAGCGATCCTATGCACCTCCAGCCACTGCTAGGTGGTGCTGCTCCACTGTTGGGTGCAGCCAGCACAACCTGCACACCACGTTAGGTGCTGCTAGGGCCCCCAGCACCCTCCACGGGTGCCACAAACCCGTGATGCACCATCCTCGGTGCCGCTAAGGTCCCCACTGGTGCCTCCAGCCCCTTGCTGCATCATATTGGGTACCACTAGGGCCTCTAGCACCCTCACTGGGTGCCGCCAGCCACTGTTGCACCATCCTTGGTGCCGTTAGGGCCTCTAGCAACCCTCACAACGCCAGTCACTGTTGCACCCCTCAATGGGTGCCACCAGCCATGTGCACTGGGATGTCGCCCAGGTCCCCCCGCGGACTCCCTAATCTGATGTACAATGCTTTTTCAACACTCCAGCATGCACAATCGTGAGTTATAGGGCTCTTTCCAGTACTTTATGAGTCCTTGAACAACAAGACTTTCTTTATCTCTCTACCTGACCACCAGGGCATCCTTTCTTACTGAGATAAAGCCCTTGTACACTTAGTCATCTATGATGGTACAAGGCACTTCTAGCAAATTTAAAGGAACAAAAAACTCCATGCTCTGGTCTCGTTCCTTTAATGTGTACATTGATGGTCAGTGGAAACCCTACATCTTGATGAAAGATCCTCCAGAGGAGACCAACAAGGACTATAGTACCTAGCTCGGAGACAACAACCAGGTTATCACTTGGATGACCAACAGTGTTGAACCGCATATGACATCGAATCTACTTTACAAGGACACCGCCCAGGAGATGCGGGACGATCTGGAGCAGAGCTACTCCCAGAAGACGACTAAGTCTTGTCTCAATGACATCTATATGTAGATCTCGTACGCATCTCAAGGTGACTCTACCCTCTTTGAGTACTACACATCTCACTAGCCTATATAAGGAGCTTGCGACCTTTCAGCCTGCTTGTTGTACTAAATTCGGACTAGTAGGTGTATTGTTTTCTTGCTAGACTACATCCTAGATAACAAATTGTGAAGAGGTGATTTCTAATGTCTGGTACCCTGCCATTGATGAAGACCATATTTGGTCATCTCCAAGAACTGGAGACGTCAGCTACATGGCCCTCTACTTTACTTTTCACGGAGAATTCTACTCAGTTAGCATCATCTTGGAGAGGAGGATGACAAACCTTTCAAGGAGGCCGAGGCTGCGACTTTGGTCGCGGTGGTGGATGTGACTTTGATCGTGGATGTAACCTAGGTTATCGGAATCATCAATTTCGAACGATGCTGGCAAAAGTTTGGTTATCCTCCTCATCTAGCTAATAGTGCCTACGAGAACGTCTACAATGTTGCAAAGGCATCTTCTGATCTAGATTCCAATGAACAGACGATCCAACTCAATGTTGCTGATTACTTGCGTCTGATGCAGATCCTATAGAACCCTAGGCCTGCTCCTTCTAGAAGTGAGAATACCACTGCTAATTTGGCTACCAATTCAGATACAGTAGCCAACTCTGCCACTACTACTGCTCCTGCTTGGATCATTAACTCCGGAACCTCTACTCATTTGATAGGAGAAGGTAGATTACTAACCTTCTCCAAACCCTCTTCATCAGTAAAGTCAGTTCGAGTTGCCAATGGGGCTCACTCGCCTGTTACTACCGTCGAAACTATGGAGTTCTCCTCCAAGCTCTGACCGTCTAGAGTTCATTGTGCCCTTAATTTTCCTCTCAGCTTGTCATGCGTTCATAAGCTTTGTAGTAATCTTAATTTTTGTGTGATATAAGATGTGTTATGTTGCTATTTTCAAGACTTCTAGACGAGGCAAATTTTTGGTACGGAGCATGAGAAAAATGGCCTCTATTATCTTGACATACCCTCCAATTCCACTTTTGTTGGTGTTGCATCCATCTCCGAAGATCCATTCCTATGGCATATGCGCCTCGGGCATCCTTCTGCCAAGGCTCTCTTCATGATGTTCCCTAGACTCTCTACTCTTAAGCCCATTCAATGCAAGGCGTGTAAGTTCGAGAAACATTACCAAGCTTTATTTCCAATCAGTGATGAGTCGCTTCGTACCACTCTTTTTGGATTAGCCCATTGTGATGTTTGGGGACACTGTCCAAATCGAACTTTAAGTGGTCATAGATATTTTATTATTTTTGTGGATTATTATAGTAGATCCTCTTACCAACTTAATGGTCTAGTGGTAGTGTAGTGTGTCTACCACACAAAAGACCAGGGTTCAAATCCCACTCTTGCAGTGGTTGCGTTAGGTAGTCGACGGCCAGCGTAAAAAATAGTCGAATCTTTCATCATGGATTTGAGCAAGAATCCATGTAGCCGACCCTACTTGTAGTGGGAGAAGGCTTAGTACATTTTTTTATTATAGTAGATCCTCTTGGGTTTATCTAATAAAGGATAATAAAGGAATGTTTAGAGATTAATAAGATTGTCAAGAATTTATTTCAATATGTCAAAACTCAAATTATTCTAATTGACAATGCTCTTGAGTTCACCCAGCATGACTTGACATCTTTCTTTACCTCCCAATGTATTGTTCCGTAGACATCCTATCAGTATACCTATCAAAAAAATGGGGTAGCGGAAAGGAAACTTGGACACCTTCTTGATATTGTTTGATCTCTCCTCGCTTAGATGAATGTTCCCAAGTACTAGTGGGGATGTCATACTTACAACCATCCATCTCATAAATATGGTCCCGTCTTCTGTCCTAAAGGGAGGCACTCTTGTCTCTCTAATATACCCCAATGAGTCTCCTTTTCCATTACCACCGAGGATTTTTATGTGCATTGCATTCATTCATAACTTCTATGCTGCTGAAAAATTGTCACCTATGGTTAGCAAGTGC
Source organism: Ottelia alismoides (assembly GCA_037367405.1). Taxonomy (NCBI): domain Eukaryota; kingdom Viridiplantae; phylum Streptophyta; class Magnoliopsida; order Alismatales; family Hydrocharitaceae; genus Ottelia; species Ottelia alismoides. The sequence continues at coordinate 164,869 of JAZKJV010007141.1, forward strand.
ATTTTTCTTGGATACTCTCGCACTTAAAAGGGCTACATCTGCTATGACCATGTTGAGCGTCGATACTATATTACAACGGATGTCACTTTCTTTGAGAAAACTATCTTCTTTACACAAATTGTTGATGGCATCCCTTTAGATCTACTACCTCCACTGATTGTCTATAAACGCAAGCACACTACTGCACCTACTTATGTACCTTTGCATGTTCCTTTTTACAAGATGATATGTCTTCTCCTAGTACTCCCATCACTGTTGACCCGATGTGCCCGAGGAGCTTCCTATAGCTCTCTGGAAACAAAAAGGTAATGCACTTTTAATCCTATCACATTTTACTTCTACTAATGATTTATATAGCCGTGACAAAAGGTTTGCAAATGCCTTGATAGTCACTTCTATTCTCGGAGATCATCATAGTGAACTGCATGATCATGGTTGTCGACAAATCATGGATGAGAAGGTCATCGCCCTTACCTCCCGGGACACATGGGATCTTGTGTCGTACCTCCTGGGAGTTCATCTTTTAGCATGCAGATGGTTTTTCACAACCTAACAGTCAACTAATAGGTCCATTGACGGATTGAAAGCCATATTATTTGCAAAAGGCTTCAAGCAAACCTATAGGGTTGATTATTTTGAGGGTTTTTCTCCAGTTGCCAGAATATGTACTGTGGAGAAGAGAAATAATCGTTGTGTTTATTCCATGAGTTTAGGATTTCTAATATATAGAGAAACCCTAGGGAGCATAAAAAGAGAATTACATAAGATCTTGAAGGGTTACATGACTCAAATATAATAGAAATACAATAACTCTAACACTCCCCTTTAAGTTAGAGCATATCAGTCTATCATACCCAACTTGGAAATCAAATACGAGAGGTGTTTCTTTGGTAGTCCTGAAGATGTTTGCAAGGTGAAGTTCAGTGGAGATGTGTAAAGTTGAGATCCATCCTCCTCGTACTGCATCACGAATGATGTGACGGTCAACCTCAATGTGTTTGGTCCGCTCATGGAATACCAGATTGGTAGTGATGTATGAAGCAAACTTGTTGTCACAAAATAAAGGTACGTGAGTAGCAACTGAAAGTTCAAGTTGCTATAGAAATGAGACAAGCCAAATGATCTCACAGGTGACTTAGGCCATTTCCATGTATTATGCTTTTGCACCCGGCCTACAGACCATTATTTGTTTCTTGCTTCGTCAAGTAACAAGATTGCCCCCAACGAGCATGATGTAGCCTGTAGTAGATCGACGGTCCTCAGACGAACTGACATATTCAATATATGTATATGTGAAGACATCAATGGGACCATTAACCCCATAGAAGAGTCCATGACTAGGAGATTGCTTTAAATATCGAAGGATCATAAGAACATTCTGCCAATGATTGTAAAGGGATCTCTCCACATGCTGGTTGGCTCTGCTCACAACATATGATATATATGGCCTAGTAACAGTGAGATAGAGAAATTTATCTACTAGGCTTCTATATCGTGTAGTATATCCTCAAAGGCAGGATCAAAAGATGTAGAGTGTTTCCTTATTTCAGTAGGGATGACAGATAGCTTGCACCCAAGTAGTCCAGCCTTAGTAAAAATGTTAAGGCAATACTTCCTCTAAGAGAGATGGAGTCCTTTTGTAGTATATATCACCTAAATACCAAGAACGTAATGGAGTTGACCAAGATCCTACGTGACAAAGACCTTCTGGAGGAAGGTATTGGTCTCTAAAATGCCAGCTTCATCATCTTCAGTGACAATCATATCAACAAAAATAGAAAGAATAAAAGTGCCAGTAGACCATCGTCTAACAAAGACAAATGAGTCTGATGTATGTTGGGATAAAAATGAGTCCTGCATTAGATGAGACCCAAGGTCTCTCTTATATAGGAGAAAAGCCATGGGTTAATTACATGAGAAATACACAAAGAAAACATAAACTATAAAAAGATACTATGAGATACATTTATCTCAACACTCCCCCTTAAGTTGGAGCATATATATCTATCACGCTCAGCTTGGAACAACACCTCTGAAATTGACCTCTAGCCAGGGCCTTGGTGAAGATATCTGCCGTCTAATCTCCTGTGGAAACATAAGAGGTGGATATGAGACCTTTCTGGATCATGTCTCTAAGTTATTATAGTCCACCTCGATATGCTTTGTCCGCTCATGCAAGGCAGGGTTATTGGCAATAAATAAAGCTGCTTGATTATCACATAAAAGTTGCATAGGAAGAGAAACCTCAATGGTAAGGTCAGTCAATACTGATCTAACCCACATCATCTCTACACTTCCTTGTGTCATGGCCCTATATTCAGATTACGGCCTTGATCTGGACACCATTGTCTGTTTCTTGCTTTTCCATGAAATAATTGAGCTCCCGATAAAAATAGCAAAGCTCGAAGTAGAGTTTCTGTCTCTGGGGCAACCTGCATAATCTGCATATGTACAGGCTGTCACCTCAAGAGATGTATCCTTACTGAATATAAGACCCGAACCAGGAGAGGCCTTCAAATATCTCATGATCATATGGACAGCATCCATATGCACCTTCCTCGGCTGCTCCATGAACTGGCTAACCTTACTCACTGCAAAAGCTATATATATGGTCTGGTGATGGTAGCATATAAGAGTTTCCCAACAAGCTCACTATATCTCCTCATGTCTACCTCATCAGTGTCATCATCATACAATCTCATACTAGGATCCATGGGAGTAGTAGCAGGCTTGCACCCTGTCAAAACAGTCTCAGAGAGAAGATCCATCACAAACTTCCTCTGGGTCATCACAAGACCCCGCTGGTTCCTAGCAAATTCCAGTCTCAGGAAGTATCGAAGAGTGCCAAGGTCCTTAGTCAGAAATTGTTGACTTAGGAACTCCTTGGCGGTCTGAATATCTTGCTCATCATCCCATGTAACCACAATATCATCCACATAAACAAGCATAGCAACAGTACCTCTCTGTGTCCTCTGAATAAAAAGTGAGTGATCTGCAGTAGACCGCATAAACCCATGTTGTTCTTTCAACTCTGATAGCTTCTGGTACCAAGGTCTCGGACTCTGCTTCAGGCCATAAATTGCCTTATGGAGCTTGTATACCTTCTGGGACTCCCCCTCAGTAGCAAACCCTGGTGGTTGATGCATATATACCTCCTCCTGTAGATCTCCGTAGATGAATGCATTCTTCACATCAAGCTGATAAAGAGGCTAGTCCCGGGAAACAGCAACAGATAGAACACGTAGTGTCGACTGTCTGGCCACAGGAGAGAAGATATCCTGATAATCCACCCCATAGGTTTGGGTGAACCCACATGCCACAAGCATCGCCTTGTAGTTGTCTACACTGTCATCTGTCCTTTACTTTACAGTAAATATCCATTTGCAGCTTATAACAGATGTACCTGGTGGAGCAGAGACAATGCTCCAGGTACCACGCGACCGCAAAGCTGCCATTTCATCTTCCATTGCAAGTCTCCACCTATTGTCATGTAGTGCCCCCTGATATATAAGTGGGATAGTAACAGCAGAGAGTTCCATCACAAACTTCATGTATTCCTCTGACAGATGATCCAAAGAAACATGCGCAACAAGAGGATACATGGCACATTGACGTCAAGGCTTCCTTAGGGCAATAGGTATTTCCATGTCATCGCATCTCTGGTCTATGGAATCAGTTCTTCCTATGTAACAGTCAAAACTCCAGTGCCATCAGTAGAAACAATGTGTACATGACATACCTTAGGTGTGGTGGATGATGTGGACGACACCTGAGCAGAGGGGCGAGTAGAAGACATGCAAGTGTAAACAAGGGGTAAGAGCTCGGACTGGGTAGATGGAGGTGGAGGTGGTGAGGGTGGAGGAGACTGAGTTGTATCATGGTGTCCATCTGATGGAGAAGACAGAGGTGGAGGAACAACAACATCCGCTCCAGAAGGTGCATTGGACAACATGTTACCTGTAGGAGAGAAATACATAATAGACTCAAAGAAAGTGACATCAACATTCACATAATATTTGCATCCTACAGGATCAAAACATCTATTCCATTTTTGGGTACGAGAATAACCGACAAAAATGCATTTGACAGCTCTAGGTAAGAGCTTGTCTCGGCCAGGAGTGAAATTGTGGACAAAGGCCACGGATCCAAAGACTCTGGGAGTAAGAGAGAATAGTTCCTTCTCGGGAAAAGCAATCAAGAAGGGAACCTTCTCTCCAAGAATGGTGGACAGCATGCGGTTCACCAAGTAGCAAGCAATGAGAACAACATCGCCCAAGAAAGAATGAGGGGAACGACTCTGAATCAAAAGGGTCCGCGAACAACAAGAAGGTGATGGTGTTTGCGTTCAGCTACATCGTTCTGTTGTGAAGTATATGTGCAAGAGGTCTAATGAACATGCCAAGAGATCTGAGAAATTCAGATAAATGTAATGTAGAAAACTCCAACGCATTATCCGTACGAATGAATTTTACATTAGCAGAGAAGATATTTTGGACTTCAATAAGAAAAGATTTAATGATAGCACATGCTTCAGACTTATGTTTTAGCAAGAATACCCAAGATAGTCTAGAGTAATCATCCACGGCAACCATATAAAAACGATGCCCCTGATGATCAGGAACACGACTAGGACCCCAAATATCAAAATGAAACAACTCAAAGGGCTGACTACTATGACAACTCGGACGACTCGGAAAAGAGGAGCAATGGTGCTTCCCAAGCTAACAGGCTTTGCAGTCCAATGTAGTACGAGTAGATATCTGTGGTAGCACATGACACGTCTTTTGAAGATGAGGTGACCAAAACGAAGATGCTACATGAAAGGAGACACAGATCCTGAAGGAACAATAGCTATTCCAGCACACATATGGTATGACAAGCTTATACAATCCTCTTTGCTCACGGCCATGTCTAATCACCCTACCAGTTGGTATGTCCTGAAACCCAAGAGGAAAAGGGTCAAATATAGCACGATAATGTAAATCTTTTGTAATTTAACTAATAGAAAAAAGATTCATTTGAAAATCTGGAGCATGTAAGATGTTCTGAAGATGCATAGAGGGTGCTAGAACAATCTCCCCTGACCAATAAAAGATGTTCTGAAGATGCATAGAGGGTGCTAGAACAATCTCCCCTGACCAATAATGGGTAGACAGACCCCATTAGCAATGATCACGGACCGTCCATGTGGGATAGGCCTGTAAGACCGAAATTGTGTCTGATCTCCGCACATATGATGTAACGCTCCAGAATCTATAATCCAATTAGTCATCTCTGAACTACTACTACTGGTAAAAATAAAAAAAATACCTGAAGAGTTAGACGACGCTCTGGTAGTAGCTGCTGCATCTGAGGAACCCCTAGTTGGGGTCGCAGGACCGGTCATCATGTCTCTAAGTCTAGAAACAATGTCATCGAAACAAGGATCCAGAGTAGGTGTAATAGAATGCTCTGTCTGCTCAGCAATACGTGCAGACGCTGAGTATCCATACTTCTGAAAGCATGTCTCCTCTGAGTGAACAAGACAATGACAATGGGCACAAGGACCACGTTGTCGGCCTCCTCCTCGATCTTGAGGTCCACGGCCACGAAACTAGGACGACCCCCCCCCTCCCTCCCCTTGCCACGTGTAGCTGTCATAGCAGAGGGAGTCGTTTGGGCTATAGTAGTGGAGGTGGTAGTGATCCTGCTCAGTCGCTTGTAGACCTCCTCCATCGGCGATATTGTCTCTCCAGTCAGGAGTTGAGTACGAGCGACATCGTACTCTGAGTCAAGGGATGACAAGAAAACTCCAGTCATGATGGCATTCTGATATGCTTGTTGTTGTTCAGTGCTGACGATAATAGGCATGAAACTGTGAAGCCGTTCAACTTCACTTGTCCGTAGATGTCTGTCAGAATATCCTACATGGCCTTTGCAGTTGGCTAATTAACAATATCATTAGTGATCTCTGTGGTAAGTGTTCCAGATACGAGCATAGGCATCGTCTTGCTTCCATGATGCATTGGCCCTAGTCTTGTCCGTTGGCTCCAAATCAGTCAGAATGTGCTCCTTGTTGTGGCACTGCATTAGGATATGAAACTGCATGGACCATAACTCGTAGTTGGTCCCGTCCATCTTCACGATAGGTTCCGGGCCCTTGAAGGAACCGGAAGAGGAGAGCACGTCACCCTTATTCTCTGACATTTTACCAATAAGGCAAGACACGGAACAAGTGGGGAACAAATCAAGAATAGATTTGTCTACAGCACCATAGGAGGGATTAGTTGTATCTGTAGACTCATACAACCATCCCTAGGTCTTCGTTCGAGATCTAGAGCCGCACAACAAGGTATAAATCAGAATATATCACTGATTATGGATCAGAACAGACCTCGGAGCATCACCAAAATGCCTTGCAATGACCCCCAGGCGGCAGCGGGAGGGGTCTACGGCGGTGTAGACGACAGGGGGGATCATATGGCGGCAAGGCGGCGCACAGGAGGAGTCGGTGGCCGCTCAGGAAGGCTCGGAAGCCTCCTGCGGTGGCGTTGGAACCGGTTGCGGCTACGCGGGAGGGCCGAGAGCCTCCTACGATGGTGTTGGGTAGAGTTGGAGGGTCGTGAGCCTCTTGTGGCAGTGCTTGAATATTCCCTGGAGAGCACGACGGCTGGGGGGGCTGGCGTGTAGGGTTAGCGTTTTAGGTGGGATATGGGAGCCCCGATCTGGAACCGTTGCTCCGATACTATGTAGGGATAAAAATGATTCATGCGATAGATGAGACCTAAGAGCTCTCTTATATAGGAGAAAAGCCATGGGTTAATTACATGAGCGATACACAAAGAAAACATAAATTATAAAAAGATACTGTGAGATACATTTATCTCAACAATATCATCCTCTGAAAGCCAAGAGTGTTGACCTAGTTGGTAAGTCTGTCAAACCATGTTCGAGGGCTCTACTTAAGGCCATAGATGGCCTTACGTTGTCGATGTACACACTCCCTCGACTACGTAACATGATGGTTGCATTATATATCTCCCTCTTCGAGGTCGCCATAAAGAAAGGTATTTTTTATATCAAGTCAAAAAAAAGACCACGCTTTATTAGCGGCAATAGAAAAAATGATGTGTATGGACCCCATTCTAGCAACCGGAGAGGTCTCAAAATAATCAACCCCACATGTTTATGTAAAGCCTTTTGTAACTAATATCTCTTTTAACCTGTCAATAGACCCATCATGAGATTGTTTGGTCGTGAAGATCCATTTGCAAGCCATAGGTCTAACTTCCAGGGGGCACGACACAAGATCTCACGTACCTCAGGAGGTAAGGACATCCATCTCATCATCTATGACTTGTCTCCAACACTGAACCTGCATTGCACTATTACGATCTCTGGGGATAGTAATGGCATTCAGGATATCTACAAATTTCTTGGCACAACTAGATAAACCCCAAAAGAAGTAAAATCTGACATAGGGTGAACAGTACATTGCATCTTTTGCTTGCGGAGAGCTAACGAAAGCTCCATAGGTACATCTGGATTGGTGAAAACACTTAAAGAGGGCATACCATCCAAAAAAGGAACATGCAAAGGAACATAAGCATGTGCAATGGTGTACTTGTGCGTATAGACGATTGGTAGAGGTGGAAGATCCAAAGGGATGTCACCCACAGTCTGTCTAAAAAAGCTAGTCTGCTCAAAGAAAATGACATCCCCAGACTATAGTATAGACAACCAACGGGATCATAACACTGATAGCCTTTCTGAGTATGAGAGTACCCAAGAAAGACGCACTTGATGACCTTAGATGGCAATTTATCATGTGCATGGAAGTTGTTAACAAATGCAATGTGCCCAAAAATTCTCAAAGATAAAGGAAAAGGAAACTCAATGGGGTATAGCAAAGAGAAAGGAGTGTCCCCCTTAGGACAGAAGATGGAACCCTGTAATGAGATGAACAACAATAAGGATGGTGTCCTCTCAATAATACTTGAGAATATTCATCTGAGTAAGGAAAGACCGTGCAATTAAGCAAATGTTTGAGCTTCTTTTCCACTATCCCATTTTGCTAAGAGGTATATGGATAAGATGTTTGATGAAGGCTCCCTTAAGAGGCAAAGAAAGATATTAAGTCCTTTGGGTGAACTCAAGGGCATTGTCAGTTCAGAAAATTTGACTAACAAATTGACATATTGAAAGAAATTTCTGAAAATTTTATTAGTCTCTGAATGTTTATGTATTAGGTAAACCCAAGAGGATCTACTATAATCATCCACAAAGACAATAAAATAGCAATGACCACCTAAAGTTCGGATCGTATAAGATCCCCAAACATCAAAGTGAACAAGACCAAAAAGAGTTCTACGTCGGGGCTCAACATGAACAGGAAAAGAAGCTCGATGATGTTTCCTGAACTCACATGGTTCAGATTGAAAGGGCTTCAGAGTAGAGAGTTCATGAAACATCACAGAGAGAGACTTAGCGGAAGGATGCTAAGGCACAAATACCGTAGGAACGGGTCTTCGAAGATGGAAGCAACACCAGCAAACTTAAAATTCGAGGGATGTCAAGACAATAGAGGACATTTTTCTCATGCCCCTACCAAAAATCTACCTCGTTCGAATGTCCTAATAATAACAATAAAATTCATGAACTATCACACAGTAATTAAACTCAACATAGAGCTTATGAACATACAACAAGCTAAAAGGGAAATCATGTGCACGGTGAACTCCAGACAATCGGAGCTTGGAGTAGAACTCCATGGTTCCGATGGTAGTAACAGGCGAGTAAGTCCCATTGGCGATTCAAACTGACTTCATAGAGGAAGAGGGTTTGGGGAAGGTTAGTAGACTACCTTAGATGAGTAGAGGCTCCAGAGTCGGTGATCGAAGCAGGAGCAGAATGGCTTGGAGAGTTGGCTAGTGTATCTGAAGGGGTAGCCAAGGCAGCAGTGATAGTTTCACTGAAAGAAGAAAAAAAGGTCCAAGACTCCAAAGAATCAGCATCAAACAGGAGTAATCTGCATCACTGAGATATATCATCTTTCCACTGGTGTTCATAGCAGGAGATGCCTCTTCAACATCATCGGCATCCTCATAGGCAGTATTGGCTAGATAAGGATGTACACCAAACTTCTGTCAACGTCGTTCGGACGGATAGCTCCAATGACCATAGTGGGTGTATTGTGGGCATTGAGGAGCAGTAGGATCTCATCCACGACCACAACCTAGGTCACGTCCACGACCAAAATCATATCCGCGGCCACAACCAGAGTTATTCCTGCATCCTCCTCAGAAGCTATGTCCTCCTCTTCCAATTGATGCAACATGAGCATAGTTCTCTATGTAGGTAAAGTAGAATGTCATGCAACAAATGTCTCTAGTTCCTCGAGACATCCAAAGATGATCGCTGGCAATTAGCCGGATATCAGAAATTGCTCATTCACTGCCTGATATCTAGGATGCAAGCCATCAAGAAAGCAATACACATGGCAATCCAAATGCTCATACATTTTTGGTACAACACGAGGGCTGAAATATAGCAAGCTCCTTGTACAAGTTAGTGCGATGCATGTAGTACTCAACTAGGGTAGAGTCTTCATGAGGTTGAGATGCAGACCAGATCCGCATGTATATGATAGAAAGGTTTGACTTTGTCATCTTCTGGGAATAAGTCTACTCAAGATCATCCCACATCTCCTTGATCGTGTCTTTGAAAAACAGTTTCGAGGCAATATGTGCCTCAACCTTGTTGATCATCCAATTGACAACATAGTAGTTGCCTGCGAGCCAGTTATCATAGTCTTTTATCTTTCTCATTTAGAGGATCTTTATTCAGGATATAGACTTCCCTATGACCGTCAACGAACACCTTTTCTTTCTCATCTGGAAGATCTTTAGTCAAGATATAGACTTTCCCTTGCCTACCAATGAACACATTAAAAGAACAAGATCAAAAAACATAGTTTTCGGTACCCATAAGTTTGATAGTAGTGCATTGTCCCAGCAAGGGTGATGGAGTGGACAAGGGCTTTGTCTTGGAAGGAGTAGGTGTCATGGTAATTAGATAGAGAGATCAAAGAAATCATGTTGATCAAGTATCCATAGGAGGGCAGAAAAATGCCCTATAACTCAAGAAACTATGCATATAATGTCTGAACTGTGAAAAATCAGCAGATCAAGGGTCTGTGAGGGCCCTAGAAGCGCCAAAGGTGGGGTACGGTGGTGCTGGTGGAATCGATGGGACACCCAAGAGACTGGACAATAGTGCACCTGATCTGTTTGGGGTATTGGCGACATCGTTAGGGATTGCTATTGCCACTAGGGCATGCTTGTGGTGCTATGGAAGGCTGGCGAAGCCCTAATAATGAAGGAGGCGTGAGGCCCTGGATGAGGTAGAGAGGGCCCGTGCAGGCGTTGTATGAGGAGGAGAAAACTCAATTGCAGCAGAGTGTTTAGGTCAGAACCACAGTCTAAGACCGTTTCTCTTATACCATGTGGAGAAGAGAATGAATCATTGCGTTTATTCCATGAGTCTAGCGTTTCCAATATATAGAGAAACCCCAAGGAGCATCAAATGAGAATTACATATAAGACCCCGAAGGGTTACATGACTCAAATACAATAGAAATACAATAACTCTAACAAATATTCCATACACACCATTCTTTCTGTTGCTGCTAATAAAGCTTGACCCATCTTGAAGCTTGATGTGAAGAATACCGAAAGAAATTCCTAAGTAGTACCTCGGATTTACTTAAATCCCTAGGTATTACAACATATTTTTTATCTGGATACTACAGTGGTGTCGCATGTTCAACATGTGACACGATCTAATGTTTTTTACCCACGCACTACAGAGAAAACGCATCTTTGATATGCGTTATTGGTATCGCACTTCTAAAATGCAATATCTGTTAAGGGCCCCCGTTAAACCCAGCTTCTTCGTTCTGCAAACCCTCACACGCCTTCGACCCCATCGCCTCCTACGACCCCTTCGACCTCCTTCTCAGATGTGGCTTCCTCCCGCTCCACCCCTCTTCCTCCCGCTCCACCCCTCTTCCTCCTCCCGCTCCGCCAACTCCTCCTAAATCCTCCTCTGCCTCCTCCTCCTGTGCCATCGCCGTCCTTCCTATGCCCTCCATTACATCTCCAGATCTTTGGTAAAATCCCATATTTTTTTGTTGTTAGATTAATGATATATAATACACTTATTTCTCTTCATTTCATGATCATATAATATTGAGTTGTATGTTGCCTCATGTATTAGGTCGGAATGGAGTCGATATATTGTATGTTTCATTTGAAGGGTGCGATTATTGGTTCTTCAACATCCAAAGTGCCTAATTTTGGGTTAATGTCGACTATGATATTCGGTGAGATGTTGAACCTAGTCTACCGTAAGTTCAAACTGGATGTGAATAATAAAAAATCCAATTATTACATCACATCCCTCAGGGCGCAGGTAAAGAGCCAACGTTTTCGACTATCATCGATGATGATGATGTACAAGGAGTGTTTGTGTATGCTCGGACCATTTGGAAATCTACGCCTACTGACATTATTATTGAAACTCTATCGGTAGGCGAAGACACGAATGTTGTTGATGTGGACGATCACCTTGCTCCCAAACCCTCGGTTGTCCCTAGCAAGGGACCCTCCATTGTCCTTAGCACTGATGTGCCTATAAAGCAGCCATCTACATATCACAAATGGCGCATGAGTGACGCCCTTCTGAGAGAGGTTAATCATGTCTTGGATGACTTCATTCCTTGGGGAACAAACGATGATCTAGAAGAGCATAGTGTTCAAGATGTTGAAGATAATATCATAAATGAGGAGATGCGAGCCGAAGAACAAATCACACAAACGATTGTTCCCTATTTACCATTTTTTGGGGTGAGAGGATCCGATACTCGTTCAACGTATGAGGATGACATTCAAATAAAGTCTGGACTTGACAGTGTTGATGAAATACGCATAGGAAGAACCTTCAAATGTAGAGATGATTTGATTTATGTTGTAAAGCAATATCACATCCCGGTACACTACGAATTCATGGTTAAAGAATTCACCAGTTTGATCCGGTATTTTTTTGCACCTACCGATCGAAAGGATGTGTTTAGTATTTATGTGGTCATTACAGGAAATTTGATGGTTTGTGGGCGATCTCTAAGATTGTTGACCCGTACACTTGCATAAACCCTACAGTTAATCAGGATCATCCTCAGTTATACTACAAATTCATATCTAGATCACTTTTATCTCTGGTGAGGGATGACCCTAATGTTCGGGTGTCGAGTTGTCGAGATGTCCAATTATTGAGTTACCAAAAAATGTATGAAATGCTCGGAGAAAAGCAATCGAAATAATATTCGGTGATTGGAAGAAGTCTTATGTTGAGATGCCTTATTTATTGCATGCAATGAAGGTTGCCATACCGGGGACTGAAATAGATATCGAACATGGTGGTTATAGGTTTGGTCAAATGACTACGAATCTTAGTGAAAGTTATAATGCAATTCTTAAGGATGTCCGATGTTTGTCGATTTCTGTATTGATCGAGAAGACATTATATAATTGTGTCTTATACTTCAACCAGCGTGCAGAAGAGGCTAGCAGTGCCCTCGCTGCAGGATGTAAATTCACGTATTTTACAACATCAGAGCTGCACCATTGGAGTGCAGCTGTGAATGGACACACAGTAACCCAAATAGAAAGGTAGCCAGACATATTGTTTGAGGTATTGAGTGGTGTTCGACGTACACAGTATGGGATTCGAGGTCACAAACAGTACACTATGAACTTGAGCCAACATAGATGTACATGTAATAGATGGAAAATTTTTTGTATCCCGTGTTCCCAAAAGCTGTCATTCCTAAACGTCGAGCAGAAGTTGGTTCTTATGTTGGTGAATTGTATACATGGCAACAACAATTAAAGGTTTATGGAGGGTGATTTTTTCCAATTGGTGACCAAGAAACGTGGGCCCCATTGAAGTATCGGAATTACGTTCCGATAAAAAGCACAAGTGTGGCAAAGGTCGCCCGCGGCCAGCTACGATTGGTTAGGATCTAGTACAAATTCGAAGACTGGTATTGAACTTGTAAGTTATTTGTTATAATCAAATCCAAAATTAGTCTCTTTTGTTCATAATTCAATCTATGTAGAATATTTACATTAATATTTTCGAAGCAATTCATCCCAGAGAGGAATTCCACAATATAAGAAAATACCATTATCGTTTTAAGATATATTTGAGGAATAACTGACATAGTTAGAAAGTGTATGCGATCTCGATTTCCTTAAATATGATCTTGATAAGGGTAAAAGTTAAAATTCTCGTTTAAATTAGCAATTCCTTTAAAATTCAACTAAGTCAGTGAATCAATCCACTGCACTGCCTCAAAACCGCATCAAGTAATCAAGGCTTATGCCTCACTAAAATAAATCGAGGCTATAGCATCAACATGATCTTGCCTAAGTACCTCAATCCTAGTTTTTAAAAACCGTGACTCATAGTTGAACACCATAACAGCCCTTTGGGTCCATAGAGTGCCATATAATTGCTACTGGTGGAGTTCTATCTTGCCGCCTTATGCATGTTTGCAACTTTCCACTAAAAGTCTGGAAATCCTACAAGAATTGCCTAAGTTGAACACATCTACCCTTGATTTCCCCACCAATGTCCAATCTAGAGACCTCATTAGGCACAATTGCAAGCTTGTAACTCCATCAACCCAACTTTGAACTCTTATAAAAATCGTCAAAATTGGACACATCTACCCATGATGACCTCATAGGACTCCGAACTTGAGATTCCAATAAGAAAGAAAGAAAAAATATCCAACATTGTTCTCTCTACCTCTACAATTTAGATGTATCATCATATCAATGCCCCAACTACTTCTAAGTACCTGCAAAACTAATATCCTCTTCAACAACTAATCGAGCAATCTTATCTTCTCAATCAATTTTATAAGGTGAATTTCGAGTCCAATAACTGGGGATGATCCATTGGAGTATAATATGCTTCCTTAATTGTAAAAGCAACATCCCTCTGCACCTAAGCAGAAGTAATGACAAAAGACCATATTTTGAAAGAGGTGTAGCATTACAAGCTAGTCGCAGAGTGGGTTAACAACCAGGTTTCATACACGAAATAGCCGCTATGTCATACAATGGATGTAGACCGCCTCAAAAATGTGCGCATAAGAATAAATATCGGATATTTTTTAAAAGATTAATAAAGGCAAGCCCAATGCCCACACACATACGAAACACATGTTGGAATCAATCATAACCCTCAAATCATATTTGTGAGAAACCCTCAAATCCAAGACGTAGGTTGATGAATCAAGAATATGGGATAACATTGCCAAAAGAACTGCTTTATTTATTAGCCAATTTGTGATTTATTTGGTCATCGCAACTTGCAAAGGTTACGTCCAAGTTGTCACATTGTTGCTAGTCTTCTCACGATGTTCCCCAAATGGATGGGAAGGGAGCAATTTCTGTTAAGATGATGCCACATCATGATATTGTGAAGAAGGAAAGTAAGAAAATGTTGCAAATGCTAAACGTTCTTGTCAATCTTCCTTATCTTCAGGGGGCTATTGATGTAAATGGATTTCATGTTGAGTTAGGAAATATAACAATGCATATGGATCAACAAATAGTACTCAGCCATCACCTTGAAAGAAACACAAAAAGACAGGGCAAAATCCATATACTTTCACGAGCATGTTAGACAAGTAGAGCACGGTATTTACGCACAATTTATAGGATGAAAATGATAATATATATATACACAATCTACTTGCCTTCATAGCTACAATTACGGAGCAGTGCGCTGACTACATGGCGTGTAGAATCATCATTCTCCACAAGCAAAACCTTCAGGGACCGGAGAGGGAGAAACCTCTCCCATCGAACTACTGAAACAGGCTGAAGCTGTCGCTGCTGCTGCTGCTGAGAGAAAGAAGCCGAGGGCAGCTGTGATAAATTTTGTACGCTTCCTTGAATGGAAGATGCCCCACATCCTAAGCCGTCAATCCCATCTACATGTTCCTCAATTCGTTGCGTGTCCTCTACCACGAACTCCTGACCTTCACCTACAGCGTCATCCGAAACTCCCTTGTGTCCATTGGCCACTTCGCAGCCAACTTTCTCCCACCTGTCATCTACAACGGGACTTGCCTTCGCCTTGCTTCCCATCAACCAGATTCAAACAATCCCACGATGAAATAAGTGGTGGACGAGAAATTCCCCTCTACCCAACGGGGAAATCGACACATTCTGCTCCCCTTAAGAAATCCTCACAAACCCTCTCGATCCTCTGTTCAAAACATCCAACAAGAACAGATCAGATCAAGTTTGATCCTGTCACTAAAAATCAATCCGAATCACACTTCCTGAAGCACAAATTAATCCGATTTCAAGCATTCATACCACTCCAAACCACGCGATCTCAACCAAAAAAGCCGAATAGATCGATCGAGATTTCACCTTTGAAATCACAGGGGGGGCGATCGAGGGTTTCCCCGTCTCCGAGATCAAGAGGGGCGATTGTGGATTTAGGTCTCTGCGGCGGTGCGAATCATCTCATCGTCGAGGTAATCGAGTCGGGAGGCGGCGGTCATAGGTGGATGAGATATGGCGAGAAGTGGGCGCGACTCGCGAGATATTACCATGGTGACGTGGAGCAAGTGGAGGTTGATATAGGCTGCAGGTGCCACGTCGGATCAGGTGGGGGGAATCGTGGGAGATGCGGAGGGGAAGTGGGGAATGACGTGGAGGAGATCTGAAGGACGGAGGGGAGAGGCTCGTTTCGGATCCGACGGAGCGAGGGGGTTGGGGGCACGTGGCGAGAGGATGGGCGTTGATACTGATGGATAAGGGCCTTGTTGACCGATTCGGCTGCGGATTTCGGACCGCCGGTTGCCGTATTTGGTGGGTTTGGTCCAATTTACATTATCCTCTTTGATATCAAGTTTGGCGACATTTATTTGGATGAGGAGAGATGAGGCATGGAAGAAGTTTTGGTCGAGAATATAGAATGTGAAGTATGGTCAGGAACACTGTAGAAGATTGTGCCAGGAACGATGAGTGTTAAAGCTGTAAGTAGAATTGGTCAATGGGTCGGAGGCTCGTCCGCCCAGTCCGTTGATGGATCGGGCTTGAGTCAAGAAATTTTAGAAATGGACTGGCCCGACCCGGCCCGGCCCGCTTTTTGGTCCACCCGTCAACTGGGCGGGTCATGGACATGTGTCATAAAGCTCGGTCCGGCCCGAACATATAAAAATATATGTTTAAAAATTATATTTTAGATACATTTAATATAGTATACTTCAAGTTTTATTTTACATTACCAATATTACATCTTATTTTATAGTTTAATGCAAAGTAACACATACTATGACTTGAATTTAGAAAGATTAGATGATGCTAAAAAAACTTTATTATCTCCATAATTTTGATAAAAAAAATTAATAAAAAAAACTTTTACATTCGGCTCATGGGCCGGACTTGGGCATTGAGGTATGGCCCGTGGATCGGATCGGGTGAGACCTTGGACAGGAGGTTTTAGAACATCGGTCCGTTCGGCCCGACCCATGGGTCGGTCCGGCCTGCACTTTGGTCAGGTCTAGCTGTAACGAGGGATTTTTATGTATCAGATATTGGATCATGACTAACGGGAGGAATCGTGGGACGGGATCGACTTACGATAGGTATTTCCTTCACATCCGATTTGTCATTTCTCGGCGTCATGTTCTTTCTCAAATCTATCTTAAGTAGTATCTGTTTTGGATTTGTGTTCCCGTAGTCTGGTAGAGAAAATTGTAGGTTTCTCATGTTCTTAATTAGAATCAAAAATCGGAATCCTTTGTGTCCTTTTGATTTTTCTATGGCATAAATGATGTTATTGAATGTCATTGGAATATTTGGGATAGTGTGAATGCAACCAACGAGTATGACCCATTCTCCTTCCCCTAACACCATCTCTTGTGCCAAAATCAAAATTTTAAAAATGAATCCAATCCGCCCGGTTGAACTAGCTAAATTAAAAATTGAAGGAAAATGGTCCAATCATCTCATTTTTATTAAGAAAATAAAAACTAATCAAAATTCGATTAAATCAATTGTACGAAACCATCGGTTCAACCATCTCTTGTTTTGACAAAAAAATAAATTACAATAAATTAATAAAATACAGCCTTTGCAAAAATATTCATAATATAGTCTCATTCTAACTCATAGTATAGTACCGCTTTATCTCTTTTCCATTGCATGGACCAATGACTCATTATACATGTTCATTCATATCATATGAGCATTGCCTCTATTCCCATATTGTGTATGAGGTTGTCCACTTAACAATAACAAAAGAAGAAGACATTGTCATGGACGTACTATGAAGTACAATAAATTAACAATACTTATCATTAATTAGAGTTTAAATAGTTTAAGATTATTAAATTTTTACATTACATATGTGCATTATATGAATTTTACAAAATATGCTTAGTTATGCCCTTTTCGAGTTTTTTAATAAATTTTATACCCCTAACTTTAAAGAAATTTCACTTGTGCTCCTATATTTTCTTTAAAAATCACAATATTATATTTATGTTGATATATATATATAGGAGCACAAGTGTGCTAATAAAAGGTCACTACTATGCATTTATAAAAATATAGGGTTACATATGTAATTGTACAAAAAAATGAGTATAAGTGTTATTGAAAAATTTTGGAAGGACAAGAGTAAACAAACCCTCGGAAAGATATGATGTAGCATTTTCATATTAATTTGTATGATATACCAGTCTAACTCGATTCGGTCCGATTGAACCATGCGAACCAAACTGATAATACTACGAGTCAATCGATAAGGAGAAGATCCTTCAACTTTGGAAAATGATATTATCTATTGGGATAATTACACCCATAACCCTGAGTAATTCCTCAATAACAATCATAACCCTGAATAAATCGCGAATTACATAGGAAACCCCGAGTAATGGTTAACTCTTACATGGTATAACCCTGTGTCATATTCCGTTTGGGATACCCGTTATTTTTTACGGTTTCCGTTAAAAATTACAAAACTACCCTTAAAACTCTTTCTTATTTACAATATTATGCCATAGCTGCTCTGTGTTGGAACCACCCCCTCCTTCGTCCCATGGCCCGCCGTCCTCGTTGATCTGCCTCTGCTGGAACCTATTCTCCCTCTCGGAACCTCTCTAGACCTATCGATCCTCTGTTAGAAGCTCTCCAGGCCCACCGATCACCCGGCGCATCGAGCTCGTCGCTCCCCTCTGCAAGCAAAGCCCCCCTCCCCCCGCGTCCTACCGCCCCAGCAATCCCCGCGATCTCGGTATGCAGATCATGGCCCGCCGCGCCCCCGTTGAACTCCCTCTGCAAGCAAAGTCTTTGCTCCTGTCGCCCCCGTCGACCTCTGCAAGCGAATCCCCCCTCACTGCCCCGTCGACCGCATACCTCCACCCCCTGGTCAACTGACCTCTGCAATCAAAGTCCCCACACCGCCATCCCCCCGTACCGCCCCCGTCGACTGCCCACCCCCACCCCCGGTCAACTGACCTCTGCAAGCAAAGTCCCCACGTCGCCGCCCCCGATATCCCCTGCTCACCATCGCCCCCAGCAACCCCCTCGCAAAGCCCCCCACCCTCCTGTCAGCTGACCTCTGCAAGCAAATTGCCCCCGCTGCGTTTGACGGGCTTCCGAGTAGGGTTACGGAAGGTGGATAGGCGATGGTAGGGGGCTCTTTGATGGGGGTCGGGGCACGTGAGGTGGAGGGCGGCGTGGCAAGGGAGGGTACAGGAGTTGGGGCCATGGGGCTTCGACGGGGGTTCGACCACGATAGGCGGAGGGGCGGAGGCTTGCAGGTTGGGGACGCGGGGTGGGGGAGGGTGTACAAGAACTGCAGGCCGACCTGCAAGAGGTGGGCAAGGGCTGCCTAGGCTGAGGAAGGAGAGAAGGTCGTCGAGGGGATTGCCTGGCTTCGACCTCGACGAGGCTGTAGCTCCGTTGACTTGTGGGGGAGCAGATCGTTCGATTTGCAGCTTGCAGAGGTGGTCGAGCGAGGGTTGCAGAGGTCGTTGGCCACCGGGAGGGAGGCTTGCAAAGGTGGTCGGTCGAAGGTTGCAGAGGTGGTTAGTCGACCGGGAGGGAGGAGGTGGTGCTCCGCAGGTGGATACTATTTTTCAGCCATTAGATCGTTGATCGGTTAGATTAACTCAATCATCTGGTTGAGTTAATGAGGTAAAGTAACGGAAGGTTATAGATGTAAGACGGCACAATTATTCAGGGTTCTGCGCGTAATTCGCGATTATTCAGGGTTATGATTGTTATTGAGGAATTACTCAGGGTTATGGGTGTAATTATCCCTTATCTATTTAGTGTTTCCCTACTTCCAGTCTTTAAATTTCGCTAGCATAAAGTTGTTTGTATCCTTAATCTTGATAAACATGTAACTAATCTATTATTTTTAACATTATTAGGCTCGCCCAGATCCATTTGTTGTAATATATCAATCAAATGTGGTGCTTCAGAAGAGGAAGGATTTGGGATAAAGGAAAAAGAGGAAGACTGTTTGGCATTCTAGATACCCAGTGTGATGGATGTGGCGCACAGACGGAGGATGCAGAGCATTTGTTCTTTACAGTCCTGCGTCGGATCATGTTTGGAAGGATATAGGCGCGACATGGTTACTGCACAGTGGCACGACTGATTTCTGGAGATCGATTAGGTCGGTGGGGATGAACTCGATGGATGACATTTTCTTGCCATTTGCGGCTCTTTGGACCATCTGGGGAAGAAGAAATGATCTGATTTGTAAGAACCAGAGGTTCTATTCTGAAAATGTAATCGCTTCATATATTTCCCTTTATCGATTCTTGTCCACAAGGTGATGTATATCTTTATAATTCTATAACTTAAAAGTTTTTGGCGGTGAGTCCCAACTCGGTATTTCACCCTTTTTCCTCTCAAAAAAACTAAGATGGTATAGATAATGCAACACCTATTAGCATAATTACAACGTGATCAACATTTACATAGCATGCATTTGAAGTTCGAAGGTAATTGGTCATTGATACATGTTTACCTAGTTTAGTTGACAAGAGAGCCACGTAAAATAACCTCACATCTACCATCTACGACAACATATGGCTATTATGCATGGATTTTTGCATAATAAAATACATTATGGTCACGTGTATGTCTAATTGGATGTATCATAACTATAAGAAATAATATATCAAAAAAAACATTTACACAACAATAGTAGTTGCATTAAATCAAATATTTCATGTATATTATTATATTTTACGATAAGCATCAAGTGTTGTGCTCGTACGCGAGCAATAGCATTGCGTATAAAAAATGTGAGTAGCAAGTGCTGAAATGAAGTGCTAAAGCAGTAACAAATCATATGGTTGCAATTTTAAATGCAACTGCATCGTTCAGTTTGATCCAAATAAAGCCACGTAGAAATCATCTGGTCGGGTCGAGCTAACTCGGGTCATCACGGGTTCGGGCTGGGCTCGGCCCGGATATGAAATTTCGACAATATTAGGGCCCAGGCCCAGGTCCACGTATACATCGGGTTCGGGTCTGGTTCGAACTTTCGCGGGTCGGATCAGGGTTGGATCCGGGTCAGTCGGGCCCAGTGCTCCACCATATTTGGAGATATGGTGAGACGTATCTTCGTGCATATTGTTTTTTCTTGATCTTATGGTGAAACAGGCTTCGGGTCGGCCTCTACTCTGCCCGAACCCGGCCCGTTTAAGAAACAGGTTCTTTTTTTGGGTCCGAGCTCGGTCCAAATTTAAACGGGTTCGGGTTCAAATCAAGCTTAACTGGTCAGGTTGTGGGCCGGATTGGGCTAGCCCGACCCAATGCTCAACCCTATATGTATGTGTAGTTGTAGGAATCAGCTAGGTTTCGGTTTCGTGCTAAGAAGGGGATCTGTCACCGGAGAAGTCATCCCAATCTGAAATAAATCTTTTTTGCATCAATTAAGTAACATCCAATATCATAACAATATTCGATTATGACTGTCCCACACATATGGGGATGATTTAGCAAAGCTCAACATCGAGGCATTGAAAATAAATAGGTAGGTAATATTATGGCATATCCTTTGTCAGAGTTATATCTCAATCATGAAAAAAATGGGGATACATGTTAAAGAGTATTTTTATCAAGTACCCGATTTTACGATCGGATAATCGTTACAAACCCGTAATACACAGATCAAACAAATAAATTTGCCGGAGCTTCCTCGGATTAGCGGGTTATTAGAGACGCTTTGTCAGCCAATTTTTATGCATTGTTCACCCTCTGACACGACTGACACAAAAGGGAGTTTTATTCATATGGGACGATTCTTGTGAGCAGGCATTCAGGACACTGAAGAATAGATTGACTACAACCCCTATTCTTGCTCTTCCTTCAGGCACTCAAGACTATGCACTATATACATGTGCATCTGGAGAAGGTCTAGGAGCAGTACTGATGCAGTGAGGTCACGTTTTTCCAATCGCCAACTTCAAAATATTAAAAATGACTTACACGCAACCCAACTTCCTTCAACTGGCAAACAAGAAAAGTAATGCGTTAGTTTGCGGAGTATTTAGGTTAAGACTTATTAGGTGGAGACGACTTTGCTCAGGTTTCAATGTATGGAAAGATACGAGCGAGGTGTAATACGAGACAATATATATAAGTGGCCATTACAAGGTAATTTTGTTGAATAGTGGAGAAGAGGAAGATATAGATGGCATGGGAAGAGAATATTTTCGTACAATGGTTCTCCTTGCTCATTTCCCCCCTCTCTCTCTTCTCTTTTTATTTCAAACTCTTTCGTAATATTTTTCTCTTTTTCTCATTTGTTTGGAATAACTATTTCATTTTACAAGAGAACCAATATGCTTCAATGCTTACTTTTGATACTTGAAAACTTGCAAGGACATGTATTTCGTTATAATGCATAACATAAGAAGAGGAGAAAGAAGTTTGAATGAAATGAAATAAGAAGGATGGATTGCTTTTGGAAGACCTATATGTAGTAGAAGGCAAGCAAGAGGATGGTGTGTGAAGGTTTCAAGTATGTACGATAATTGTACATAATAAGCACTTGATTGACGAATTGGGAACGATCCCTTGCAATTTATGATGGACTCTCTTCCTCACATTTATTTGGTGGAAACACTCCTTGCTCCTCTACTCCATGATGAGCTCATCATCTCACAAACTATGAGCGCAACCATCGTCAGAACCCCTTAGTCTTTTGTATGTCAAGCTAGCATCGTACTTCAAAGCCCTTGATCTTTTTGGTATATAAAGCTTAAGTACATTACTGATACCAATTGTTAAAAGTTGAATCGAGGCTAAGTCTCTTGATTTTAATGCAAGAGAACAAAAGAGAATCACATGCATTGTAAGCTCGGAATCACTTCAAATCTCATGCTTTATGTTAATGATGATGTTATTGTTCTCCATATATATAAACTTAGAGAGTTGATGTAGTAAAACATGCAAGTGTCAAAAAAATGATATAAGATAAGCAATATGCATGCAAAAATGCAAAGTTTTTTTTCTTGTGCGTTTCCCCCATGCTTATGATTGCCATGCCCTCATGGCAAAATGCAGATGCGCAATGAATTGGGTGGAGAATGATAAGAGAGTGGGTGCGGGTGGACATTGGAAATTGAGGAAGGTTTCTTCCTTATTCCTCCTTATCCTCCCCTTCAACTAAACAGAAACAATGTTTTATCCAACTTTATTCCTAATTATATATTCTCTTATTCCTCTACCGAACAACCCTTACGGTCTCGATAAACACCAAAATTAGGGATTAATGCTTACGGTAAGTATGTGTAAGGCAATAATGGAAGCCGGTGCAAGTGCATGGGAGCTGGTGTATATAAGAAATAAAAATTTTAGCTAACTTCAAACAATCGATTCCAAACTTGAATTAGGAGACCACTTTGTGAATAAACTTAGTTTAAGGGTTCGGATTGTAATTGTATGTGTATATGTCTCCTCTTTACAATATTTTTTGGGGGCTTTAAGATTATTTTTTTAGTT
Source organism: Ottelia alismoides (assembly GCA_037367405.1). Classification (NCBI taxonomy): domain Eukaryota; kingdom Viridiplantae; phylum Streptophyta; class Magnoliopsida; order Alismatales; family Hydrocharitaceae; genus Ottelia; species Ottelia alismoides. Next base: position 187,974 of record JAZKJV010007141.1, read on the forward strand.
TTGAAATTGTAGCGCAGGCAGAAAACTAGAAAACATAGTGCGGGAAAGTAGGAAATAAATCAAAATAAAAAAGTGGAAATAGAGGGATTGGGAGAGACAGAGAGCTAGAGAGAACAAGCGAGGTAGAAGGAGAAATCAAACAATAAATATTGCACCAACACTTATCCTTTCTCTCAACACTAAGGGCCCATTCGGTAGGAGAATAAGCAGGAATAAGGATGCGAAATAAAGGGAATAAGGGTCTATTCTCCGTTCGGCTGGAGGATAAGAATAAGGAGAATAAGGTGAAATAAAGGTAGGTAAGGTGGGATAAAGATATGAATAAGAGTGAAATAAAATGAAATAATGGGGAATAGTCGTACCACGGGGAAGCATGTTGGGGGCTTATTCCCCTTATTCCATTCCGCCTTATACCCCAAACGAACAGGGCCTAAAGGAACACCAAAAATAAGGTCAAACTCCAATAAGAACAAGTTAGAAACCCATGGGACTATAAAAAAAAAGAAACTCATGGAAAAATTACAAAATCAGATCAAAATAGTGAAGGAATTGCAATGTAGTTGTAAAACATGGAGAAGCCATGTCTTATTGGAAGAGTGCAACATGGGCAGGTAGCTATGGGGTTCGCTGATCGGAAGCAAATCCTCTGCTATAATCTATTCTATAAAAAAAGTGATATAATCTTTCTTTTTTACCGAATTTATTTCAAAAATCTGATCGTATAGATTGAATCTACTATTAATGTTCTACAAAATTGTCAAATCCCGTTAAATATGTTGTATCTCATCGTAACGGTCAACAGAAATGTCGACATTTAAGGAACTTAAAATATATTTAAAAAAGGATTGAACTTTGATCTGTATGAAAAACTTTAGTGATAGATCCAATCAAAGTTGGATTTTTAAATCAAAATTGCAAAAATTAAAAAGGTCTACAGGTATAAACTACTAGAATAAAGGACCTGCTCCCCACACCATTGTCCTACATGCTAGGCATTGACTTTCTCCTTGTACATCTTGTTATTTTCATACACCTTATGCTTAAGCTCTTGGATTCATTTAAGTTTAACACTCTTCTCCCATCCTTGTTGACTTCGAAATTTCATTTTCATATTTTGCATAATGGAATTGATTGTGTATTAGTTACCAACATGCACGCAAATACATAATAAGAACAATTAACACCAGAGACTGGCTCCTCTGCCGTACAACAGAGTCTGTTGTACAACCAGAATGACTCGATCAAGATCGAGTGGTTCACATGAATTCTCATTTTTGGTGGTCCTTTGCATGTGAATCACACTTGATCACGATCGAGTGGCTTCGGCAGTATCGCAGACCTATGCATTACAGCACAAGATCGGCTCTAGAGCATCTCTACCCATACATATACTTATTATAACTATAGGACTAGAGAGGAGGGGGGGAGAAAAGAAGTTGTATCCATCGGATAGCTCCCCAAGATCCTTACAAAAGAAGTGAACTCCTGTATCCCTGCCAAAGCATTCTTTGCCACGAGCAACAACTAGGGATCCCTGGGTAAGCTTTCATTGTCCGCCACCAAAGGTGTTGTGGTATGCTTCATCATCAAGCTTGCCTGCAGAAATGAGATTTAAGTACATGTCTCGAGCATGCCTTACATCTTTAAGCATCAACACCGCTCCATTGGCATTCTTCAATGCAAATGTCAACAACATGGGACAAAGAACCATTCTCCATCTTCAATTTTTCAAAATCACTAGTTGTATATGAAGAGAAAAAACTCTCTCTGAGATGTAACTTATAAAGTAGAACCACTGTCAACAAGCCAAGAAGTATCGTCATGTTCAACATTCACCATCTCCTCATCACAGACAATGTTGGCGTTCCATATTCTGATATCTTGATATGAACCTGCTCCTACTATTATCTCTGCCCATATCAGTCTTGATCATGCTCCTCTCCTTATTCTATGTGACAAGAACCTCTGATTATGAAGAGCTTCCTCGGGTTTTTTCTCCATGTCTCCTCATTGAGGATGTCAGATTTGACAACATTCAAAGAAACAACCTGTTAACTGCAGAGTTAGTAAGTGAGACTCTGAAGGTCTCCCACGAATCTGGTAGAGTAGCAAGCAATAATAATCCCAGCACCTCATCTTCAAATTTTATTCTCATGCTCATCAACTGGCTTGTAATTCCTTGAAATTTATTTAGAAAATCTAACACAGAGCTACCCTCATTGAACCTCAAGTTCACCAATCTCTTGAAAAGAAACAATTTGTTACTTCCTGTCATGGAGGCGTAGAGATTTTCCAACTTCAACCACAAGCTTCTCGCATGACTTTTATCTTGGATATGGTTGTAGATGTTCTCATAAACCAACTATCTTATGAAGTCACAAAATTTCTCATGTTCAAATTCTCATTCCTCGTCGATTTTGGCTTTGGGCTTCTGTGTGATGAACATCGGAAGGTGCATAGCCTTCACATATAAAAGGTCATTCATCTTGTTCTTCCACAAGCTGTAATTAGTCCCATTAAGACTAATCATCCTACTCAAACCAAACTCCATCTTGTAATCCACCATTGAACATTGCTCGGACACCACTTGTTGGGATTATATTCCCCGTATAGATTGAATCGCGAATAAATTATCAAAGTTGATAAACGGATCCTGCATGGTATATCAACAAAAATTACGAAAGAAAATTTCAGCCATAGAAAATCAATCACACATGTACGGAGAAATTTTAACGTGGAAAACCCTCAACGTGAGGGAAAAATCAGGAGGTTGATCGCATCCCAAAACCAAACACTATAACCAAAATAATCTCCTGTGAGAGGCTTACAAAATGCTGGTCCTCTTTATCGTGTTACAAATCACCAATTAATGGAGAATGATAGAGAGCAACAATATCATCAAAATGACAAATCAGTCGTCAAACTGTAGGGAAATTTGCTGGAAAAGAATTACTCCAAAGGTTACTCCCTCCAAACTTCACGTCAACCATGAACATTCTTTCTTCTTCATCTCTCTCTCTCATATTTCTTTTCTTGTGCTAGAAGAGCTTGTGTTGGGATGATCCTTGCATGCATCACATACCTCCTATTTATACTCCATAGAGATGAGTAAATAAGGAAATATGAATTCCTACTTCTAATAGGATTAGGGAAAGATGACTCCTAATTATAAAAGGTAATTGATCTCCTCTCCCAATTAGTAGTTGATTTTTCTTTTTTCCAAATAGGACTACCAATACCCTATATATATATGGACTAAGTTCCCACAAAGAGGAGAACCCAAAATATCTGATATCTAATTCAACACGTCAATTTGTCACAAACCATGTATATGCAAAGTAAATCCAATTTCAAAAGTTATCAAACAGATTTGTAGCAAAACTGTACTAATCAAGAAATAAAAGTAGCCTATTAAAATAAATACAAATCCTCCAAATACTTTAACAACAAAGTTTGAAGGGAAGAAGAATATTAGTTTGAAAAACCTATCACTACAAGCCGCATGTCCTTCCATCCAAGTGAGATCTCTACCGAATCCAATCTAACTATATATAATGCCCCGTGGGAGCATCACTGTTCATGACACTGTTCATGTTGCATTGAATGTATCCCATTAATGTCCTTGATCTATTTTTTAAATGCCATCCATGTCCTGCGTATTGCAAATGTACCTCAGTCAGCGAAGGATGGTAATATCGATGCATCCATAGTACCATAGTACCACCGAGCCATATGATTATCCAATGGTTACACCAAGGAAGTACTAGATTGTTCACTGGATATAAAAGACATCCTACTATATATAAATAAAGCTCCGTTGGCGTGTTGTTGTTTCTAACACTGTTCCTTCTCCCGGCATTTTATTCCCCTGAAGCCCTTGACTCATTTTTCTATTACCACCTCTGTCCTGATGAGGACAAGAATATAAGATCTCCAACTATAGCTACAGGCAGTCGAAATATCCAATTATCCATTGGTTTTTTTGCATTGGGCATTGGCCATTGTGCATTGCTTGCTGCTTACGTTTTCTTAATTGGATGAGAACAAATAGAAAGGAGAAGAGGAGAACACAATGGTGCACCGTGCATCTATTCCTAGGGGCAGTACATTATCACCATGCAGCATCCATCATATCCCCATGGACATATTCGGATAAACTTCGCATAGTGATATTCGATTGTAGTAAACTTTGGAGGTAGTCGAACCGGACATATCATCCATCATATCACCATGGCTATATCATCATATCACTAAGGCTCTTCGGATAAACTCTGCAGCCAGGTAGCCGAACTTTGGGCATACTCGATTGCAGTACATGGTGGCAGTACATCCATCGTATCCAAAGATTTGTAAGTAGCTGAACCAAGTGTGCATCCACTGCTTCTCCTCCACAGGGCATCCGCGATGTGCATTTAGGATCGACAACTCCTCATCACTCATCCTCCTTAGGCGATCATCGGGAGCCCATCTCGTATGTGCGTCTTAGACCATCCAAAGGCATCGACTGTTTCTCCTCCATCGGCCATCTCGATTGTGCATTTGGGAGCATCGACAACTCATCCTCGCTCCTCCTTCAGAGGATATCTTTGGTCTGCGCCTAGGAGCATCTACAACTCCTGCTCCAACGGCCATCTTCAGCTGAGGTATCTGATGTTTATATATTGATTGGAACATATGCATGTGTTGGAACAGAACATATGCATAATCTACTTATATCTAATTTTTTTCCACTTCTTCCAATTGTTGCTTTCTTGGAAACATATAGATTTGAAAACGTCATGGCATATAATGAAGACTTGCAGGACTCCGAACAACTGACTCAGAACAATTCCACTTTAAGTAAGAGGTCCATATTTGTCTCACGTAATTTATGTTACATTTCTTTGGTTGCTTCATTTCTACCAAATCTTTCTATCTAAGTTCTTCAGGTATCCCTTTAACGGCCACAACTATTTCTGTGAAACATATATGCCTAATACATGTATTGGTATCCCTTTAACATTCACAACTATTTCTGCGAAACATATATGCCCAACTTTGTATCTAAGTTGTTCAGGTATCCCTTTAACATGTTGAATCTGTGATACATATATGCCCAATACATGTATTCATATCCCTTTAACATGCACGACTACTTCTGTGAAACGTATATGCCTTACTTCGTATCTAAGTTGTTCAGGTATCCCTTTAACATGCACAACTTTGTATCGAAGTTGTTCAGGTATCCATTTAACATGTTATTCTATAAAGTTAGTACCATCGTACAAATTACATTCCGATGTTATCTTCACGAGTTTATGCCACTTTTCAACTATATATCCATCATATCCGATTCCAATATATAAGGTTGTGTATTACTGTGTTATTTAGAAGGAAAAGTGAAAATCTTATCCGTTTGTTGACTATTCTGTAGCTGCAAGCATGATTTTCTAATCATCATTGCACAGTTCAACCCTCATGATTAAAATGGCGATGATTTGCAAAGAATTTCATTCGTAGTGTTGCTTATTTCATCCTTTTTTCCCTACTAGGAAATTGTCGTGACAGAGAAAATAGATGTCGAGCATTTTGGCATGGATCAGCTGAAGCTTCTACTAATAGGGATTTGATGATATCATTGCAAAATATGTTCGAACAATGTAATCCCTATGTTTCTATTTTTAGGAAAGTTAGGGATTGGAATGAAGGAAATAATGAATGTGAAGTGCGTTTGAAGACAATTCAAGAAGTTAGGTTTCGCGATGGCAATCAATAAAAATCAGGGGCATACTTTAGAGAATGTTGGTTTATATCTATAAACACATGTGTTTTCTCATGGACAATTATACGTTGCGTTGTCTCGAGTGACATCAAAAGATGGATTGAGAATTTATTATCTAATAAGATTAATTATCTCAAAAATTTCACTAAGAATATTGTTCATAAGGAGATTTTAGATGAAGTTCTTGTCCAAACTATGCAATAATTACTACACTACATGTAACGTCCCGGCTTAGATTCCCGGTCTGTTAACGGAGCATTACTGGCCCAACAACCTCTTGGGATCGGACCCATACGGACCCGATTAACCACCCCCAAAATGCTTAAGCCGGGTTATTTGGTAGTAACCTCATCACTTTTTATCCCACCCGGAAACTACATGGGACTTTGTTGGGGTTTTACAACCTCCCCCACTTATATTCGCAACGTCCTCGTTGCGACATGGCACATTACTTCTTCGCAGTGACAGTGACGGCTGCACGCTCCGGGTAGCCATTTCCTCCAACCTCTTTGTAGGGGCGGCTCCACCTCTCGGGTAGCCCTTTCCACTGTCAGAGGGCGTTCGGCTCTGATACCATTTGTAACGTCCCGGGCTTAGGTCCCCGGTCCGTTATCGAGGAATACTGGCCCTGACAACTTGTTGAGTTCGGGCCCAAATGGATCCGTTGACAACCACCCAAAATGCTTAAGCCCAAGTTGTCAAGTAGTAATCTCGTCACTATTTATCCCACCCGGGAACTTCTTGTTCCACGGTGTGGGACTATGTTGGGGTTTTACAACAAACTTGGGCTTAAGCATTTTGGGTGGTTGTCAACGGGTCCATTTGGGCTCGAACCCAACAAGTTGTCAGGGCCAGTTTTCCTCGATAACGGACCGGGGACCTAAGCCCGGGACGTTACAAATTTTGTAACGTCCCGGGCTTAGGTCCCCGGTCCGTTATCGAGGAAAACTGGCCCTGACAACTTGTTGGGTTCGAGCCCAATTGCACCCGTTGACAACCACCCAAAATGCTTAAGCCCAAGTTGTCAAGTAGTAATCTCGTCACTATTTATCCCACCCGGGAACTTCTTGTTCCACGGTGTGGGACTATGTTGGGGTTTTACAACCTCCCCCACTTATATTCGCAACGTCCTCGTTGCGACATGGCACATTACTTCTTCGCAGTGACAGTGACGGCTGCACGCTCCGGGTAGCCATTTCCTCCAACCTCTTTGTAGGGGCGGCTCCACCTCTCGGGTAGCCCTTTCCACTGTCAGAGGGCGTTCGGCTCTGATACCATTTGTAACGTCCCGGGCTCAGGTCCCCGGTCCGTTATCGAGGAATACTGGCCCTGACAACTTGTTGAGTTCGGGCCCAAATGGATCCGTTGACAACCACCCAAAATGCTTAAACCCAAGTTGTCAAGTAGTAATCTCGTCACTATTTATCCCACCCGGGAACTTCTTGTTCCACGGTGTGGGACTATGTTGGGGTTTTACAACTTCCCCCACTTATATTCGCAACGTCCTCGTTGCGACATGGCACATTACTTCTTCCCAGTGACAGTGACGGCTGCACGCTCTGGGTAGCCATTTCCTCCAACCTCTTTGTAGGGGCGGCTCCACCTCTCGGGTAGCCCTTTCCACTGTCAGAGGGCGTTCGGCTCTGATACCATTTGTAACGTCCCGGACTTAGGTCCCCGGTCCGTTAGCGGAACATTACTGGCCCTGACAACCTCTTGAGATCGGCTCATACGGACCCGATTAACCACCCCCAAAATGCTTAAGCCGGGTTATCAGGTAGTAACCTCCTCACTTTTTATCCCACCCGGAAACTACATGTTTCCACGGTGTGGGACTTTGTTGGGGTTTTACAACAGTTGTAAAACCCCAACAAAGTCCCATGTAGTTTCCGGGTGGGATAAAAAGTGATGAGGTTACAACCAAATAACCCGGCTTAAGCATTTTGGGGGTGGTTAATCGGGTCCGTATGGGTCCGATCCCAAGAGGTTGTTGGGCCAGTAATGCTCCGTTAACAGACCGGGAATCTAAACCCGGGACGTTACAAATGGTATCAGAGCCGAATACCCTCTGACAGTGGAAAGGGCTACCCGAGAGGTGGAGCCGCCCCTACAAAGAGGTTGGAGGAAATGGCTACCCGGAGCGTGCAGCCGCCACTATCACTGGGAATAAGTGATGGGTCATATCGCAACGAGGACGTTGCGAATATAAGTGGGGGAGGTTGTAAAACCCCAACAAAGTCCCACACCGTGGAAACATGTAGTTTCCGGGTGGGATAAAAAGTGAGGAGGTTACTACCTGATAACCCGGCTTAAGCATTTTGGGGCTGGTTAATCGGGTCCGTATGGGCCCGATCTCAAGAGGTTGTCAGGGCCAGTAATGTTCCGCTAACGGACCGGGGACCTAAGTCCGGGATGTTACAAATGGTATCAGAGCCGAACGCCCTTTGACAGTGGAAAGGGCTACCCAAGAGGTGGAGCCGCCCCTACAAAGAGGTTGGAGGAAATGGCTACCCGGAGCGTGCAGCCGTCACTGTCACTGGGAAGAAGTAATGTGCCATGTCGCAACGAGGACGTTGCGAATATAAGTGGGGGAGGTTGTAAAACCCCAACATAGTCCCACACCGTGGAACAAGAAGTTCCCGGGTGGGATAAATAGTGACGAGATTACTACTTGACAACTTGGGCTTAAGCATTTTGGGTGGTTGTCAACGGATCCATTTGGGCCCGAACTCAACAAGTTGTCAGGGCCAGTATTCCTCGATAACGGACCGGGGACCTAAGCCCGGGACGTTACACTACATGTATGAATATTGAAACTATTTCCTCTTATTGATCACTATGGATATCATTGTCTCATCATTTAGTGTGTTTTCATCTTCGTAGTACTCTCATGTATTTTTAGCAAACTTACATTCTTCTTTTGATTCCATCTCCTTAGATTGGTAACATCATTACTGGCCCTATTATGTCTTACTTTGAATTCATATTTCTTTACATATTGCTTCTTGGATTAATTTTTGTTAGAGTTAGCATCTTCATCTGTGGAAATCCATCATACTTAATCTTGAATATGTCGCATAGCATCATTTTTTCCAAAATGCACATGTACATTACCTATAATTGTAACGATATTTCAAATATGATGATATATTCCTTTACCCTTTCCTATCCAATATTCTATTCAATTTCATTTTTCCATTTCTTACTATTCATGCTAAACCTATATTGATTCAATGCTTCTCATCAACAGATGATAGTAGTCAGTTGATTACCTATAATTGTAGCGATCTTTCAACAATGATGTTCTATTTTTACCCTTTCCTATCCAATATTCTATTCCATTTTATTTTCCCTTTCTTATTGTTCTTGCTAAAGCTATATTGATTCAATGCTTCTCATCAACAGATGATAGTAGTCAGTTGATATCTCGCACACCTTTACCCTCGATTGAAAAAAAAGAAATATCTTACTGATGTTGCTCAAAACAACGAAGACAATGAGGTGTATCAAAAAAAAATTAAAGCGCGCATTGCATTTTTCTAATGATCACAAGTTATCCACTGATAGTACGGACAAAAGCTTGCAGTCCTCCACATTAGTAATTTCAGGTTTTGTTATCAATTGCTCACTTTCGAAAGACTCTTATTATTACTCGAATTCCATGATATATGTATCTTCCATTGCAGTCTAAATATACCTTCACTTATACATTTAAACAACATTGCTTCTTAGTATAGATTGTGACACTTCCAAACTCCCAAGGATGGCAACATTTTCCGTGCAATGCACGGGGTACCTACTAGTTATATATAAGGAAATAAAACAAATGAAAACAACCTTGACGTGGGAGTGAATCCGCAGCATCATATACATGGGAAAAGGACAGGGAGCAGAGCAGATCCTCTCTTATAGCCAGTACTGTAACGCAGAGGAGTCGTTGAATCACCCTCAGGATCGTATCAGTCATCTTTGATCTTTTTCGAAAGTCATCCGAAGGTAATTCGATAGCTCTCCTGCGCTACAGTACCTGTTGTAACAGTCGAAAATCCGCCTCTTGGGAAGGAGAAGAGTTGCTGCCGGGGGAGGGTTGCCACCTTTATTAATTAATATAGACATTTTACAGTTTTACTAATCGGTCCCTTAATTCTGTCAGGAATAAGGGTGTCAGAAAATTCTCAAGTTCGATATTCGCTCAGGTTTGGTTCGCTAAAAGTTCGATTCAGATTCGGTTCAGAAATAAACGAACCGAACCTGAAACAAGTTTAGGTTCGACTAAATAAACGAATCGAACCTAAAAATCGCAGGTTCGCTCAGGTTCGATTTGTTAAAAGATCGATAAACATACACATATACATATTTACAAATAATTCTCAGTAGAAGTGGACCTTATTTTAAGATAAGTGGATTTTGTCTAAAGATAAGTGACATTTGTCTAGAGATAACTGGATATTTACGTGATAAATAGGTTTTATCTCAGTAAAAGCTATCCAAAAATAAATAGTCACATCGTGGTTATAACATCCATCAGCTATGTGTCTAGTACATTTCCCTTCTTTATCTTCAAATCAATAGAACAAGTATAAACATTACTTGTCGGATATCTCCACATTATTCGTATTCCTTATCCCCATCTGAACATATATTAAAATATATTATAATTATATTTTTTCAAAGAGGTGAATCCTTATTAGTTTATTTTTTTTAAAATATGAAGTTGAGTTAGATAAAGAAAAAAATTAAATGAATATTTATTCTAATTGCAGACATACATGTATTTCCATTTCTCTTCTCTTCACTCCCTCTTACTAGAGAATTCTTAAGTTCGATATTCATTTAGGTTCGATTCATTTAAAAAGTAGTTCGATTTGGATTCGGTTCGAAAATAAATGAACCGAACCTAAAAAATATAGGTTCCTTCAGGTTCGATTCATTTACACCTCTAGTCAGGAATGAATAAATTCCCTATCAGTTTTAGCAGTCCAAGGGAAAGATCCAAACTCGAAAGCCATGACTTCCCTGACCATTAAGGGAAGACCGTTAAGGAAGGCTTTTTATCGTCGAAAAGTTTAGAAAGCTGATTAGAACTTAGTTAATTCCTAATGGCTATATGTAATGTAAACAATCTATAATATCATCTTCGAATGGTTCGTCAAGGGCATATATATCCAACAGCTCTTTCCGTCATCGACTCCGCTGCACTTCGATATCCCTCACAGCCTACACTTACGTCTTACTCTTTAGAACTTGTTTGGTATATAATTAGCACACATACAGATCGTATTTCTCAAATGTAAGATTTATCAAAGCCTCGAAGGAATTGAGTTTCACCAAGTTATCTATATACAATCAAGAAAATCAATCATGTATGTGGAGAGATGTATTAACGAAAATTTCTTGTCGTGTTAGAAATTAAATATTGTCTCTCTCTTTACCTTATCTATTTTACCGATGCAGATAGTGGTCGACACGAATACTATATTATCAGGAAAAAAAATATTGATGCATGTAAATTCTGGATGAAAGGATTTAGATAAACAATTCCATTCAATAACCCTACACATCTGACATATATTCCTCAACCTTTTACATATTTTGAGATACATTTTGTCCATCCTCTTTAACCCCATTACATAGACGAGAGCAAGCATCCCAATACTCACACCAGTAGAGACAAGGATGAAGAGAAGGGCAACAAAGATAACGAAGACGATGACGACGATGATGGTAGTAGAGCCGTATCCATCGGGTAACTCCCCAAGATCCTAATGAAAGAAGTGAACTCCTTTATATCAGCCAAAGCATTCTGCGCCCTCGTCTCCGCCATCGACGCCTCGAAGTCTATGTAGAATATGTAGTCGAATCGCTTAGTTGCCATCCCCGTGCTGCTCCTCTTCGGTCTACTCTCTATCTTCTTCAAGCTTATATCCCTGAACGCAAAAGCCGACAACACCTTGAAGAGCCCCCCTGCCCCTTCGTTATCGCACGCGAACACGATGCTCGTCTTGAACGGTCGATCGGTGCTTGGCACAATTGCATTCCTCGCCATGATCACGAACCTTGTGATATTGATCTCCTCATCCTGGATCCCTTCCTCCAATATGTTTAGACCATACAATGCCGCGGCTTCAGCCGAGGCGATAGCCGCAGTGTCGCGGAGTCCGTGCCTAGACACGTGCTCCGCTGCACCCGCAGAGTTACTAAATGACTCTCGGGTTGCATGTTGGCTAATGAGCTTCGTCAATGTGTGCTCGCATTGTGCTAGCGCCTGCGGGTGGGAGATCACGCGCGTGATCTGATCCAATTCCACACCAGGGAGCGCGAGGAGACAGTGGCGGATAGGCAGCTGCACCTCGCCTACAATGTGGAGGCGGTGCCGGAGGAGGAGGTCGTAGTTGCGGTGGACACTCCCGCCTAGGGAATTCTCGAGAGGGAGCACCGCGCGGTCCGCGATCCATTGTTCGACGGCCTGGAAGGCGGTATCAAATTGGTCGCAAGGGACAGCCTCGCAGCCTGGGTAGGCCTCTGCGGTGGCGGCTTCACCGTAGGCCCCCGGGAGACCCTGATAAGCAACTCGCAATGGATAATCATGCGTCCGTATTGGAAACGTACGGGGTCGAATGACCGCAGTATGATCGATGGTGCAGATTGCGCCATTGTTGTTGGTGCAACGGAAGATTGGTAACTGTCGGTCGCTCTGGTGAGCGGCGGCAATGGAGATGCCTTCCGGGCGGTAAGTGCACTGGAAGGTGGATCGGATGCGAGGGATCGAGAGGACGGGGGTGAGGGTGCATGTAGGCATGATCAGTGAAAGGTTTGGTTTGTTCTTGAATCGGAATTTGAGATCAAACGGAGATTGATTGTCGGAATGTGAAATTCCTTGGAATTGAAGGTATTAAATAGGAGGAGAAACGTTGAGTTCGAGTTTTTCTAATCTTTTGAACCGGAAGCCCAACTGTTTACAACCAGATCATCGGCAATAAATGCCGAGCTGCCTGTCTCCTCACTTTTGCTGGATATATGAAATCGTGGTTAGCGAGATAGAGACGAATACGATATTCTCTGTGAATTTAAATAATTAAACAATAAATAATAATCATTGTATTGTTGTAAATCAATTTTCATGTGGTGTCCTGTAGATGTAATTTATGTGTACGTGTCGATTACTCTATTTATTGCAAACTACCTTGTTTTATAAGAAATTTAAATTACTATTTCCAAACTTATACATCTTCCTTCTAATTACTTTGTATTTTTTTATCCGGTATTATACGATATATTTGTCACATGGAGAGAGTGTTTGGCAGCGAGCAGATCCTCTGCAGCAAAGGTCTAATGTAAAACCCCCAGCTGCCCCAGCCGCTCGATCTTGACGGAGCAGTTCCCACGAAATTACTGTTTTTATAGACACTGTGGGAATTCGTGCGAACTGCTCGATCAAGATCGAGCGGCTGAAGCTCGGCGTCGGTTTACAGTGCAATATTGCAAAGGATCGGTGTCGGTTTACAATGCAATATTGCAGAAGATCTGCTCTCGTGTTTTGCAATAATTGCTTTTGTAAAAACATGACTGAACAGAGCCATCGAAATCCCCACCAATAACGTGACTCATCGGGCGGCAATCCATATCAATAGAGAGGATCATCTCTTCCAGGCTGAAATGCAACAGATTCTGCAGTAGACAAGTGCGTTGCTCGATCACGATCGAACATTTCACACGATTTTGCACTTTTTGTAAGACTGTATAATGCAAAATCTTGTGTGTGAACCGCTCGATACTCATCGAACGGTTACTTCTATTACTGCACATGTTGTATTACAATAGATAATCCGGCCTCTCTTTAGATTCCTTAGACGCGGTGTTTTGATGGGGCTAAGTCTCAATCTTAATCTCCATGAACGGATCCTTTGGGATCACGTCATATCACCCTCAAGCGCCGTCGGATGCCCATTGGACGGACCTGCATGTTACAGCAAGTGCGGTAACAGCATAGGATCCGTTCCTTAGGACCCGTTTGGTATCAGGAGTTAGATTAGGGTATCCTTTTATGAATAGTAGTTGTTTGAGGGATTGGGAAGGTTGGGATGATGATTGTATGTGTTGTGATATTGATTATATATTACATTAACTTTTTAATGATTACAATATGTTTTTTATGTTAATAATTATATTTGAACATGATTATAAAATATCATACCAAAGAAATTATAGAGTCAATACAAGTAATCTCAACTCATGAATGCAGGATTGGAGCTAAGGGTTTGTTAGAGTACATCGTTAACGACCACAGAAATGCCTTTTTCTAACGTTTCGAAACGTCGGCTATAGTGATTTTTAACGTATATTTGTTTCTTTGAACTATACTAAAGTTGGAATGAGAACTCCAGGTTTTCTGTTCTGTAAGTTTTTTCTGCCAAGGCTATAATACAGACTAATCATAGCACAATTTCCAGTACGCAAACACCATCATACATTAGAATCAAAACTTATTGTAATAATAATATGCAAAAAAACATGATTCCAATCAAAACACCATCATACATTAGAACAAAACTTATTGTACTTTGATGTAGATTATAAGCTAAAGAAAATCCTACAAAAAGCATACCCGTACACAACAAACCCAAGAACATAGTATCATCTTCGATCTTACCTCTCACGCCCTGCAAACTTGCCATCAAACGCCATTCACAAAGATGCTCACTATTGACCAAGAGAAGTTGATGGAACTATCGGAGGAAAAATTCCCGGAAGAAATGATATACCCCCAGGGTTAGAGAGGCAGAAGATGAAACGCCAGTTTTGGAAAGAGGATAACCACGTATTTGTTAGATTTTTTAGGCGGGGAAAGGGAAACAACTTTGGCGGGGTTATTTTGGTTTTTGTTTTCAAAATATGTATGGACGTTTTTTCAATTAACGTTGACCCATGATTTCCATCTATCAACGTTTGTATTTGAATGTCGGTAGAGATCGAATGTGTTGACGTTAAAACTAACGTTGTATAAGATTGTACTTAAGCTGACGTTCTGAGTGCAAGAACGTTGGCTAACGTATAAAATGTTGTAGTGGTTGTACGTTGGCAACCAAACAGGCTCGGCTCTTAGAGCTTATGGGTGACATCCACACCATGTTTTGGATTTGGAGTAGCGGAGATGGGAGATGTTCGAAGCAGAAGAAGATTGGAGAGGGCATCTTGATCTTCATGCAAGGGGTAAAATTGTGACAATACGACCTTAATTTGAACAAATTACGGTCTGTTTTAGTTTATGGACGGTTGATTGACAGAAGGGTTAGCGGTTGATGGTGCAAAAATGTAAGGGCCCGTTCGGATTGGGGGTTACCCCCCAGTTTGGGTGGGTAACCCTCCAAAACCCTCATTTTTAACCCACTAGTGGGGCCCACTCACTTCCCATCAAAAAAATTATATATTATACCATCATATCATCTAAAAATCATAAAATACTCAACTTATACTCACTATTCCAAACTTCAATACAATCACATCACAAAAACCACCCACTTTTTCAAATTTCAATACAATCATATCATAATAACTATCAACTTTTTCAAATTCCAATACAATCAAATCACACAAACCCTCCCAACCATTAACCCACCTACCAAACACACTAAAACAAAAACAGGTTATCCACTCCCGGAAAACCCACCAACCAAACAGACTCTAAGGGTGTGAAAGATGGAGGCACAAATCAACTCGGGAGGGCACACGTGTAAAAATTCCTACGATATATTTGTAATACGGAGGCATTGTTTGGCCAGAGTTGCTTTTGCAAAGATCCTACCTAACAGTGCCTCTAAATTCCCATCGATGTCATCAAGATACTATGAGCTGTACGTGTTTCTGATATTTGTATGCATCATAAGTATCTGTGTCTATGATAATCAGATATTTGTAATGCCTCATAAGCATCTGTGTGTCTACGATAATCAAGTGGATGCGGAAATCTAAAACATGTAGTTCTATTGGTGTGGAAGTGTAACTGTGAAACAACCTGGTTTGGATCTTCGAACCGTTATCGAGGAAAACTGGTCATGATAACATGTTGAACTCGAGCTCATATGAACTCATTGATAACCACCCGAAATGCATGTGCTTAAGTTGTTAAGTAGTAACCCCCACTCTTACACTTTGTGATTTTCGAACGTGAGACTATTTTTGGGAATGTTATAAGAAGCGTCATTGAAAATTATCTTTATGTTTTATACCAACCTAAAGTATTCCCGATACTCTTATAACATCCATACGGGGAAACATGAAGAACTTGAAGTATTTGTTCTCATACCTCTTCGCTCCACCCATGGTCCAACATAATACATATATCGTAGTGGATCACTTGAAAAAAATATTAATCAGAAAGTCATTTCCAAAGATTTTTGGGTCCAGAAAATTATGCCTTTGGGTTTGATACCTTTAGGTTTTTTGCGTTTGAAGCTTTAGAGTTCCTTAAGAGGGTCGAGAAAATCATGCATAGTAATGTTATGGTTCCCAGGTCTATGGATGTTGTGTTCCGAAGAATTGAATTTGTCATCCAAAAGGGATTGGCGGCGCAACTTGTTGCCCGTCTCTCAACAGTTTCTTTGTAATATGTCTTTCCTATCCTTTTTTTCTGAGTTCATTGGTAGAAGGGATATACTGAACATGGAGATTGAGAACCTCACATAACTCAACAAAGTAGTTTCAGTGACAACTGACATATGGCAAGTATGCGGTGAAAGGGAGGAGGATTAACAACACTGGAATGATTTGTGTAAAGTTTTCAATTATTTTTCATATTAACTTGGATATTATAATAGATGCAATGCTAACATATGGAAAATTTATATCATAAAAGATTTAATCATATCTACAAAGATAAAGATAATTTATTAACTTTTTATCATTACCGTTCAAGAATTATTAGTTTGCTTTTCCAAGAGTTCAATCTTTAACTACCAGTTTAAGTGCCACAAGTGCTTTTCTGAATAAGAGAAACACTTTTTTACCCATCATCATATGCGGCTGATGAAACTGAAGCGCTTCGAACTATTCTTGACTTAGAAGGCTGCTCGATCTGCGGTTTCCGCTTCATCAAAGACAAGCCATCCTTCCATCATCAGATCTTACTTGGAGCAATTTCAGAAAGATTTCTTTGCATTTCTCAGGGTAAGGTAGGATGAGTCCATGTTACTTTTGGATAGGGCTGTCAGGAAAGCTTGAACTCGATGAGTTCAACTCGGCCTCGGCTCGTTAAGGGTTCACGAGCCGGACTCGAAACCTTAACGAGCCCGAGCCCGAGTTGGGTTTTATGGCTCGTTAGCTTATCGAGTCGAGTCCGAGTTGGGCATTGTTCAACTCGGAAACTCGACTCGATAACTCGAAACAAATGTACCGAAACTTCCACATTGAGTTTGATATAAAATAGAGGTTAGCATTTTTCTTGCCCAAAAAGCTACAGAAAAGAGTATACAAAATCAAAATTACAAATGTCATTTTGCATAATTTAATGTATAAAATGGAACAATGACTCATTAAGAGGTTCATGAGCCTGCTCATTTTGAGGCTCATTAGCCACCTCAGAAACTCATGACTCGATAAGAGGCTCGTGAGCCAGCTCATTTTGAGGCTTGTGAGCCAGTTCAGAAACTCGTGGCTCGATAAGAGTCTCGTGAGTCAACTCGAAGTCGACGAGTTCGAGTTCGAGTCGGTGATCCAGGGCTCGATCCTTATCGAGCCCGAGTTCGAGCCTTAGATTTCTTATCGAGTTCAAGTCCGAGTTGAGTTCAAGTCCGAGTTGAGACCAACTCAGCTCGTTGAACTCGATAGACACCCCTACTTTTGGAGGGTGACATGGTACCAACTCACTTGAATGATTGAACCTTTACCCTACTTTTGTTTTCTTTGATATAACACTCTCAGTTTTACTAGACTTTCTAGAGTCGTATATAACTTAACAAATTGAGTTGCAGGTTTTATGTATGGTATTTTTACTCCCTATAACTCTATAAACTTTGTAAATTATCTTCTCGACTTTTGAAAAATCGACATTCCTCTCTCGAGTCCGTAAACTTACATCGTCTTACCGCACAGAACCTGACGTTAACTTGACACATCTTACGTTAACTTAACGTGGCACAGTGCATACAAGAGCCACTCATCCCCCAACCTCACCATCATTCCCTTCTTTAGAACAGCTGGAATCCACACAACAGTTTAGGGTTTCTCCACGAATCATCTAAATGAAATCATCGAAGCAAAGATTCTGCAGAATCCCTCTTCCCTTCCCTATTTGCTGTAGAGATCGGAAGCAGAAGCGTCAGAAGATCGATCTCGCCCTGTCTCGGTGGAGGACGGACACGCGATAGTGGACCTACTCCTCAAGTCCACCGCCCGTCACCGTCTGCCCCGCCTTGTGGGCGTGCCGTGCATGACGCCGCCGATCGTTCCCTTGCATTCTCCGCTCGTAAAGTTTACGGGATCGAAGAGGAATATCGATATTTTAAAGGTCGAGAAAGTAATTTACAAAGTTTATATAAAGTTCATGAGGTAAGTTTGCACTCATGACATTTCTTATTCTTTGATATTGTGATGAAGTATGAATTACTTTCCTAAAAACATTGCATGTTAGATCGTCGATTTGTTGCTCAATTTTAATAGACGAAGTATGCACTGTGTTGGATTCTTCCTCCTACCCATTAATTCAATACCTAAGATTCATAAGTTTGTTGATTTTTCTTCAAGTATGACGACTAATCACAAATTATCCTCTTTTCTTTCATTTTAATCTCATGGTGGTATAAGATTAAAAATAGACAATCATTCGTTGATCTCCGTATTTGAAATGGGGAAGGTATATCCGAAAAAGAAATAAATACATGTAGATGTTAGTGGTATAATTAGGGAAGAGGGAATTCAATTTTTTTTGAAATTATTTTAATATTGTATTATACAAATCTTCAATAAAGATTAAGAATAGTAAATAATTGTCTATATTAAATATTTTTTTGATTGAAAAAAGGGTGATATCCCAAGATGGGACTCATCGCAAAGATTTTAGAACAAAAAAGGATAAAGAGATACATTACCTTGTGAACCATAGTCGATAAAGGGAAAGACATTACGCAATTACATTTTCTAAATAGTTACTTTGATTTTTTAAAAATAAATCATTTCTTCTTCCCCATGTGGCCCACAGAGTTGCAAACTATAGTGCACAGTTGTCCGTCGAGTTATTCCCTACAGCCGTTACCGACCTCCAGAAATCAACTGATCCATCATGTGAAACCCACGACGCCCCTACCTTCTTCCAAACCTGCTCCGACAAAGGACAAGCAAAAAACATGTGTTCGGCATCTTTCATTTGTGCGCCACACATATCACACTGGGTGTCCAGAATTCCAAACAACCTACCCCTTCTTACTTTGTCACACAATCTACCTCTTCTGAGGCACCATAGGAAGAGTTTTACTCACAAGGGGATCTTGTTAGATCAAATTATCTTCATATCTTGTTTCAAGTCTGGGTCTAGATCATCTGTATTCCCTCTAAAAATCAAATATTTTTCACCGAGAATCTTCTCTCCTCTCAAACAAAATGGTCCCTTCCCTAAGAAAGACAACCAGGAGAGAGCAACTCGGAGTTCAAACTCACCAACTCCACCCTTTGTCGATCTGAAAGTTCAGCCAAAAACTTTGGGTCCCACTAACCAGAACCACCTACTTCAGCCACAGAACACCCCATGTTTGTCGCCAAAGCAAATAACCTTAGGTACCTATGGCATAAGGCCCCCTCTTCCGTCCAATTGTCTCGCCAAAATCGAAAGACTTCCCCGACCCCCACCTTCGACACCATTCGTGTCCTTAGCGAGGGAAGAATGTCCCGAACACCTCTCCAGAGGAAATATTCGAACCGTATTCTTCCTACCTCGAGGGAGCCCTTGATGCCATAAATGGCGCGCAAAAGATTGGTCGCCAATCTAAATATGTGTTACCCCAGATCTGTATCACCCACTTCACCAGAGGCGCCTTATTCATATAGTTCACATCCCTAATTCCCATGCCCCTTTTGCATTTCTGCTTCGTCGGTTCCTCCCATCCTACGAGATGCATGTCCGGCCTATGTTGCTTCCCATCTGATCAGAAAAATCTTCTCATCATTGCTTCTATCTTCTTTCTAACCTCCTACCGGCATTAACTGACTTAAGAAGAAGAGATAGGGATCGTTGATAGCATATGATTCAAGAGAATCAATTTCCCACCCTTCGATAAGGAGATTGCCTTCCATCCCACTAGTCTCTGCTCAAACTTGTTGAGTACCATGTCCCATTCCACTTTTCTGAGCCTGCCTGCCACCAAAGGAAACCATACGTAAGAGACGGGTAACTCACCCAATGGGCAATCCAATAATACCGCTCTTGAGCCACTCTCCTCTTCATCCATCCCAAATTGAATCGCCATTGACTTATTTCTATTGATTTTGATACTGGAGATGCTGCTGAAAATATCCATCAGCTGCCTTGTTCTTCTATGCATATTTTATATGCCGCCCATAAAAATAATCGTCTCGTCTGCATACTGCAAAATCGAAACCGATATGTTACCTACACAAAAACGTTCACACCACCCTTCATCGCCTGCTCTCCTGAACATTATTCTTAATGCATCTGCCACTAAAACGAAAAGCATCGGTGCTAACGGGCATCCCTGACGCACCTCCCTTTGCAACTGGAAAAAGCTCCCATCCGACCTTCCATTCACCAAAACTGCATATGACGTCGTCGTGACACACCTCTTCATCCAATCTATCCATACTTCAGTGAATCCACGACGCCATAGCCATAAGAAATTCCAATCCACGCAATCATAAGCCTTCTCAAAATCAATCTTCCATAACAATCCCTTCTTGTTTTCCTATCTCCATTGGAGGAAAATCTCCAACGTCATAACTAGCTCGTCCTCCATCTGCCGACCTGGAATAAAAGCAGTCTAATTCTGTTAAATTACTGTATCAAGAACCTTTTTCATTCTATTTGGCAGCACCTTGGCAACAATCGGATAGATTGCATTAAACAGCGTAATTGGTATAAAATCCTCTATAAGGATCGGGTGGTCCTTATTTGGAAGAAGGAAGAACAACGTTTGATTAACCTTCTCGAAGCCCCTATTACCATCCCTGAACTCATTGACTACGACCATCACGTCTTCCTTTTGCAGGTCCCAAAACTCCCTATAGAAAAACACTAGAAAAACATTCAGTCCCAGTGCCCTGTCCGCATTCAACCCCCAAATAGCACTTTTCACCTCTTCCTCAGCAAAAGGGGCTTCAAGACCGAGTGCCTGAGCCTCCGATAAAGACTCCACCCCTGAACCACGCCACCCCCACCCATCCCCTTGCTTTCTCCTCGACACATCCACAAAATGCTCCATGAGGGCCCCTTTTGCTCGAAGCCATAGAATAGAAGAACCTCGTGTTCGCATCCCCTTCCCACAACCACTTTTGTCTAGATCTCTGCCTCCATTCTACTTCCTCCTTCATGTCCTCCAGAAGCAACACGTCTAGCAGCCTTGCCCGCTCCAACACCTCATCCTCGTCCAATCTCCTTTGGTCATCCAAACCCATCCAGTCGGACCACTCCCTGTTAAGCCTCACTTCTCCGCTCCCTCCGGCATCAAGCAGTAATTTATGCGGTCATTTGCATGATCAAACTAGATCAATAATAAGACTATTGGCATCGCATTTTTTTTAGAATTCCGCATGAGTTCCCTGCCATGTGTTTACTTATACATACAAAGATAATAATGAAGTTAGATACAACATTATATGAGAATCAATATTGTTATTGATTGATATTTTCATGCTTATAAGTGAATGCTACTAGATGATTTTTTCATACTTATAAGTGAATGCTAGTGCATATGTTCTTATTATAAAGCTATGCCAAAGCTGTAGGAATTGCTATTTTATCTGGCAAAGTAAAAATGCAAGTGGATGATTTCTCCTCTCACGTTCTCTCTTCTCTTTTAATTCCTACACTCTCTCATCCATGGAATGTATATAATATTTACACCTATTGTTTTATGAAATTGTGGTTGTAATTTTAGCTAAGACGTTAGATGTTCATACCTCTTTTAAATAATATAATCTTAATATTTTCAATGGGTAAAAAATGGACCTCCTCAGGGGGAGTTAACTTGGCTCCATCATTTTCCTAATTTTTTATTTTTTTAAATGAATCTCTAGAAATTCATCATTATATCCATATATTTTGTCATTCAAGTTTCGTGCGAAACAAAGACTCTCACGACCTCCATTCAGATAGTCATTTTTTAACGATCGCAATATTGTTGAAATCGACCCCATCTGCATGGAGGACGTAGGAGTTTTTGTTTCATATGAAACTTGAATGACATAATATAGGGATACGATTATGAAAATCCATGGATTTATTTTTCAAAAAAATTAAAAAAATAGAAAAAAATAGACGGAGAATCAAGTTAGCTTCCCATATGGCAGCCCCATTTTACCCATTTTCAATACCATGATTATCATTGATTTCGTATCTATTGAAATTAATATTTAATATATCTTATTTATATAATATCAGAAATAGTAAATCTCATTAACTTTCATTTCCCTCCTCTGCGAAGCATGGGTTAAATGTTAGCTGGATAGTATGATCGAAACATAAAATAAATATATTAAAGGTAATTGTTATTATGATTGGGAGCCATTAAGAATGAGAATTTTAAAGGAAATGAACTCATAATCATAATAGCATGTGAGGTGTATTCATTGTGCATCTAGGATTTTACCTCCGGTATTTACTTCAAAACAAATATATCAAATATGGTGAAAAAAGTCCTAGAGTTTTTATACAATTTTAAATAATTTTAGCAACTGTATTTACATATTAAAATAAATATAAGAGTGCTTCGCATTCAATTTAAAATGAAGTGAAAATGTCAAAATATAAATAAAATGACTATGGTAGCCGATCAGGCAAGGATACATCACTAGATTCACTACCCACCTATCATGCAAAATAAAGAAAATGCAATAATGTCGTATAATGGTTCGCCAGGAGCTTACATGTCGGACAGCTCCTCCACGTGAGCATCCCTTGTGACAGTGCCACCATCGACTCCACCGCACTTCGCTAACCATCATAGCCTAGCCTTCATCTACTATCGCCAGGCCTCTATCCACCCTCCCAACAACGCCTCCGGCGAGCCGTCACCACCACCTATGCTCTAGTCTGAATCTTTTGAACTTGTTAGGTATAACACATTGTTGGTTCTTCTCCATAAAGTGAGATCCATCGAAGACTCGAAGAAGTTGAGGTTCACTATGTTATCTACAATGTACAACTACGGAAATTAATCCGTAGTTTATTAGTACAATCTACATGTGGTGATGGATAGTTGTCTGAGATTGGATCGCTTGCTGTAGCCCTTGATGCAGCGGAGTCTGCAGTAGGGGCTGGAGTTGCTCGATCTTGATCGAGCAGTTTCCACAAATTCGTATGATCCGGGTCTATAAAAGTGTGAATTCGTGGTAACCGCTCGATCAAGATCAAACGACTCCAACCTCTACTGCAGACTCTGTTAGCTGCAGCAGACGATCGAGATTGTGATTATCTATCTGAAAATCGTATCGTCCAAATGTAAATAAATATTCACCGATCTGGGTATTATATTATCCGATAAATTATTTATTATATGTCATATAATTTCCCAACGAAAATAAGTATTTTTAAATTAAAAAAATACAATTCAACGACCCTACATGTATGTCTCTTCCTTAAACTTTAATAATTATCTTCATCAAAATTTGCTTTCACACACATATTCTTGAACCTTTTTGAGATATAATTTGACCATGCTCAGCAGAAAGATAGACAAAGAGGTAAAATTGAAGAGGAGGATGATGACGACGACTACGATGGCATCAGAATCGTATTCACTGGATAGCTCCCCAAGATCCTCATAAAAGAAGTCATCCCCTCTATGTCGGCCAATGCGTTCTGTGCTCTCGCCTCGGCCATCGACGCCGCGAATTCGATGTAGAACATGTAGTCGAATCGCTTCGTCGCCGCTCCTCCGGCAACTGCGAGTATCCCCGTTCTCCTCCTCGGTCTACTCTCTATCTTCACCAAGCTTATGCCCCTGAATGCAAACGCCGACATCACCTTGAAAAGCCCCCCTACTCCCTCGTCACCGCATGCGAACACGATGCTCGTCTTGAACGATCGGCCGGTCCTCGGCATGAGCGCATTCCTCGCTACAATCACGAACCTCGTATTGCTATCCTCGTCCTGGATCCCTTCCGCCAGTATATTAAGATCATACAATGCCCCGGCTTCGGCCGAGGCGATAACCGCAGAGTCGCGGAGCCCGTGCCTAGACACGTGCTCCGCTGCTCCTGCAGTGTTACTAAACGACTCTCGGGTTGCATGTGGGCCCAACCCGATGCGCTTAGTCAGTGTATGTTCGCATTGGGCTAGCGCTTGCGGGTGAGAGATCACACGCTTGATCTGATCCAATTCCACACCTGGGAGCGCGAGGAGGCAGTGGTGGATAGGGAGCTGCACCTCGCCTACGATGTGGAGGCGGTGGCGGAGGAGGAGGTCGTAGTTACGGTGGATGCTCCCGCCTAGAGAATTCTCGAGAGGGAGCACAGCACGGTCCGCGATCCATAGTTCGACAGCCTCGAAGGTTGTCTCGAATAGGTCGCAAGGGATGGCCTCACAGCCTGGGTAGGCCTTTGCGACGGCGGCCTCGCTAAAGGCCCCCGGGAGGCCCTGATAAGCAACACGCAATGGATAGTCATGCATCGATAACGGAGAAGTACGCGGTCGAAGGACCACGTTACTAGTGTTGGGGCAATGGAAGATTGTTTGGCAAGAGCTCTGTTGGTCACTTTGGTGGGCAGTGGCGATGCCGGCGCTGTGTAGATCACTGTCGTGAGCGGTGGCGACACCGGTGGAGCGGCATTCTGGGCGGTATGTGCAGCAGACGGCGGGTCGGATGCGAGAAATTGGGAGGAAGACGGTGAGAGAAAATGTAAGCATGATCGATTGCAGGTTTGGTCTGTTCTTGAAACGGAGTTGAGATCAAGGGGAGATTGATTGTTGGAATGTGATCACTCGGGAATTTGGAGCTAATAAATAGGAGGGGAAAACGGCGGTTCAAGTCCCTGCTAAGTAAGCAAAGTAACGCCGAACTGCAAAAGCTCGCCACTTTAGTTGGGAAATTGTCAAATCCCAATCTCATCAGGAAACTCACAGTGCATCCATCCAAATCAGATACCTAAACAAAATGTAATGGTAATGATGTTACTACTCATGGAGAGTGTTCCCAGACAACTTCAGAACAACAAATTTGTCCTCCGGATTTAAAGAAATGGATCGACGATGGCGATGGCGTCTCTCCGTCGTAGCATGGATCCTCTGCAGTACTACAAAGGTCTGTTGTACAGGACCACCAAATCAGAGCCGCTCAATCATGATCAAACGGTGTGCACGTAAAGAGCCACTAAAAATCTGGATTTCATAGATCGAACGGCTCGAGCAGTTACAGCAGACTGTACAGTACTGCAGAGGAGCTGCTCTCCATTCCTTAAATGGTCATATGTACGACTGCCATTACAGAAGGCATAGCATCTAAAACCGGCGTGAATTAATAAACGCAGGCTATCATGTTGGGTTTTATCCAAACATCATTTAGAGAAAGCAAATGAAGCAACGAGAATATTATTAGCTCTTGGAATGTTGGGATTTTTTTCACCAATCCCAACATTATGAGATGTTGCCTTGGTGGAGATATTAATGGATATGTGGAAAAAGAGGCTTCGGGTTGGTTGGAAGGATATATACAGATTGGTCAAAGCAAGAGAAAGAAAGACCGAAGACATTTCTCAAGTGAGAAGCATTAAGGAAGGACAGCTACTTGTTACTCAGAAGGATATAGAGATTAGATTGAAGCAGTATTTTCGTAGAACCTAATGACATTCCTATAAAAGTTAGGAGAGTCCTAGTTGAGCATAGTTTGACTTGACTTATAAATTTATTCCATATTATTTGGTCAAGCAAGAAAATGCATGAAGATTAAAGGAGAAGCATAGTGGTGCCTCTCTATAAGAACAACTGAGATATTCAAAATTATTCGAATTATAGAAGTATCAAGTCGATTAGTTTTGTTATGAAAATTTGGGAACGTGTGATCGAAAAAAGGTTGATGCGTGTTTCCAAAGTAAAAGAAAACCAATTCTTCATGCCAAGTCACTCAACTATTGAAGCCATCCATTTGCTACGGAAGATAATAGAGATTTATAGAGCTAAAAGGAAAAACCTTCATGTGATTTTTATTAATTTGGAGAAGACGTGTGATTCTATCCTATGGGAGATATTGTGGAGAGTTTTGGAGAAGAGACAAGTACATGTCCTATATATTAACCTCATGAAGGATATGTATGATAGGGCTTCATCTTGTGTAAGGATCCAGTCTAGGAAGTTTGATTATTTTGACATCAACATTGGTATGCATCAAGGTCCAGCTTTGAGTTCATTCTTTTTTACTTTGATTATGGACTAGTTGACTAGTCACATTCAGGATGAGATACCTTGATATATGTTATTCACAGATGATATTGTGCTGATTGATGAGATTAGAAATGAAGTAGATGAGATGCTTGAGGTCTTGAGATATGCATTAGAGACTAAAGGATTTCGTATAAGTAGGGCTAAGACTAAATATGTGGAGTACACTTTTGACAAAGTAATGGTAAAGAAAACGAGCTCAAGATTGGTGATGATAACATTAAGAAGAAAGACTCGTTTAGATACATGGGATCTATTTTGCAACATGATAGGGAAATTGATGGAGATGTTATTAATAAAATAAATGCAAATTAGTTAAAGTAGAAAGGAACCTCTACTATTCTATGTGATAAGAAAATTCCTTTGAAAATCATACAAAAGTTTTACAAAGCAGCCATAAGACCTGATATGCTCTATGGATCTGAATGTTGGCATGTGAACCATACACATGTGCAGAGAATGTCAGTTGCATAATGAAAATACTAAGGTGAATATGTGGACATACACGTAAAGATCGTACTCAGAATGATGCGATCAGAACGAAAGTAGGTGTGGCTCCAATCGAGGATAAGATGCGAGAAAACCACTTAAGATGGTATGGCAATTTGCATAGGAGGTCGAGTGATGCACCAATTAGGAGATGCAAGTGTTGGTATGTTGAACCGGCTACAAGATGGCAAGGAAGGTCCAAGAAGTGTTGGAATGAGACTATCCGAATGGATCTTAGCTTTTTTAATCCAAGACCGAGAATAACTCATGATAGATCTAAATGCATTTTAGAGCTTTCCAGCCGTAGGATGAACAGAGTGACTGAAATATTACCAGGGAGTGACAGAAATGGTAAGGACTGCGTGAGGAGGATCCCAACTCCAAATCAATTTAAACGGATTAAATAATTTTTGGACCCAAAATTCTGCCAAAATGTACGAGTTCTTGCAGAGCTTCCAACAGGAATGAGCATTGATTTTGAGAGTTACGCATGACTAATAAGGGTCAACTGACAAGATGAGGGTCATGTAAAGAAAGAAGTTGCATTTTGAGTCAGCCGTCGAAGTGAGAACCCAATCTATACTAGATTCCCGAAGACGAGAATGTTTCTGTTAGTAGTACGGAAAAGCCAGTCATGAATTGAGAAGGTGCAGAGTTGGCATCTACCTCCGCCACAAATGAATGTCCAGGAGTGGACCGGACCGGACGGATGCAGCAGTCAATATATGTGACCCCAGACTCATCACAAACAATTCCTTGAAATATATGCTACCTACATAATTACTTTCATTATGCCCTTGAAGAACATGATGCACTCTTTCATCATAAAAAAGGGATTTTATCACTTGTGCCCCTCTAAGATATCGCAATATCAGTTATACCCCTATCTTTTTGGTAATATCAGTTGTGCCCCTCAAAACTTAATAATTTATCACTTGTGCCCCTCGGGTTAGTGACCGTCCATCCACAGTGCAAACGGCCGTTAACTTTGAGGACATAGGCAGAATTACTTTAAAAAAAAGGTTAGGAGGTCATTTTACACCCTCCTCATCTTCTTCTTCTTCCTCCTCCTCCCCATCCTCTTCTTCCTCCTCCTCCACCTCCACCTCCTCCTCCTCCCTCTCTGCCCCCGCCCCCGCTCCTGCCCCGTGCCGCCCAGCTCCGCCTCGAGCTCTCCGCACCTCCTCCCAGCCCGCAGCCCCCGCTCCTGCCCCGCGCCGCCCAACCCCGCACCCCCCTTCGCCCCGACCTCCCTCCCAACGCCGACCTCCCGCACCCCCCTCCCAGCCCCGCCCCCTGCAGCCCTGACCTCCCACCGCCCCTGCGCCTCAGGCCCCGTGCTCCTGCGCCCTCTCCCTGCCTCCCCCCGCCCCTGCGGCCTGCAACCCCGCGACCCCCGTGCCGCCGTGACCCCTGCGCCCCCTCCCTCCTCCCCCTACGCCCCTCCCGCGCCCCCACGCCGCCGAGACTTACTCCTGGGACTCCGTTCGATCAGGATCGAGAAGCTCTACTGCTACAAAAAAGTGTGCAGATCAGCTGTTAGAGAAGGGTGGGTGGGGGTCAGTCCACCAGCTGTTAGACAACGCGTGGTATCGCTACCGCGACGTGCGGCAGCGGAGCTGGGGGAAGTGGGTAGCGGAAATCCGAGAGCCGCGGAAGCGCTCCCGCAAGTGGCTCGGCACCTTCGCCACTGCCGACGACGTTGCCAGGGCCTACGACCGCGCCGCCATCGCCCTCTACGGTCCCCGCGCGCAGCTGAATCTCCGACCTACCTCCTCCGCCGCCGCCCCGGAAGCCCATCCCTCGCACCCTCCCAGCTCATCCTTGAGGCCGCTCCTCCCCTGTCCCTCCCGCGCCCCCTCCCTCCTCCCCCCGCGCCCCTCCCGCGCCCCCGCGCCGCCGAGACTTGTTCCTGGGACTATGGAAGAAGGAGGAAGAGTATGAGATCTTTCTGTTGGGGGGTGACAGAGAGTTGGAGCTATCGACGATATCATCAGGATCATCACATTAGAAGGGTCGTCTACTGCATGCAGAGCCTCGTCTCACTGAGACGGTGATTTGTTGTTCTTGTTTGAGCAACTGTTCTTTTGTTCGAATCTCGAATTAGTTCCGAGCATTGGGGATTTGTAGGTTCGTTTGCCTCCGGTGTTGGATCGCTGGCATCTTTAAACAGTCAAAATTGGGTTTGATTTTATTTTGACCATAATACCCCTCTTAACCACACCATGGTTTCAGTAAACTATGGTTATTTTAATTTTTTGACGGTCAGTTTGACGGAAGGGTACAACTGATGACGGAGCAAGAAGTGGGGGGCACAACTGATATTACCAAAAAGATAGGGGCATAATTGATATTGCGAGATCTCGGAGGGGCACAAGTGATAAAATCCCTAAAAAAGTGTTGAGATGAATCTCAATAAGGTTGTCTTCGTTTGGAACTGTCACTAGCATAGACTTAGCAATGTGCATCTCACCTGGTAAAGGAAGATCGCTCCTTATTTATAACTCAATAAAGGATCAATTCTAAATATAAGAATCCGTGCAGAAAAAATTGCAACAAGAATGCTTGAACTGATTTCTTATCAGACAATTTTAAATAAGAACGTCCTCAAACAAAACTGGTCAATATACTTACTGCTGCGAGACTACTGAATAAAACCGATGTGCTGCTCAAGAATCAAGGAGACTTTCTATCTGTTGGTGCTGAAGTTGTCGTTTTGTAAACAGGCTCCACACCGCCTGCGAAATCCCTGCAACCAGGGACGTCTTTTAATTGCTGGGATGATATGATACCTGCAATAGCCTTCATAGCAGTTGATGCCCTGTCCGCGCTCACGGAGAGATCTTCGGTAGAATCTGGAGCACTGGAATTCTCGGTTGTTTCATTTGCTTCCTGTGAGGGTGGGGGGACAAAGAAAGGTATCCTGCCCCTTTGCCAGTCATGGAGGACCATCTTCGCTGTGGTCGACAAGTCAGGCTCCCCTCCCTGTAACAGTTGTAAATCTACAGTTATTACCTGTATATGTTAACCTGATGTGATTTTAGCAACTTCCTACGAGAATCAGCTGTTCATTTAGTCCGTCTCGGTACATCTCACCAGTCTCCGCATGACATTAAGTTTATTTAATATAAGGAATCAGCTGGCTCCAATTTCACGGTTAGAAATTTGTTAAAAAAACATAGGCAACATGTAAATATATAGCATTCTACGAGTATGATGGGCCTAATGTTGAACTACATAGTAATAGAACCACGCCCCACTTACCCATCCAAACTAAAGCAACGAATATTTATAAATATTTTAAGGACAAAAGTTGGTATTGACATAAGGCAAGCACCCAAAGACTTTAGTGTTCGCAAGTTAAAGTACCAAAAAACGGTGAAGCTTTCTCTCACTACTTTCTCTCACTATAAGTAGGTCGGTTACATGGATTCTTCCTCAAATCCATGTTGAAAGATCCGATTATTTTTTATGCAAGTTGTCGATTACCTAATCGCAAGCCCCTCGAGGGGGGGTTTGAATCTCGGTCTTTTGGGTGGTAGGTACACTACACTACCACCAGACCATTTATGTGAGTACACAAGTTAAAGTACCAGCATTACCAAAAATAAAGAATCCTGAAGGATCGTAATAAGCTCCAAAAAATTCTATAAATAAAATCTCAATCCAAAAAAATACTCCGTTTCTCGCAAGCTAGATAGTCCACATAATAGTTGTTCAGACTCCATGCCGACCCAAGATGGCTCAATAGATTCCCTAAAAGCAGAAGCACCCTCAATCGACATCCCATCCAGGCTCACCACTGCCACTGTCCAGACGTCTCTGGAAGTGCCACATCAAGAACGGTTAATCAACATCCTCCAAAGCTCTCGGCACACCACTGACAGGATGCATCCGATTCCGACCCCTAGAGTAGTCTGACTCTCCGAACTCTAGTCATCACAAGAGCATATCTCATCAGCCGAAGGAATATCTTGATTCTCAAAGGGATCTTCCACTCTCATATCTGCTTGTAACCGTCGATGTGAGTCCCGGGTCAAGAGCATTAGAAGTATACAATATGTCATATGCCTTCTTCATTGAGAAAAAACCATTTGCCCACCGGAATGTCTCCATGGTCGGATCCATTTTGAATTTG
The DNA here is from genome assembly GCA_037367405.1 of Ottelia alismoides. Lineage (NCBI taxonomy): Eukaryota > Viridiplantae > Streptophyta > Magnoliopsida > Alismatales > Hydrocharitaceae > Ottelia > Ottelia alismoides. The sequence continues at coordinate 218,955 of JAZKJV010007141.1, forward strand.
ATAAATGTATTGTGTGAAGCATGTGTCCGTGTATATCCTATAGATCTACCTATTGTTACTTGCAGATTGAACCTAATAAGGGAAAGGAAATCCGCTAACGCCAAAAACTCCACCACTTGTTGATCTGAAGGTCTGGATGGAACTAAGGAAACCATGCCCCGTAGTCCCAAGCCTCACCAACACACAACCCAAATTCGCCACCGAAATGAAGAGGCGGGAAATGGATCACAAAGCACCGTATGACTAGTCCAACAATCCAATCAAAATCCAATGATGTTGCCCTCCCCCCAGTCAGGCTTCAGCACAAGGGATTTCAGATACAACATAGCAAATCCCGCTTCAGAAGCTTGATGGAAAAAGCACCACCTCATCTGCACCTAAAGATCCATCAAAATCCTATAACTCCTAAACATCATCACAAATCAAGCTTAGATTCGATGCCCAAATTGCAAGATACCCACTCGGCAAGCAACATTGTTCATTCCATGCATGTTGAGCATGTCTAAACCAACATCCCAATACATAGTAGAACGATTTTCCAGCTCACCAAAGACGTCTCCTGAGAGTCACTCGAACTCGTCCAATAGAACCTTTGCATCAAAGACCCCACGCATCACATACAACCGCATGAAGCAGGCATGATAACAAGAAGAAGACTGGAATAGCAGACAAACCACCTTGAAAAGGACAAAGATCGACAAACAAGACAACTACCACCTCGCAAGCCATCACTCCATCTCAAGCAACCAATCACTCTAGCGCATGCAGCCTACACACCAAAGGCAATCCCAGATAGTTCATCAGGAGAGACCCACAAGGCATCTGTTGAGCAGTCATGCAGGCAAGACACTTGCCACCCCCCGCAAGCCTCTGCTCCATCATCTCCACCACAAGTAATCATTCACTCTAGCGCAGGCGACCACACACCAAAGCCAATATCAGGTAGCTCATCAGGAGAGACCCATGTTACATCTATAGAGCAGTGAAACAGACCTAAGCTCTACAGCATCCATCGATTCCATCCCAAATGGACCAAAGACAAACTTGCTACCATTAATCTGGCTACAACAACACCTCAAACCACGCATGCATACGAAGAAAGTCTGGGGGTGAGACAGAGAGAGGGCTGAGTCGTGAGAAAAGACGAAGAGGGAGAAGTCGTGAGAGGGGACAGCGAGATAAGGAGGCCTCGTATCATCTCTTCTGGAGAAGGAGAGAGGAGGGAGAAGGCGTGCAGAGGTCTACCAGTCATGGCGAGACAGAGAGAGGGCGGTGGTCTCTCATTGAAAGCATGGAGAGAAGCTGAGCAGCTGCATCCAACTTGCTTTCGTTGCTGGCTCCGTGATCACTTTGCGAAGGTGTGCCCTTCTCAGCAACATCGTTTCTCCTGCGGCTTGACGGGTCACTTTCATCGTGTGTGTCTGAGGTTTTCGTCCGGGCCGTTGAAACAGGTTGTATTAGAAAAAATAGGATCTTCGGCTGCGACGGCTACATTCAAGGGAAGTAGAGCAGATGGCTGGTCCTTCGGCTGCACCCTTCGATCCAAACTCTTCTCATGCATCTCGAGCCGTACTCGTTGGAGCGGTGTCGAAAAGCATGTTAGATTTGGAGCGTGTAGACGCAGAGGTCAGTTCGTCTCTTAGGCGGTCTTTCTTGGGAGATATAATAGCCCTTGGGGAGAAAGTCTGATGCGCACATGGGCTCTCTACCATGGAGGTGGCAAGGCCGCTCTGCCTCATCGAGCGACGGTGCGTTGTGGAGAAGGGCTCGATTTGCAAAAGGGGAGTTAAGGAGTTGTGGGTTCCGTAGAGGGGGTACTAATCCGTTCTTGATCTCTAGAGGTGCTCCGAAGAGTGTTGTGCGGGGTTGCTGTGGTGCAGGAGATACTCTCAAAAGACTTGCCTTTGGGTTCTGATAGCAAGATTAAGGTCCTCCTCTCAGAGAAGAGAATGCTCTCGTCAGCAAGCAGACTCACGCTGAAGGTGGAGCAGGTGTGTTTCGATCTTAGGGCAATGGAGGTGTCACTGCACAATCCTCCTGCAAGTTGCGCCCCTGAGTGATTTGGTTCTCTAGTGAAGCATGATTCAGTGAAACTCGATCCAACGAGGTCACATCCAATGACAATGATCCTAGCAAGATCCAAGGCAAAATCCCCAGGGATTAAACTCTTAAATCTTATGTTTGTCTTATTAGTTTGGATTTAGAGCTACAATTTAGGAACTAACTAAAGTAACTTCTACAAACAATGTAAAGCACTTTAACAACTCAACAAATCGACGAATAAATCAATGGTAATCCATTAATATAAAATTTCGATTAAAGCAAAGAGTAGATATTTTTGTTGTTTTGCAATAATATACAATTTTGATGAAACTCCGTTGGCATTTCGTTGATATGTCATTGAAATCCTGAAAAAAGAAGGTAACATTTCGATTTCAGATGACCTAGAGAAATGGAAGTTTCAGTTGAATTTCATTGAAATTTGAGGCCATGGCTGGACATCGAGCGGGGCCCTCACTTATGTGGAAGAATGAGCAAGAAGTCCTTGGTCAGCCATGTGGATGTAGTTTCCTTCCCATGTCCCATAGAAATCATGTCCATAAAATTACTACCATTTAAAATTTCCTTACTGTGTCGTTATAAATCCTCTTACACAAATGCTCATCAGATATCAATTAAGCCTTCGAAGATCCCAGTTTAGCATGGAAGACGCGGTTGAGAAAGAGGAGGAACTTTTCAAGTTAAGCATTGCTAGAGATGATGGAGTGATGCGCGTCACCATGGAGGACCCATTGGTTCCTCAATGAAGGTCATCTGCTGGAACGCTCAGGGCTGGGGAACCCCGAAGAGGATGTTAGCTTGAAAATAGGGTGATGTGGTTCTTTTTCAGAAGACTAAGATCCATTCTTGAACTAGTATGTTGTGGAACTCTCTGGGTGGATCCAGTTAACTGATATTAGAGCAGTATATGCCACGAGAAGCTTTGGGGGCCTCCTTGTGGTTTGAAATGGTGAATGTTTTGACTTTGTTTCTGAACTTGTAGGCGCCCATATGATCTCCGTCTTGCTAAGAGACAAGCGTAATGGGGAGCATAGAGCCTTCTTGAGTATGTATGATGGAGTCTTACTCCATTCATGAACGTCCAAGATGGAGAGAGAGAGAGAGACCTCTTCTTTCCCCTTTATGTCCTTTTATTTTGAATTTCCAATTCAGACTAGAATCAATAATAAGTTAATGGAGAGAGAATAGAGAAATTAATTTTCTTCTATTATTCTTGTTCCATGGTGGACATCCACCATGAGATTATGGGAAAAATTTCATATCTCCAATAAGACAAAAAAGTTGAGACTAAATGGAGACAGAGATCTAGGCATCATTGGATACGAGATTGACGCTAGCACGAGATTTTTCCACTATGTCACCAATGAAAGGAGGTTGCACAATCACATCAGCTCGGTGAAGGTATGGGTGAATTTTTTGATGGGGATGAGGAAGTAGGCAGAGAGCATCAGTGGGTTTCCTTCACAACTTTAACCATCGAGGCATGCATGGAGGGTTGCACAGGAGAAGAGTAGGTACCTCCCATTTATCCAAAAAACAAATGCTCTCACTAAAGATTTCTTGCTTGACGAGGACCGCACCGCAGTTTGAGGTCTCAATGAGGATGGTTCTCCTGAATCTTATGGATTCTCGATATCTTTTTTCAAGGAATTCTGCCCCATTGTAAGTAAACATTATGGAGATGGTGAGGGAGTTTCCTAAAAGTAATCGTGGATCTGATAGATTAAATCGTGTTCTTTTTCTAATCCCAAAGAAAGAAGTTGCATCGTGAAAGTTTCAACCGTCGTGGCATGCATGGCGGGTGGCACTGGAGAGGAGTGGATGCCTCCCATTTATCTGAACAACAAAAAATTGCTTTCACTAAAGATTTCTTGATTGATAAGGTCAGCACCATAGTTTGAGGTCTCAATAAGGATGGTTCTTCTGGATCTGATGGATTCCTGAAATTCTTTTTCAAGGAATTCGGGCCCATTGTGAGCAACGACAATATAGATATGGTGAGGGAGTTTTCTGTAGGTAATCATGGATTTGATAGATTAAATCATGCTCCCCTTTTTCTACTCTTGAAGAAAGAAGTTGCATCGTGAATTGGGGATTTTAGCCCCATCGCTCTCTCCAATACTGTCTATTTATTGTTGAAAAGGTCTTAGCTAACCACTTGAGTGAAGTCTTTGATGGGCTTGTGGTTGAAGTCCAGACTCCAGATTGCATTAATTCCGGACTGATTGATGAAGCACAGTGAAATCACAATGGCAAAGATTGTTGGGGATTGGAGACGATAGAATATATCGAGTTTGTTGTGGAAGACTGTTTTTTCAAAGCATGTGATTGTGTTGACTGGAAATTTCTTTGGGGAGCTTTAGCAAAGCAAGGTTTTCCTGACACTTCAGATTTCCTGGATGAAGAAATGTATATTACCATGGCATCGGTGTTAGTTCAATAAAAATTCAGAGGGGGACTTCTTTCAACAGTGGAAGGGGGTTAGGCAAGGGGGCCCTCTTGCCCCCTTCAGTCCGTTCTTGCAGCGGATGTTCGGATAATCATGGTATGGAATGCGGTTTAGAGTGGAGGTACTTCGGGGTATTCTAACAAAGAGAATTCAGTATTATTGCTTCAGTAAGTGGATGGTGTCATTCTCTTTACTGAACGGGGGCATCTGAAACCAGGGGAATGAGCGTGGTAGTAGACATCTTTGGAGAGCTCTCAGGCCTTAGAGTAATCACGCAAAGTCTACTTTTGTGCCTTTCTGCATGTCTGAGTCTTAAGTGGAGGAGTCGTGGCAATCATCTCCACCCCCCAAGGGCATTTTCCTCTCAGTTACTTGGGTTTACCACTTACAAGCGGGAGACTAAGACTATCAAATTGGTAACCTGTAGTTCAGCAATTCGAAACTGGTTGGTCGAGAGGCTAGATATCTCTATAATGGCTGGAGGTTGATTTTGTTGAAGGTGGTTTTAGCTTCCATTCTCATTTTCTTCATGTCTACTCAATCATTCCAAGAGGTATTAGTAGAGGACTTGAAGCTTGCGTGAGAAGGTTTTTCTAGAGCTCATACGATGGCAGATCTCATTCCCTTGATCAACCAGGATACTATTTCTCTCCCCACGGATCAAGGGGGACTGAGAGTTCGTTGGTTAGATGATATGAATAAGGTATTTCTTCTCAAATGGGCACCAAGGATTTGGGGGAGTATATCAGACCTTTTTTGCATATTAATAGTTAAAAAGGTTTATGACATCCACCCGAGCCCGGGAATCCCTCCACACACTACAGCTTTTTGGAAAGGTATACATGCCAATGTGAAGCCAATCATTGGGGATGGCTCTTCTTTCATATTCTGGAAAGATGAGTGGATGGGGTCAAGACCCTTGAGCATGTGTTTCCCTCGGCACTTTGTTGTGGCGGGCAATTGTCATGCACTACAACGACGATGACAACAAAGCCTTTTCCCACAATTAAGGAGGGTCAGCTACATGGATTTTCTGCCTCCATCTATTTTGGGTCATTCTCGAGCTTAAATCCAAATAACTAAGTTCCCTTCGGATAGTCTCCATTCAGTAGGAAACCAACATGCACTAATTAGTAATATTTGGGAGGATAACCAATGGGCGTTGATCTTTATTTATTTCTTCTTAGAGCAAAAGTATGAGGAATTCAGGAAAATGTTGAGCCTTATCTATGGTGTCGCATGTCCAATGGTAGGTAGGGATCATTGAATCTAGCATAATGGTTGTTTATCCATAAAGAAGTTGTGTGACGCTTACATGCTTACAGCATTGCCATGATCTTCACGTGATTGAAAATTAAAGTATTCATGTCTATTTAGCAGTGGACAAGTGTCACACCCCCAAATTCTGTGGTCGAGAATGATCGTGCAGACACAGTAGCTGGATGCTCGAAAATGATCGATGGAGCTGGACTTCAGGAGGAGTCCAAAAATGCGTGGGTATTACGGAGGTTATCCACGGGAGTCGGGATGCTCAACCGTACATTACAAGGGAGAAGCGTCACAGAGAACACTACCTCGGTAGCAGAGTGTCATGAACTTTGTAGCAGTGCGAGCACAGCGAGTACAGGCAGCAGTGCAAGACATGACAACGGATGCACGCAGCGCAAGGTTCGAAATCTCGATTTCGATTTCGTTTCGGTCCCCTCCAATACCGAAATTTCGCCGATATTTCGGGAAATTTCGACGATTTCGGTGGAAATTTCGGAAATGGCTCAAAAAGTCATTTTTCGACCATTTTTTTGCAAATTAAGATCTTTCAAGTTATTTACAACAACAAATAGCTCACATATACATAATTTTATCATACATATTGCTCATATATGCCCCTTATATCGCACATATCGGTCATATCAGTCATATCGGTCATATCGATCATTTCGCTGTTAAGGCTGATTATTGATGAAACATATTGGAAATGGATTCATTAAATCCAAGTTCTTAAAACAACAATAGCTAACAAATGCATACTTATATCACACATATCTCTCATTTATATGCCTTATATCGCACATATCGGGCATATCGGTCATTTCGTTATTAAGGCTGATTATTGATTGGTACATATCGGAAATGGATATAATTAAATCCAAGTTCTTAAAATAATAATAGCTAATAAATGCACATATCGGTCATATTGGTTATTTCGTTGTATGCATCCCCCCAAATTTTTTTTCTAAATCGTGATGTGTTTTGATATATAGAATTGGTAAATACTAAATAGTTAGTATTAGTTAAATGATTAAAATTAAGATCACATGATTAATATCGTTAATTTACATAGGTATCGGCGAAATTTCGCCCATATCGGTCGAAATCCGAGAAATTTTGAACTGAAAACGTGAATTTCGACCGATATGGGTCGAAATTTCGAAATATCACCGATATTTCGACCCATTTCGATCGAAATCCGGGAAATCGATATATATAGGTGTTTCGAAAGACCCTCCCTGTCGAAACCGAAATTTCGGCGAAATTTCGCCGAAATTTCGCGAAATTTAGGACCATGACGCAGCGGGTACATACGCGAGCGCAGAAGGGCGGTATGCAATGAAGCAGTATGCATTGAGGAGCAATGCGATACGGTCACAGAGGCGTACGCACGAAGACGTACGATATCGGTACTGATGCGTGGCAATCCACAAAGGCATGAAGCGTTGCAGGTACTGAGTACGAGCACTGTCGAACATGCTCGGTAGTATACGTACGAGAGTGGTCTGGAGGCCACGATAGCGAAGTTCTGGAGGACTTTCCCTTAGCATGCAGAACGCTAAGGAAGGGTTTACCGCACGAGGGTCTGGAGGCCGCGGGTTCCCTTTGGCACAAGATCGAGTGTTCGGTGACACTCCGTGAATTATGACAAAGCTGCATCAGCAAGAGTTGGAGCACGAGTGTGCTGATGACTGGACGGTTGACTGGGCGGCTGACCGTACGGGAAGACAAAAGGACAACAAGGGAGTCGAAGAGACGAGCAGACGAAGAGTTGCTGAGGAACGCGAAGGGTTGCCGAAAAACTCGAAGGATCTCTTGTGTCTTTATGTATCATTATTGTAAATGTAATAATAAGTGTCCCTTGGGTTGCCTTGAGTCTTGTATGAAAGGAGATGTGGTGGCTCATTTGTAAACACACAAGTGTAGTGTGTCCCCCCACTCCAGAGAGAGTTCCCCTTCTAATAAGAGAAGAGCTTTGTGCACGTGCCTTGTGTGATTGCTTGGTAGAGTTCTTGAGTGTTCTTGAGCGAGTTCTTGAGAGTGTTCTTGAGCGATCCAAAGAGTCGAGCTCGTGCTTGTGTCTGAACGTCGGTGCGTTAGCAAGCAGAAGTATCGAAAAGAGTTGGAGCGCGTTCGTGACCATTCTATTCGGGAAGGGTGGTTAGCTACGGGCATGGCCTCAAATTTCAGCGAAATTCAATCGAATTTCTGTCGAATATCGATATCCAGCCAAAATCGAAATTCAACCGAAATGACCGAAATATGGGGGTCCTTGTAAAAAAATTGACCGAAATTCCGATCGAAATTCCGCCGAAATTCCACTGAAATTCTATTTTGGTCGATACCGAGATGGTGACCGAAACCGACATTTAGGGTGTTGGCTACGGGTTAGCTAACGCCGCACAGGATCGATCGAAATCGATAGCGGGATTTTGAACCTGTGACAGTTGGTATCAAAGCACGGTTCGTGAAACAATTCGTTGGCACAAATTGGTATCAGAGCAAGGAGCATACCACAGAGCTGGATTGGTGTCAAGAAAGCGGGAAAGCTACGAGCGACTATCGATGCAGTCGATCGTGGAAACAAAGGATACTTGTCAGTGCAAGTATATCTTCAATCAGCAAAGTGAAGATGGTGGGTATTACTGATCGCGTAGCAGCACTGGAGCAGGCGATGGCAGAAGTGGAGTACACTATTAGGACTCATGCCCATCGCATCGCCGTCTTGGAGTATCGTTATTCATAAGGTTCAGATGTTGGAGACGAGGCCCAACAACGCTCGGCGGAGCAGATCAAGTCCTTGGAGGACAAAGTGAAGGCGTTCAGCATGATGACGAAGGATCTACGCAGCGAGATCTCCCTCATCAAAAATGCGTTGGCGAACAGCGGGAACTCCACGGAGGTGCAGCGACGCAAGGTACTAGAACCCAAATCGTTTACAAGTACGCGGAGTGACAAGGATTTGGAGAACTTCCTATAAGATATGGAAGTGTATTTCAAGGCGACCAAGACGAAGGAAGCCGATAAAGTAAGCTTGGCATCGATGTATATGTCGAGCGACGCCAAGTTATGGTGGAGGAGCCATGCAGCAAACGAGGCAAGACCAAGGATATCCAGATGGGATGATCTAGTCATAGAACTGAAGGAGCAGTTCCTGCCGAAGAACACTGCATCGGTCGTACGAGAGGCTCTTCGACGCCTGAAGTAGACAGACACAGTTCGTAAGTATGTGAAGCAGTTCAAGTCTTTGCTGTTGGACATCAAGGGGATGTCCGAGGAGGACAAGCTGTTTATCTTTACGATCGGGTTGCAGAGTTGGGCGAAAGCCGATGCGGAGACAAGGCGTGAAGGACCTAAATTCAGCAATCATGGTGGCGGATGCGTTGGTTGATTATGAGGCCCATCCAAGTCACAAGGCTGAAGAGAAGGAGTTCACCAGCAAGCTAAAGACGCGGTCGAAGGACAAAGGCAAAGGCGTTGCCCATGATCCACCAATGGAGGAACGAGAGTACTCCAAGAAGAAAGAGCAACCCAAGAGCAAGGGGTGCTTCATATGCGACGGACCGCATCGGGGGCGGGAGTGCCCAAAGAAGAAGAATCTGAACACTCTTCGTGCGGATGAGGAGGAAGAAGAAGAAGGTGAGGTACGCTTGGGAGCAATCGGTGTTATACGCAAGGTACGCATCACGACACTTCGAGCTGGAGCTTCGAATTCAGTAGAGGGAGGGAACTCCATAATAAAGAGCATTGGAGGCACCAAGGCTCGATCGAGAATGCACAGGAGTGCGCAGGTGCGTGCTAAGCACCAACATGTGTGCAGGAGGCATACAACCAAAGCCACGGATAGGAGAACATCCGTGCATGAGAAGGCAAAGCAAAGCTCTGGAGGGCGATGCGGCATGGGCAAGAAGTTACATGTCCATGAGAGTTGAGTGGTGACGAACCACACCACCAACGATCTTGCAGGAGGCAAGATACCGAATACGGTCGGAGCGCAGGAGGTGCTCATTTCCCAAGATGCAGGGACGCCCGCAGGGAACGATCGAGATCGTCAACGAGCGAGCGTGGAGGCGAGTACTTCAAATGTGGAGCTGGAAGTGCCACACACCAGCGATGGAGTTGTATCCACGAAGGATACACCGAAAATGGGAGCTGACAAGGAAGCTCCACTTTTCACCCTGAAGATCAAGTCATGTAGGAACGTGCTTCGTGAGAAGACCTGGTGCGAGAAGGGAGGCGGTGCAAGCTTGCACCATCCTTCCAAATGAGCAGCATCAGGAGATGCGTCGCGGATAGAAGATCGTGACGAGACGCCAGCTGAAGAGGAAATGTACGATTGACGACAACCGATTCTTCAAGTGGAGGAGGCTTGTCACACCTCCAAATTCCGTGATCGAGAATGATCGTGCAGACACAGTAGTTGGATGCTCGAGAATGATCGATTGAGTTGGACTTGAGGAGTCCAAAAATGCGTGGGTATTACGGAGGTTATCCACGGGAGTCTGGAGGCTCAACCGTATGTTACAAGGGAGAAGCGTCTCAGAGGACACTAGCTCGACAGCAGAGTGTCGTGAAGCTTGTAACGGTACGAGCACAGCGAGTACAGGCAGCAGTGCAAGACATGACAATGGATGCACGCAGCGGGTACGTACGCAATCGCAGAAGGGCGGTATGCAGTGAAGTAGTATGCATTGAGGAGCAATGCGGTACGATCAACAGATGCGTACGCACGAAGGCGCACGGTATCGGTACTGATGCGTGGCGATCCACAAAATAATGGAGCGTTGCAGGTGCTGAGTACGAGCATTGTCGAGCATGCTCGGTAGTATACATACGAGAGTGGTCTGGAGGCCATAATAGCGAAGTTCTGAAGGACTTCCCCTCAGCATGTAGAACGCTAAGGAAGGGTTTACCGCACGAGGGTCTGGAGGCCGCGGGTTCCCTTTAGCACAAAAGATCGAGTGTTCGGTGGCACTCGGTGAATTATGGCAAAGCTGCATCAGCAAGCGTTGGAGCGCGAGTGTGCTGATGACTGGACGGCTGACTGGGAGTCAACCGTACGGGAAGAGAAATGGACAACAAGGGAGTCGAAGAGACGAGCAGACGAAGAGTTGCAGAGGAATGCGAAGGGTTGTCGAAGAGCTCGAAGGGTCTCTTGTGTCTTTATGTATCATTATTGTAAACGTAATAATGAATGTCCCTTGGGTTGCCTTGAGTCTTGTATAAAAGGAGAGGCAGTGGCTCATTTGTAAACACACAAGTGTAGTGTGTCACCACACTCCAGAGAGAGTTCCCCATCTAATAAGAGAAGAACTTTGTGCACATGCCTTGTATGATTGCTTGGTAGAGTTCTTGCGAGTTCTTAAGCGAGTTCTTGAGAGTGTTCTTGAGCGATCTATAGAGTCGAGCTCGTACTTGTATCTAAGTGTCGGTGTGTTAGCAAGCAGGAGTATCGAGAAGAGTTGGAGCATGTCCGTGACAGTTCTACTCGGGAAGGCTGGTTAGCTACGGGTTAGCTAATGTCGCACAGGATCGGTCGAAATCGATAGCGGGATTTTGACCCTGTGACAACAAGGATGCTAACAAGGCAATGCTAGGCATCTTTTCACCCAGATGTGGATAATTCGTATCCCTTTTGTAATTTGTCATCTAAAGACATGAACCATTTGTTTTCTCTTGCACGCGCTCGTAAAACGTACGAGAAGCGTCCCTTATTTCTTGGTTGGATCCTAGTTCGCACTTGGCTTTTAGGGAAGGTATTTTAGCGAATCAGTTCATGTCAGTTGTGGCGCTTTCGAAATTGACTACTAAGGTGCTACTCTTTGGGCTATATGCAATGGAGTTCTATTCAGAAATGTGTGATACTATATGGAGAATATAACTCATCTTCTGGATCTCTTCTCGAGACTTAGCTCGAGTAAGTTTGCATATTTAATATAAATTTAGGGCAGGCGCCATTCAATTGTGTTTCTCCCTTTTTTTATTCCAAAAAAAACCCAAGATATAACAGAAAAGCTCAAGGACAATAGCTATACCATCTACCTCTTGTGTGCCTCCTTCCACGAAAAAATAGCATCGTCGACTAAATGCGACGGGAGAAGAGATAAGTCACCAACATGAAAGCCAACACAAAAAACTCCAACAACCACCCATGAAACCATTCTCGGTAGAGCATCCGCCCATCAGACAAATAGTGACATGAACTAACAACATCAGCTACCCACTTTGCAGTTGAAAGAAGGCCCTCATCAATCGATCACGATTGAGAAAGAGGTCGTCGTCCCGCATCTCTTCATACAAACAATTCATTAGGGATCCCCCATGAAAGATGAAAGACCAAATAATCCTCTAGTTAACACTATCGTAGGCCTTGAGAAAATCAATCTTCCAAAGTAAAGCCTTCACCTTCATCCACTTCCAGCCCATGATAATACCATAATATCAAAGGTTATCATCACACCACCCATCATGTGTGTCTGAAATGAAAGCCATCTTAGTAGGCGCAATGGAGCCCAGAATCTTACAACGATAACTCACAAAACCATACAGACCAGGAGACCCATATGCATTCGAAGTAGATATAACATGAACCTTAATGTTACTAAAAGATGCACAAGCTCACCAGTAGACCTGGTCAAAATGCAGGCCAGACCGGCCCATGGGGCGAGTCTAATGGGTTGAGGTTCAAAAACCTATGTCCAAAGCCCGCCCATGTGCCTGCACATGGCCCATTTCGTTGTTTATCCATATAATTTTCCAATGGTATTTAATATGTACAAATGATTTTATTAATACCATTTATACTTTATATAACTAGTATAAGTAGTTTACATGTTACTTGGTATAACTATTTATTTTTATTTAAAACTAATGTCACATATGAAAAAATTGAAGTGTATTATATTAATACATGTATTATTCAACATATATTTATATATTTTTTATGTTTTACGGGTCGGGCCGAGCCGGCACATTCCCAAATCTCCTAACCCAAGCCCAGCCAATGAGCGGCTTAGACAGGCGGGCCCCCATCCCGTTGGCCAAGTCTAGTTGTCGAGCTTATTATATGCACTATCATATATTCTAGTTCTTTTCGTTATTCCTAAGGCAATAGCCACCTACTTGAATGCCTTATCTCTATCTCCTACTTCTAAAGAAAGATAGTGCTCACTTTCTGGTTTATATTTCATATTTAATAAGAGCTTTCTCACGATCGTCTAAGATTCAACTAGATTTTGCATGCACCTCAATCAATTGGTCGGCACATCTCTTCCCACCTACATTACGCAACAAGAGGGAACCCTCCAACCTGTGACTCGAACTGATCGCCCATAGCAGAAATGGATAACACCATCCATAAGCTCGCTTCCACCTCATGCGAGTAACCAAGTTACGCATCCTTCCACTAGTAGCCATGTGAAAGAAATGAGTGTTCGCACCTCCCCTCCTTCATCCATGCTTGCTTAAAATGTTGCATCCAACTCCAACTGACGCTTATCCTCATTAAGAAGGATCTTGTCATGCTCCTTCCTATCGACTTTCTCCTCCAACAACCCCCAAATCCTCAAACGCATTCAATTGGACCAACCCAATCCAGGCCATCACCCTCCACTTGTCATGACAGGACTAAACCTACCTTTTAAAGATCATTAGCATCCTATGCAATGCCTCAAGATGTGTTGTCGAACCAGAGACACCATATGGCTCTTGACAATAGAGAGCCACATGATCCCTTAAACCAACCTCATGTAACCAAAAGCAATCGAAACAAAAATAATGCTTAGATGGCGCTCCTCCCCAAAGAACAGACAAAGAAAACATACGTCGTCAAACTAGGCACCATGTCCTCCCCAAAGAATAGACAAAGAAAACATACGTCGTCAAACTAGGCACCACATGGCTCTGATAATAGAGATCCACACAATCCCTTAAAACAACATCCCATAACCACGAGCACTCGAAATGAAAATACAGCTGAGATGATAGTCCTCCCTAAAGGACCAACAAAGAAAAAACATGTCAACAGAAAGGCTCCGAGAATTTCCATCAAGTTAAGGAATTTCGCTAAATGTAGAAAGAATTAGTTGTATCTAACACATTGTTTTGAAGTCAAAAAAAGGGGAAACACGCAGTGGTGTCCACCCTCAATTATTATTATATTGGTTTTCAAGAAAATGTGTTATAAGAGCCAGGACCCAAGCAAGCGCTTATAGTGGAAGCATACATTCTCACAGTAAAAACGAAGACCCAAAAAAAGAACATCATTATGGGCCAACCAAATGGCCCACAACACCGCCACCGGGAAAGGGCCTCTTCTCTACACTGACTACACATCCCCGAAAAGGACAACCAGAATGAGTCGAAAGAACTGGTGCAAATCTACTGCAGATCTGCCTCAGACCAGGTAAGCGCAGAAATAGAGCAACGAAAGAAAATGTGCTCCAAAGTCTCAATATCATTGTCACACAGATGACAAATATCTGAAACCACCGCGAACAGTTTAGTACAGCAGTCCCTAATCATAATGCTTTTGTCTGAAAAGCCATAAGAGGAAGCCAATCCTTCTAGAAGCCGAAGAGACCAAATTAGCTTGCAGACCCGGATTAGATCGTCAGAAGGAGAAGGGAGTGGCCTATAAATGGCGCCATAAGCCTTTCTAACCGAGACGGTGTGTCCTTCCAATCCCAATGATCTCGCCCAGAGGATGGACTACCCATCTGCCCAAGCGAGTCAAGAAGACGAAGGAATTCCTCGAGGCGTCGATCGGAAAAAGAGGTTCCGAAAGACGGCATCCAATTATCATTATCCCAACAATCCACAACACGCACGTCAGTATTAGCAGTCAAAGTAAACAAGTGAGGAAAACGACTACGAAGTGTGCCACCCCCCCCCCATCCAATCATCCGTCCAAAAGCCAAACGAGGCATCATTCCCCACAACCGGGCGGAAAAGGTCATGGAAGCTAGGCAGCATCTTCAGAATCCCCTTCTAGGATGCAGATTGATTCGGACCCTGCCGCGGCAAGCCAGGGCTAGTCAAAGAAACATCATACATGCAATGGATCAGGTTACATCACAAACCCTCATTCTCACCCCAACTCCTACTCACCCACTTGAGCAAAAGGGTCTCGTTGAGGGTCTCCAAGCTCTTGATCCTCAGCCCTCCACTCTTCTTAGGCAAAGTAACGATCTCCCAATCAACTAAGTAATACCTTGCCCCTCCTGACCAGACCTACTCCACAGGAACATGTGCATTAGTGGCTCCATGAGCATCCTCACACCCACTGACAGGAGTTTAGAGGAAAAGAAGAACACTGAGTCGCAGACAGAACTGCCTTAATCAACACCAGACGTCCCCCACGCAACAAGAGGGAAGTCTTCCAAGTTCCAACCACTCAACTTCCTTTCCAATGTCTCCACCACCGGTAACCAGTCCGAAAGCTTGACTCTGTAAGTCGTGAGAGGAAGCCATAGCGGATAGGAAGTGAACCATAAGCCGTGCCCAACTCCGTGCTGCAAGAAAGTGCCTCCTCAGACATGCCAAATGGAACTACAATGGACTTGTCATAATTCAGTCTGAGTCCAGACATCTCCCCAAAGATCTCAAGAGTGAGAGCCATGCCGTCTGCCTCTTCTTTGTTGTCCTCGATAAACAGGATCGTGTTATCTGCATATTGAAGTAGGAGAATACGTATCTCCCCACACATGTATCCTGACAAAACTCCACCACTCTGGGCCTTATCAACCATATAACTAAGAATATCCCTTGCAAGAACAAAATACACGGAGGCAAGTAGGTATCCTTGCTTGACCCCTCTCTGTGGCTAGAAAAAACCTCCCTCAAGACAACCGTTAACTAGGACCGAGAGTGATGACATGGTGATGCAACGCTTCATCCAAGAGATCCATACATCTGGAAAGCCCCTCCTGTACAGAAACGCCCACAAAAAATGCCAATCCAAAGTATCGTATGCCTTGGAAAAGTCTACTTTCCAAAGCATATCATGTGTGCCACTGTGTTTCTGATCCGAGATAATCTCAAAGGCCGCCTGGGATGAACGTTGACTACACCAGTGAGACAAGGTAGCCAAGGACTCGGTTGAGACGTACCGCGAACTTGTCTTGGGAAGAAGAAAGATCAATGCCTTGTTAGGCTTTTCGAAACCTGCATTGCACCAGCAAAACTCTTCCACAACTTCCAAAACCTCCCGACCCACCAGGTCCCAGAATTCTTTATATAAGCATATCAAGAAATCGTACGGAACCGACACCCCCTCCGCGTTCAGGCTCCACACAGTTGCCTTGATCTCCTCTAAGGTAACATGTACTGTCAAGCTATCCGCACGCGTCTGAGAGAGACGAGACGTCCCAAGGCCGCTCCATCTCCATTGTTTGCCTGCCTCAAAAAATCATGAAAATGAGCAAATATCGCACCTCTCATCTCCCTCTCTCCATCAATTCTGTTGCCATTGACAATCATAGACCAGAAAGTATTGGTCCTACGTCTTCCACTAGCCACCATATGGAAGAAAGTTGTGTTCGCATCATGCTCCTTTAGTCAGGCAAGTCGCTATCTCTGTTTCTGCTCTGTGATTTGCTTCCTATCTTCTTTCGCAATCAGTCTTTGGGTGGACGCCCTTTGCCCCAATTCCTCGACATCTAGATACCTGTCATCCTCCATTCTATCAAGTCTCTGGAGCTCTAGCTCCGCAGACATTTTCCGAGCTCTCCTAGTCTCTTTGATCTCCTTCTTATATGCACATAGTTTCCGATGCAAACCTTTCAACTTTTCTGCAAACCTCGATGCCACTGACCCAGACACTGTCAGAGATGACCAGTGAGAGCTCACCGGCTCTCTAAAAGAATCCTCTAAAAGCCAAGCACGCTCAAATCTGAAAAACCCCTCGCCAAAGTCCTAGACCATCGGTGTATGAACTGATCTAGTGCGAGATCTGCACGAGGCAAAAGAAAGACGAAACAATTCCATGAAGTCCGATGATGCGAGGAATCGGTCGATGCGGAAGCGAGGCCCCAAGCTCTGCCAAGTGTACTTTGTATCTGCAACATCTAAAACCTCAAGCTTCAAGTCATCAATCATATCAGAAAAAATCAGACGAGCCCTGAACCTGGCCACCCCGTAAGCGAGGAGGGTCAGAAAAGAACAACGAGACATTAAAGTCTCCCCCAGCATGTCATGCACAATCCAGAAATGCATCCCTCGTTGCATGAATATCTGCACACAGTTCATGCTGCAGCATCGATTGACAGGAGCCATACATTGACGAGAAAGCAAAGAGAGCTGAAGTATTGGAGCACTCCAAAAGAACCGTAATGACGTGAGAACCCTTCACCTCCGATTGAAACAGAAAAGATGAATCTTTCCAAGCCACAATCTGACCTCTCGAGCTCCCTGAAACATCAATTGCCCAAAAACTGGAAAGAGCACCCGCTCCAAAAGAGTTCCAAACACCCACATCGCAGGAATCAAGCTTAGTTTTTTGAAGAACTACATCACAAACCCACTCCACAAATCTCCTACCCAAAGCCCTTCTTTTTTCGAGGTCTCCTAGACCTCTAACATTCCAAGAAAGGACCTTCATTTAGGCACAACTTGCGCACCCACAATCCTCACAGCTCCTGCTAGCACTGCCACCTGAGCCTTGCGCTCGGAAATTATCTGCACCTCCCCTTTTGGTAACTTATGATTCCACCTTCTCCAATATCTTTTCGCAGTTCCTTTTCCGCCACCCGAACAAGATAGGCTTCCTTCTCCTACCAAAGAATTTTCAGTCCTCGCATCCTCTGCGGTGGCGAATGCAGCATGTTGTGTATCCGTAGATTCCGCTCCAGCATGAACCTCATCGTGCGAAGCCAGGGTTGAAGAGAGATTGCCCCTAGGAGGGGGGCCACCAGAAGGACGCGTCGCCCGAAGAGGTCAAGATCCCAGTCGAGCTTTCCAGCAAGAGAGGCCCTGGGGATCGCCTCGAAGATATCGAAGGGAAGACACTAGAAGTAGCTCGTAAGAGATTCAACTCCAGCAGAAAAGTCTCATCACCATGGCACACTCTAGAAGGAATCCCGGAAATTCCCTTCAAAATCGAAATCTAATGAAAATGAAGAGATATGGAGCCTCTAAACTGAAGTCCGGATACCCGGATTCGAGCCTGGATAAATCTATCCTTTCCACCAACTCGATACTCAAAGAACACGACCTGTCGGGCCATTGGGAAAGACCATCCGACTCCCCCAGTCCAAAAGCCTCCATCACCACTACCATGTTCCCGAAGCACGATCCAAAAGTGGAAAGGCCTCTAGGAAATGAAAGGTCTGTTGTTTCTGCCACTCCCCGAGAAGCCGTCTCGATTTCCGGGATTTTCAAAACCTCGTCCTGATGATGTAACTCCAAAGCGACTGAGGCGGACCCCGTGGACTCCTCCGCAAGCTGTGGCAATGACGGTGACAAGAACCGAACCGAAATATTGAATGTGACATGGCCAACTTTCAAAACGATCTCCAGCGAATACCCCAAAACATCTCCGCCACAGTCCAGCAGCAGAGGGCGGCATCCGGGTCCTAACCTGGTAGGCAGCCATCCACCAGCACCTTCCTCACGAACCCGATCAGTCTGAGAGCCACACCTAGAGTAGAGCCCTGACACTTCGGGAAAGGAAGGGAACTCCTCTCAGCTAAGCCACTCGCTTGGTGAGCGAAACACCTCCCCCATCCGCAAAGCGCGAAAGTCGCCAAAGGACATCGCTCTTGCCCTTCAGGTTCATCAACCTGACCACCTGGGCTCTCGTCATCCCCCGTACACAGCATTTTTTGGGTCCCATTGCCATGACATCTCCCACAAAGTTCTTTCCGAAGAGTAGCATGACTCCTACCAAATCGATTTAACAGATAAAGAATCCTTCTCCCACGGTCCTATCAACAATCGAACCTTCGACTCTGTATTAACTTTTCCGACCACTGCATCCGCGAAGGACCAACCAGCCTTGCTACTCCTCTATTGTTCGCGACCGCTCTTCCGTCATTTAGAAAACCTGATTCTTGCTCTTGCACTAGACCCGACCCCACGAACACAGAGGCACACGACGCCCGACGGCATCCGGTCTTCCGGTAGTTAAAGCAACGCGGCAGATGCGAACATCCTGACGCAACGTGACCCGACCCGCCACAGCGGAACACTTACGGTCGCTTTTGCGATGAGATACCAAAATCCAACCTTCAACCTCCTCCTTGTTAGCGGATGGACCCGTGCAATCACGATGGCACCAAGCGTGAAGCCCTCCCGCGATCCTCCAATGCATCAACTCTTGTCGATGATGCTCTCTTCCCCTCTCCCTATCGCTCACTCACTTGATCATTTGAAAATGATTATTGTATCCAATACATTCAAAGGCATCTCATCAAAAATCAATAGATAAAGATGGATAAGGATAGATAAAGATTGATAGTTCACTTGATCATCTGTGAACAAGGTAATGTTGAAATCTCCAATAACAAGTCACAGTAAGTCAAAGAACGAGAGACATGTCATCCGCGACTCATCCTACATATCTAAAATAGTATAAGCCACGAAAGAAAGCAGAGTAATGAGACAGAATTCACACGCAAAAAATCCTACTCAGAAGTACTAGAGAGAGTGAGTGTCAAGTTACAATTGATTCTATCAACTCTAGTACGTCATTGTCCCACTCAACTATGATGCCACTTAAAGACCCTATAGAAGGGATTGCGCAAAAATCAGTGAGTCGAGGATATAGAGATCAATCTTCATAAGAAATGATCATGAACCTCCAATTTCATCTCCTTCAAGCAAACCATGTCTGCTCACGATGCATCCAGGAGCAAATCCACGACCCTTCTTGTCCACCAGGCGTCCAGAAGTAAACACCCTTCTTGTCCGCCAGACTGAGCCCCCAAAAGATTCCAAGATATGAACTCCATTAGACATCCAAGAGGGTCTCCCCTACCAACTCAACCTCTACACACTTAGTCACATGTCCTCCAATCGAGAACATTGACCATCCTCTTGAGGTTTCTCAGAGCCTTACCTCCCAAGCAGCAGCATCCATGAGCCTCTTGCATCAAAAAAAACCCATGAAACATTCTCCTCTAAGGCTCTACCATGGCCTTCCTAGCATCTCCTCTCTTGCAACCACAACATTGCACCCCACGACCCACCCTCAAGTGGAGCTCGCATGAAGACTACCCAAAGTCATTGCCATTCCATCCGTCGTCCCAAAACACCTCCTGACACTAAGGGGCCAAAACCTTGATGGTGACCTCCGCCCGACCCACTAAAATCAATTCCAAAAGACCAGCCCCACCATTGTCAGCTAGCAAGTCCACAAGTTTGCTTGATAGTGGAGAGTACTGGTGTGAAACAATCTCTCCAACAGTAAGAACTACAACAACTTCCACTCATAAAGTAATCGCACCACCACGAAAAACGAACAGTCGCGAAATCAATCCGCACTCAAATCCGCAACGGAACCTGATTTTCAACTACCCTTCGAACTATCAACCATCTGGAAATCTTCAAACAGTACACCCTGAGAAAGGGGAATCAAAGCATCACACCACTTCATCTACCACTTCCACCTTTCGAAACACGTTCCTTCGACTCCACCTTAGCAACCACTGCAACCATCGATGCCACCAATGCAAACACCAGCATGGAGGTCAGAAGGATAGGAATTCGCAACAAAAATACAACAAGGTCCACATTAAGCACACCTCCAACAAAACCGCCCCAGCAAGGTAATTTAGCTCCACCACAAGATCAAAAGCAATGCAGAAGGAGAGATTTTCAATGGTGAAAAATATTATTTAAGGTGAAAATCTGATGGAGAAAAAGTTGGAGGGAGGATGAAGAGAAAACGTACGAGTTGCACAGGAATCGGGAGAAGAATCACAGAGATCACGTGGAGGAAGAAGAGAGAGGGAAAGAGAGATAATTGGAGAAAACTCCATTTTTTTCCAACTTCAATTATTTTTAAAACGAAGGCTACCATCTCCTTTATATAAGAGGGTGAGATTACAAAAATAGAAATAGAATAAAATTAAAAGCCTAATTTATCATAATCGACTCTACATAGACTCTAACCAACTAACTAATTGATCTAATTGACTAACCAATAAATTGGAGATCACGTGCGATCTTGTTATTTAAAAAAAATAAAACTGCAACAGACTCAATTAATCGTAAACAAAATTACCATGACTCTAATTTGAAAATAAAATCCTAATTATCTTAAGTCTAGTAAGAGACAAAATTTGACCAAGCGAAAACTCCCTAATTATGCAATTGTCGTTTCGTGTTGCATCAGAAAGGCTCTCCTAAATAGAGGTTGTCATTCATTACAGCCACCACCTCTCGCAAGATAAAGAAATCCCCCCTACTCGTCGCATCCTCAAAATCTTCACAAGTCAAAACTCCATCACAGATGCATATTGCGTGGCCATAGCCCTCAAACCATTGACATACCATCACCACCCTTTCCATGAACTCGCTATCAATGCATGCCATTGGACGTGCTGGAAACTCCACATCAAAAGCAGGCCATGTCACCCTTGCAGGCCTTCGCAAGTGTTTGACCTCCCACAACGGATGCACAAAGATGGCAGCTTCATCAAGAAGAACGATGCCAACAACAGTCACTGCTCAAAAAGCTCCATCCATTCTCGTTTGCGTCACGCCAAGACCCCCCTACTCAAGAGCGCACTCCTCATCACCACAATGATGGTGCCACCCGACCTTCCAAGTCAATTCCAACCTACTGAAGAGCACATCACTGCCAACAGCAGCATAAGCCCCCTTACACATGCTGACACGGGATAACACAAGTTCTCCAACTGCACCAATCAACATCAACAATCCTAAAGCTCTTACAATGGTTCTACCAAACTGTTCATAAACTACAGCAGGCCAAGCATCCATATTCCTTTTACCAAATAGTTTAGGCCAAGGCCCTAAATGTCGGTTTCGGTCATCATTTCGGTACCGACCAAAACAGAATTTCGATGGAATTTCAGTGGAATTTTGACCGAAATTTCGGTCATTTTGTGTACTAGGACCCCCATATTTCGGTCATTTCGGTCGAATTTCGATTTCGACTGGATATCGATATTCGACAGAAATTCGACCGAATTTCACTGAAATTTGAGGCCATGGTTTAGGCAATAAATCAGTGGGAAATAGGTCAATATGCAGGAATGCATCTCGGCGAGACGCATCAATTAAACCATGTGACATCCTGGCAGCACCATCATATCAGACCTACACCAGAAACCCCTCCAGCTAACCTGGTCCCTTCGGGAATACCACTTTTAGCAGCAGGAAGAGGTCATGTATGTACAGATGCCCTACTGGCACTCAAGATAGCAATGCAAAGAGACTTGGAGAGGGACCAAGTGCATAGTACATTGCTAGAAGATGCATGGCAACACAATCAACAAAGTTTCCTCTCGTTCGCCATGTGAACTGCTGGATTGTGTTGAAAAGAAGCGGGATCACCTCTGCTACAATACAAGCTATTTTGCTATTTTTGTGAGAACAAGTGTAAAGAGAAATAGCTACGTGTCTTTGGCAGAATACTGCTGATACAACAGAAAAAACTCCAGGCATTTACGTGTGTGATAGAAAATGTCGGGACTTGCAGCCTTCTGTTTAATCAAATTCCCATAGTTGAGTATGTTGGTGGAAAGAATTATTCTATTTTCCAAAGAACCCTGTCCTCTCTTATATAAAGACAACTCGTAGGTAAATTACATAAGTTGGAACTAAGAAAATAAAAATAGCATAAAAGATACACCGACTACAGTAATTATCTCTACACTCCCCCTCAAGATGGAAGCATAGATATCAATCATGCTCAGCTTGGAAGTACACTTCTGGAACAGTCCTCTGAGCAATGGCTTGGTGAAGATGTCGGCAGTCTGCTCCCCTGAACTAACATGTGAAGTAGAAATCAGGCCCTTCTGGATCATATCTCTAGTGTAGTGGCAATCTACCTTAATATGTTTAGTTCTTTCATGAAAGGCGGGATTATTGGCAATGAACAATGCGGCTTGATTATCACACTGGAGCTACATGGGTCGAGGTACATCTATATGCAAGTCTTCTAGTACAGCTCGAACCCACATCATCTCCGTACTTGCTTGTGTCATGACCTTATATTCAGATTCAGCACTCGATCAAGCCACAACTGTTTGTTTCTTGCTTTTCCAAGAAACTAGAGAGCTACCCAAAAACATTGCAAAGCCTGAAGTAGTCTGTCAATCCTTAGAGCATCCTGTATAATCAGCATCCGCACATGCTGAGATAGATAAATTTGTTTTCTTTCTAAACAACAACCATGTGCCTGGAGACGACTTTAGATACCTAAGTATCATATATATAGCATCCATATGTACATGTTTCGATTGTTCCATTAACTGGCTTACCCGACTGACTGCAAAGGCAATATCAGGTCAAGTTATAGTAATGTAAAGAAGTTTACCACCATTTCTCTATACCTTCTCCTGTCAACTTCCTCTGTATCATTATCATATAATTTCATGCTAGGGGCCATAGAAGTAGTTGAAGGTCTACACCCCACCATGTCCGTCTCGACAAGCATATATGTAATATATTTCCTTATGGTCATCACAAGACCCTGTGCATTCCTGACAAACTCCAACCCCACGAAGTATCGTAAAGTACCAAGATCCTTCGTAACAAACTGACGGCCCAAAAATATTTTTCCATCTTTATCCCTTGAGCATCATCTCCTGTGACCAAAATATCATCAACATACACCATGATGACAACTATACCTCTAGGAGTTTCTGAATGAACAACGAGTGATCCGCATTTGATCTCTTGAATCCTTATTATTCAATTAGATGGGAAAGCTTCTGAAACCACGCCCTTGGGCTTTGTTTAAGGCCATATATTGCCTTATGAAGTCAACTCAGCAGCGAACTCGAAGTTTACTGCATGTAGACTTCTTTTTGCAGATCGCCATATAAGAATGCATTCTTAACATCAAGTTGAAATATGGGCCAATCACGTACCACGACAACTGACAGAAGGATACGAATAGTGGAATTTGGAGAGAAGGTATCCATATAATCCACGCCATATGTCTGAATAAAGCCTCGCGCCACTAGCCTTGCCTTGTAACGATCAAGACTACCATTTGCATGATACTTGACAGTAAATACCCATTTGCAGCTAACGACAGATGCTCCTGAGGGAGCGGGGACCAAGCTCCATGTACCCCGTGACTGTAGGGCAGGCATTTCCTCCTCCATAGCAGAACGCTAGTAATCAATCTTCAAGGCATCCTGATAATTCTATGTTATCTCCACGGAAGACAAAGCCACTGCAAACCTCTGAAAGTCCCATGTGAGACGATGAAAGGAAACCTGAGGATATGAAGCACAAGTGTGTTTCTGCTTCCGTATAGCAATAGGGAACATCCATATCATCAACCACAGTTCTCGTTGATTCACAATCCTCCTGTAATAATGAACCTTGCACATGCACACTATCTGACCTATCATTAGTAATAGCATCTGGACATACCCGAGGCATGCTGGATGATTGACGTGCAGTATGAGCAGGACCCGACCGACGTGTATAATATTTAGGTAATGGTGAGACAGGTGGTTTTGGTGGTGGTGGTGGTGGTGGTGGTGTTGGCGTTGGTGTGGCCACGGGAATGGATGTAGGTGGGCTCAAAATAGGAGGAGGAACATAGACCTCGTCATTAGATGTAGATGAGGTCAACCTGTCACCTGCAAGCGAGAAATACATAACCGGCTCAAAGAATGTAACATCAGCACTGACAAAGTATTTCCTATTTACAGGATCATAGCAACGATATCCCTTCTGAGTCCGAAAGTAACCCATAAAGACACACTTAACAGCCCTAGGCGAGAGCTTGTCAAGTCCAGGAGACAACTTATGAACAAAAGCAATAGCTCCAAAAACACGAGAAGTAAGTGAGAATAATTCCCTGTCTGGAAAAACAACAGAGAGAAATTTTCTCACCAAGAACCGAGGACGGCATATGATTAACAAGACAGCAAGCTGTAAGGGCGGCATCTCCCCAAAAGAAATAGGAGCACAACTCTGGATAAGCAGCGTACGAGTGATATCAAGAAGATGACGATGTTTTCTCTCAGCGACTCCATTTTGTTGGGATGTGTATGCACATGTGATTTGATGAATAATACCTCTTGATGAAAAGAAATGTGAGAGAGAACAAGTACAAAATTCCAAAGCATTATCAGTACGAACATATTTCACATGAGAGGAAAAAAACATTTCGCACTTCATTTATAAGATTTCTGACAACATCTCCTGCTTCAGACTTATTCTTCAATAGAAAAATCCACGACAAACGAGAGAAACCATCAACGACTACAAGATAAAACTTGTGTCCCGGGTGATCAGGACCACGACTTAGACCCCAAATATCAACATGGAATAACTCAAAAGGGAAGTTACTGCTCCGACTCTGACAACTAGGGAAGCTAGCTCTATGGTGTTTTCCCAACTGACAGACTTCACATCGGAAGGAAGAATTCGAAGAAATCTGAGGCAAGAGATGACGCATCTTCTGAAGGGGAAGGTGACCAAAACGTAGATGCCTTGTTAACGGAGAGACAGATCCAGCTGCATGAGAGGAGACGTCAGCATATGAACTCCGGATCAGACGATAAAGACCATCTTGCTCAGAACCACAGCCAATCACCCTGCCCGTTAGAATGTCCTGAAATATAAAAGAAGATGGGTCAAATATAGCGCGACAGTGCAAATCCTTTGTAATATGACTAATCGGAAGTAAGTTCATCGAAAAATCTGGGGCATGTAAGACATTCTGTAGATGCATCGAAGGCGACAAAGTAATCTCCCCCTGTCCAATAATGGGTGAATGAGTCCCATCAGCTATTACCACTAACCGGCCTGGTGGAATCTCTCTGTATGACATAAGTCTATCTCTATCGCGACAAAGATGGTGTGTTGCACCAAAGTCCATGATCCAATCTGAGACATCAGAACTATAACAAGATGGAAAGCACAAGCACTACCTGAGGTGCTAGCAGTGGCAGAAGTACTGGGAGAAGCTGAAGCAGCAATATCTGAAGTGCCTCCTGGAGAATCTGTAGAGATGGGAAGCATAATATCTCGTAATCTCGCAACAAGCTCCTCAAACCTCTGATCGAAGTAGATGCTGACGGAGATACAACATGCTTAGCTACTCGCGCTAAGATTGGAAATCCATGCTTATAATAGCATGTATCCTCGGCAAGTCATGTATGATGATAAAAGGTGCATGGCTAACGAACAACCACCTCGACCACGAGATCCACGGCCACGGAATGAAGAAGAACCACATCTCCCTCTGGTAGCAGCCATCGTCGAGGGTGGTGGAGTAGAAGCACTGAACGAGACAGAGATGCGGCTAAGTCTCCGGTAGACTTCCTCCAAAGGAGGAATGGTAGCATCGGTAAGAATCTGTGATCTAGCAGCATCGTATTCAGGATCAAGGGCTGCAAGTAGGACCCCCACCATGGTAGCATTCTTGAATGTCTTCTGCTACTCAGGGGTGGCCGTGAGAGGAATGATATTGCATAGTTTCTCAAACATCCCCTGTAGGGATGTATACAAGGAGTGAAGTGGCCAGCCATTCTGCTTCATTGTGAATATACCGTGCTAGAGCAGTAAGATCTTAATCTCATTTCGCACCTGTGAATATTTGTCGTCAGTATGTCCCACATCGCCTAGCGGTGGGCTGATGGAGAACATCATTAGCAATCTCCATCGATAACGTGCCTGACAGCCAGACCTTGGCTTACGAATCGTCAACCTCTCATGAGGCATAAATCTCAATCTTCTCTGTTGGCTCTTCCTCGGTAAGAATGTGCTTCACTGCTTCTTACTGTTCGACTTCATGAGGCTCATGAACTGCATCGCCCAGAGCTCATAGTTTGTCCCATCCATCTTGACCATTGGCGCAGGACCTTTGAATGCGCCTACGGATGGCATATCGACCTTGTTTTCTAACATATCGTCGGAGATGAAGAACTGGGATTTGCAGACCAAAAGACAAGTGTCTACATAGACTTCATAGGATTTCAGTGCATATGTAGACTTTATGCACTCAAATCCACATGGATAACGAGAGGAGCGGCTACGATGGGGTCAGCTGGAATAGGGGCCGACAGTGGGGGCCGGCGGGAGGGGGCCGCAGAGAGTACCGAAGTTGGCGAGGAGGAGGGGTGAGCGGCGAGGAAGGGTTGGGCGACGGCAAGAAGTTGGCGAGGAGGAGGGGGCGGCAGGCGGCTCCGACGGGGAAGAAGGGGGGGCAGCGCCGAGGAAGGGGTAGAGAAGGGATTTATGGTTTTAGCTCTGATACCATGTTGGTGGAAAGAATTATTCCATATTCCAAAGAACCCTAGGCTCTCTTATATAGAGATAGCCCATGGGTAAATTACATAAGATGGAACTATAAATGAAAATAGCATAAAAGATACACCGACTACACAGTTATCTCTACAGAGTACTGTTGGAGGAAATAAGAGAATTATTTATTCCTATAACCCTAAGCTCTCTTATATAGGGAGAGACCTATGGGTAAATTACATATGGTGGACAAGGGAAAATAAAATAAACGAAAAGATACATAGAAAGTAGAAATATCTCAACACTCCCCCTCAAGATGGAGCATAGATGTCAATCATGCTCAGCTTGGACGAACATTTCTGAAACAGCCCCCTGAGTAAAGCCTTGGAAAAGATATCAGCAGTTTGTTCTCCTGAACTAACATGAGAGGTAGAAATCACTCTTCTAGATCATATCTCTAGTATAATGAGTCTAATGACAATCTACCTCAATATGCTTCGTTCTCTCATGGAATGCGGGGTTGTTGGCAATGAAGAGAGCAGTCTGATTGTAACATTGGAGGTTCATGGGGAGAGACACCTCTATATTCAAGTCTGTAAGGACAGATCTGACCCACACCATCTATGTACTTGCTTGTGCCATAGCCCTATATTCTGACTCAGCACTCGATCTGGCAACCACAGTATGCTTTTTGCTCTTCCAGGAAACTAGCGAATTCCCTATAAACACAGCAAATCCTGAGGTAGACTTTATATCCTTTAAACATCCAGCATAATCTGCATTTGCACATGCTATAACTGAGAGAGATGTACCCCTGCTGAACAAAAGTCCTGTGCCCGGTGAATTCTTCAGGTATCTCAGAATCATATAGACTACATCCATATATGTCTGTCTCGGTTGCTCCATAAACTGACTTACTTTGCTCACAGCAAAGGATATGTCAGGCCTGATAATGGTCACATATAGTAGCTTATCAACAAGTTCCTTGTATCTCCTCTTGTCGACCTCTTCGGTGCCATCATCATATAGCTTCATGCTCGGGTCAATATGAGTAGTGACAGGCCTACAATATGCCATGCATGTCTCTGAGAGGAGATCTGTAACATACTTCCTCTGTGTCATCACCAGAATACGCTGGTTCCTGGCAAACTCTAGCCCAAGGAAGTAACGTAGATGTCCAAGATCCTTGGTCACAAACTCTTGACCTAGGAAGTTCTTGGCTCCCTGAATGCCATGTTCATCATCTCATGTA
Source organism: Ottelia alismoides (assembly GCA_037367405.1). NCBI lineage: Eukaryota > Viridiplantae > Streptophyta > Magnoliopsida > Alismatales > Hydrocharitaceae > Ottelia > Ottelia alismoides. The sequence continues at coordinate 247,388 of JAZKJV010007141.1, forward strand.
ACAATAATGTCATCAACGTACACAAGAATGATGATAGTACCTCTCAGTGTCTTCTGCACAAACAAGGAATGATCAGCAATCGATCGCACAAACCACTATTGCTCTATCAAGTCTGAGAGCTTCTGGAACCATGCCCTTGTACTCTACTTAAGGCCATAAATAGCCTTGTGTAGTCTACAAACCTTCTGACACTCCCCCTCAGCAGCAAACCCATGTGGCTATTGCATGTAGACCTCTTCCTGAAGATCGTCGTAAAGGAAAGCATTCTTCATATCGAGTTGATACAACGGCCAATCTCGTGATACAGCAACAGAAAGAAGAATACGCAATGTAGAATGTCTGGCCACCGGAGAGAAAGTATCCTGATAGTCCACCCCATAAGTATGGGTGAACCCGCTTACCACAAATCTCGCCTTATAGCGATCCACGCTGCCATCCGCACGGTGTTTCACTGTGAACACACATTTGCATCCCACAACGAATACATCAACTGGAGGAGAAAGAAACAAGACTCCATGTACCACGCGACTGTAGCTCTACCATCTCCTCTTCCATAACTAAACGCCAGCGACTATCCTGCAATGCCTCCTCATAATTTCATAGAATGTCCAAGGCAGATAGAGCCACGGTAAATTTCTGAAAAACCCATGTTAAACGATGAAAGGAGACATGAGATGCCAAGGGATAAGAAGCACAGGAGCGCTTCTGCTTTTTAACTGCAATAGGAATGTCCAGGTCAGATATAACGCCCTCCATCTACATGCTATTTTCCTGCAATGACTCATGTACCAATACAACTCCAAACCCATCGTTAGGAGTTATGTTATCAGAAGAAACCTCGGGCTCCGTGAGTGCTGGGCGAAAGCCATGAGCAGGCGTAGTCCGACGCGTGTAGAACTTAGGAAGGGATGGAACAAGTGGCACACGTGACTGGATAAAAGGTGGTGGTGGTGAAGGTGGTGGTGGAGTAGATGGTGGTGGAGGTACGGCATGCATGGGTGGAGGTGGCATGTAGATCTCATTATCCAAGTCTGATGAAGCTAACCGATCATATGTAGGGGAGAAGTACATTATCGACTCAAAGAAGGTGACATCAGCATAGATATAGTATTTTCTGCTCAAAGGATCATAACATCGATATCCCTTCTAAGTCCTAAAGTACCCAACAAACACACATTTGACAGCTCTATGGGCGAGCTTGTCAAGGCCAGGAGACAGCTTGTGGACAAACGCAACAGATCTAAACACGCGAGGAGTAAGGGAGAATGACTCTTTTTCAGGAAAAGCTATAGAGAAAGGAGTCTTCTCACCCAAGACAGACGACGGCATGCGATTCACCAAATAGCATGTTGTGAGAACAGCATCTCCCCAAAACGAATGTGGTGTACGACTATGAATGAGAAGAGTCCGAGTAACATCAAGCAGATGATGATGCTTTCTTTCAGCAACACCATTTTGTTGAGAGGTGCAGGGACAAGAAGTTTATTGAATAATCCCTTTTGATGAAAGAAAATGATACAAATCACAAGTACAAAACTCTAAAGCATTGTCAGTTCGCACAAACTTTACAGAGGTAGAGAAAACATTTTTCACTTCAATAATAAAGGTTTTGATCACATTCCTTGCTTCATATTTATTTTTTGAAAGAAATACCCATGACAAGCGAGAAAAATCATCCACAGCTACAAGATAAAACATGTGTCCCTTATGATCAGGCACACGACTCGGACCCCAGATATCAATATGAAACAACTCAAAAAGGGAGCTACTGCTCCGACTCTAATGACTAGGAAAGTCATACCGATGATGCTTTCCCAACTGACACGCTTCGCACTGAAAAGAAGTACTGGGTGAGATCTACAGCAGAATATGAGACATCTTCTGAAGAGGGAGTTGACCAAATAAAAGATGCCATGTGAAAGGAGAGACTGATCCTGACGAATGAGAGGATAGGCCAGCATAGGGAGTCCAAACCAGGCGATAAAAGCCACCACGCTCACGGCCACACCCAATCACTTTGCCCGTAAGAATGTCCTGAAACACAAGAGATGATGGGTCAAAAATGGTTCTACAGTGCAAATCCTTTGTAATCTGACTAATAGAAAGTAAATTCAAAGAGAAATCAGGAGCATGTAGCACATTCTGTAGAAGCATCGAAGGCGTCAAAATAATCTCCTCATGTCCTATGATCGGGGAATGAGTTCCATCAGCTATCACAATTGTTCTTCCTGGCAGAACCTATTTATATGATGAAAACTGATGTCAGTCTCTACAGAGATGATGTGTTGCACCGGAGTCCATGATCCACTCTTCTCACTAGTCTCAGTCAGGGGAATAGCATTTCCAGGCGTAAACGAAACATCACCAGTAGAAAACCTCTGAATTGGAGCTAGAGTTCATTTACAATAACCTAGCCGATTTTTGTAATGTCAGACCCATGACAAGATGTAAAAACATAAGTACCTGTGGTGCTAGTTGAAGCAGAGGTACTAGCAGAGGCTGAGACAGCCACATCTGAATGATCTGCTGAAGATGGTGATGCAGAAGGAGGTATAATATCTATCAATCTAGCCACTAGATGATCAAACCTCTGATCTAACGTGGAAGCAGCAGGGGACTCAATCTGCTCTCCAACCCGAGCCGACGCAGGAAACCCATGCTTGGAATAGCATGTTTCCTCAGTATGCCCTTGACGATGACAAAAGGTACATGTCTGACGAGCGCGAACTCCTCTGCCATGAGGTCCACATCCAAGGAAGTTAGAATGACCTCCTCTTCCTCGAGAAGCTGCCATGGTTGAGGAAGTCTGACTAGATGTGATGGACGGAATAGTGATTCTGTTGAGCCTGTGAAATGCTTCCTCCATGTGGGGTATTGTGGCATCTGCTAGAATCTGAGATCGAGCAGCATCATATTCAGGATCAAGGGTTGCTAAGAATACCCCAACCATGGTAGCATTCCTATATGTCTCTACTACTCTGGAGTAGCCGTTAATGGCATGAAACTGTGAAGCTTCTCAAACATCCCACGCAAGCAGAGGACGTTCGTTCTGTTTCACAGTGAATATGTCGTGCTGGAGTTGGAGGATCTTCGTTTCCTTCCTCGCTTGAGAATAGGCCGTTGCGAGGATATCCCACATCGCCTTGGCAGTAGGTTGATGTAACACATCATTGGCGATCTCAATCGTCAATGTACCAGAAAGCCAGACCTTGGCATAGGCATTGCCTGCCTCCCACGAGGTATTCACCCCAATCTTCTTCGTCGGCTCCTCCTCGGTAAGAATATGCTTCTTACCATTTGACTTCATAAGGCTCATGAACTGCAAGGCCCAGAGCTCATAATTTGTCCCGTCCATTTTTACAATAGGCGTTGGACCTCTGAATGCGCCTGTGGCGGGTACATCAACCTTGTTCTCTGACATATTGCCGGAAGAAGAATAATGTGGGTTCTGTAGACCAAAGATTGTATGTCTACACAGGCATATGTGGGTTTGTGTTCAGTGTAGACTCATGCACGCAAACCCATCATCCAATTGACGAAGCTGATGTGCAAGAAGCGTGATTGGCGTGCTCAAGACAGTGGCACGGTCACGCGCGCACCACAGGGGTTGCAGCGAGGACCAAAAACTGAAGGTTGCGCACTGGCGGTGCGCGAGGATGACGCGCACGAGGTAGGGGTGACGCGCACGAGGCGGGGGTGACGCACGAGGCGGCGTGTTGGGGTGACGCGTGTGAGGGGGTGGCGACGTGCGAGGGAGGGCGGCGCACGAGGCGGGTGCGGCGCGCGAGGCGGGTGTGGCGCGCGAGAGGGGCGGCACGCTAGGGAAGGTAGGGTTAGGGTTTTGGGCTTCAAGAGCTCTAGTCTAGGACCGCCGCTCTGATACCATGTTGGAGAAAATAAGAGAATTGTTTATTCATGTAACCCTAGACTCTCTTATATAGGGAGATACCTATGGGTAAATTACATATAGTGGACAAGGGAAAATAAAATAAACGAAAAGATACATAAAAAGTAGAAATATCTCAACAAGTACAATTGTAATTTAGTCTGTACATTCATCATTTCCTTTTGGCAAAAGAGAAATCTATAGGCAGATGTCCTCAATCAGAAATAATACTCGTTTAGACCAGCAAAAATAGGAAAAAATCTCTAGCAAAGCTATAGATGCCAAAGCTACCAGTAAGATGGTTCGGAGGGAAGGAAAGGAAGGTCGGAATATGGTGGGGGAAGGAAATCGGAGGAAGACAAGAGTCAGAGGTGAAGAAGGGAAAAAGGAAATAGAGGGAAACAAAGATATTTGAGGAAGAACAATTACGAAGTGGGAGGAAAGAAGTATTTGAAGATAAAGAAGTCGAAGGAGAGAGAGAGAAGAGAGATCGGAAAGAGATAGAGATGGATGAGTGGGAAAAGGGGGGAAGAGATAGGAGAGAAAGAGACAAAGGGGGATAGAGGGTAGAAGAAGAGAATGAAAGAGCGAATGAATGCACAAAAAGAAGATGAGAGATACAAACAAGGAAAAGATGGGCAAGAGAGATAAAGGAGGCATGGGGAATATATGTTGAATGGGAGGGAGATATAAGAAGAGAGGGGAATGGAGACTATTTTTTGCATTCAAAAAGTAACCATGTTCTTGGCAGTGAATGCTCATTCCACAGTTGGGATACACAAGATGGTAGAGAGGAGAAAACTTAAACGTCTTCTAACGAAGCAGAGGAGGAAGCGGATTCTAGATCCTTTAATTAGTTAAGATACAAATTAAAACAAAATTCTTGAAACATTGAGCTTTACGTATATGCTAGAATTTCAAAGAACTGTAAAATTGTTCAAGGGCTTACTTTGTTGCATCATAAGAAAAATACCAATATCTAAGCTTCAAAACACATGAAACGTCTTGGTGCATATTAGCATCTTTCACCATTTAAACCAACCTTCAACTAAGCTACTATTTTAGGGACCAGGATTTTATATGTATAGCAACATGAGAGCATGTATTCCTCTTTTAACTATGTTGGACAATTTAAAGATATTGGATAAAGCAAACTCTTTTCCTTATTACACAGACTCTAAATACAATGAAGCTTGTATGTACATTGGCATACCTTCAAAAGTTTCCCGCTCAACTTGCTTAGCTGAACAAGAAAGTCATTATCGTCCGTCCTGAAAGGACAGTGAAAAGTATTAACAGGGGTATATTAACTGGTGAGCATAATTGACCCTTTGAAAAGTTGAGAGAAGAGAAGCTTTTACATGCATGCCCCAGTAAAGAATCAAGAAAACACACATACCCTTGTACTAAATGCATTCACATGTATAAACAATGTTCCTCCACATGTTTGCCGCTCGGTTCACAACAAGTCATTGTAGAAGAACACAAGTTAATTGTAATTGGGTTATTATACACCTATAGTCTACCAATTAGCCCTTATTCTTCTCTTTCAGTGTAAAATCTTGAAATCTCTCTAACACCAATACTTCTATATGTGTTTCATACACAACCAATCAACATGATGGCCACTCATGGTAGAGCTTCTCAATAGCAACATGCATCGATGGATTTATAGTCAACTGTGTATCACAGTTCACAAGAAAAACTGAATGTCGATTCTCTAGTAATAACATTTGGATGTATTTTAATATCAGAGCCAACAACTATTACGAGTCTTGACAACATTTATCTGGTAAAGTTGTTCTAAAATATGACCAAAATAAATATTATTGTTAGCTATTACGAGTCTTGTGACAACATTATCTGGTAAAGTTGTTCTCAAATATGACCAGAACAAATATTATTATAAACTAATTTAAAACTTTAATGATGCAAGCTATGTCAAGGCGATTAGCCATATGTTTACATACATATACAAATTATAACGAGATCAGAGATTGAATACAACAGATTCTCCAAGGATCTTTTTTATGGCAGTATCTATCCCCCTAACAAGGCAAATATCAAGTATGATGTAAAGAAGACTTCTTTGGAACAAAATAATTACATTTACAGAGCATGAACCAAAAATGTTGAAAATGGTGAAGACTTCTCCAACTTTCAGTAGGGTCGGCTACATGGATTCTTGCTCAAATCCATGTTGAAATATTCAATTGTTTTTACGTTGGTTGTCGGCTACCTAAAGCAATCCCCACAAGGAGGGATTTGAATCCTCATCTTTTGGGTGGTTGGCGCACTGCACTACCACCAGACCATTGAAGTGGGTACATTATGCACTACCAACATAACATGAACCAAATGTACTTAAAGATTAGAACATACACTATGTAACCTTCTCAATATTTTGGGTGCCAAGATTAAATCAAAATAGTTTCATTTACACTCTGAAAATCAAAGAATAAGGAGTTATACCATTCTTGAATCTTATAGGCTCTTTGTAGGTGCTCCTTCTTGACACGCCTCAGAACTTCTCCTATGTGCTCAGAAGCATCTTCTAAATTTGCTACTCGAACCTGGCACATGCACATTGGAAGAAAATAAATAAACGACACGTAAGACCGATTTACATGTTAAGGTTGCCCTGGACATAAATTCTGATTGCCCAACATGTAACTAAGAACCATTGAGCTACAGATCGCATTTAATCAAAGCCACTGAAGGTACAAAAGTTCATAGGAAATTGCAAATTAATCCAACGAAAATAAAAAGTAACGATCAAGCATTGCACCTACCACACCCTTGAGAACAATATCTGTCTCAGAGTCACTGTTTTGGTACACAACACCAGGACAATCAATCAAAAAGATCTTTTTTGTGAGAGTAATATACTGCCATACTTTAGTTTCCCCAGGGATGGGGGCCACTTTACATACCTGCAGAAATTAAAAATAACAATATTGAAATGACAATAAGGTGTAATTCAAGATAGAGAGAAAACACAGTAAATATTTCAAAAGAAACAAAAAATCGCACTGGCAATATATACATACAACATCTTGAGTAATTTTGACAAAGTCCAACCTTGGCCCCAGGGCTCACATTTCCAAACTTCCATCAACTTATATTTCTCAACATCAATTACCACATGTTCAAGATGCTTATATTATATAGCACCAACATAAGTACGCCTAAGGGGTGTTTGGTATGAACATCATAAAGCTGTAAAGACCAGACCAATTGCTATTTGCTTAGAAGCAGGAGGAGATACAAGTACATCGGTCAAGCATTCGAAGAAAAAGCCACAGACTGTACATCAGAAAAAGAAACAGAAAAAAGAGTGGTTTTTCTTTAAAATGACCGATCCAGGAAGTGCCAGAAGGAAAAACAAATTCATTCCAATTGATGTTCGTACCAGAATTTTATAAAAAGAGACCAACTATAATAATAAGCGAAATGGGGTTGGTGTTAACACTCCTTGACAGTTTTTGAAAATTTTTCCAAGGCGCCAGTTTCTAGTTACATTTGCATAGGAAAAAATCCACTTGATATTAACATTTTTAGTCTAATCAAGACATGTCAGCAGCATTTAGATATTCGTGAAAGGCCTTGCAACCAGCTAAGCCAAAAAACAATTGAACAACTTTACACAAGGGAACTACAATAGTAATGCGGACTTCAAATGACAAATGACAGTCTCCAAACATTCAGTCGTGTAAATGAAATTTTTCATTAAAAAACTGTGTACGGTATTTGTACAACAAAATACACAAGTAAAACCTTACATTCTTTGTTCGGAGTGTATTAATAACAGATGACTTGCCAACATTGGGATAACCTACAAACCCCACAGATATGACTTGTTTGTCACTCTTCAAGCGGGAGAATTGCCTGAGGACTGAAAGAAGAGATCCCTATGACATTTCACGATATTTGCACATCAGAACTTGAGGGTAAAATTGTTGTTGGCAAGAAACCACAAACTGCAGATAATGAACAAAAGAAGGATTAGAAAATGCATAGATACCTTTCCGAAGGATTTATTGATGCTTGCATGAAATGCAAGAGTTGGATACTCCTTGGAAAGAGTTCTCAACCATCCTTTTGAAGCCCAAGCAGGAACCAGATCACACTGATAAAAAATAGTCAAGGCTTATAATTTTATATATAAAGGAGAAAATGCATCTCCAATAGGTTTAGGTAAAAAAGTAGACAAACCTTGTTAAGCAAGAGGATCATATGTTTGTGTGTGCAATGCTCTTTTAAATGTTTCTCTAAATGATAGCACCGTGTTCCCATTGGATCCCTAGCATCAAGAACCTTCAGCAAACAAGGGAATTATGAGTGCAAATTCACTAGCATGCAGGAGGCATGAAACAATTTCACTTCAAAGGAGGGCACGACATGAAATGTGGTGTTATACTGTTATGCTTCGGCCGGTAACAATTGCAATAACATTTTCAAAATTTGCATAATTTAAAGCAGACGGTCTATTAATGTTATCATGCAATGCACAATACAACTAGTAGCTTCCTTTGAGGAGTATGCAATTGGATCGAAGCGAGAAAAGCTCACTAGTTTGAGCAGGAATTGTCTGTCTAGCTCGACCATCAATGGTGATGATGAGCATACTTTCTAGGGGAAAATGAAATATGAAGGATAGGATGGGCAAATGATAAGGCGATGGAAACTGAACTGGAACGGTCACCACGGAGCATGACAACTTCACGATAAAACAAACAGGAGCGAAAATCAAATAATTTGACCTCCCAGACAGAAACAGGAGACTTCCCGACCTGAGGGATCCGATCATCGAAACTAATAGCCACCCTTCCATAGAGAAAATACCGATGAATGATGTCGATTAAGTGAAGCATATCCATAACTGAAACCTCAAACATAAAATCGCAGTCATATAACAAAACCGCATACTATTCAAACATATTTAGGTTTCAAAAACCAAAAAAAAAACTCATTTAGAATTGTTCAACCCCCCCCCCCAACCTTAATCCATACTAAGACTTCTTCTCAATTCTACAAGAGTGATGACTCGACCAAGTCAGCACAGACCCAATGGGGCGCGCATAATACATGACCGACAAAGTTAGCATCTTTTTTTGAGGGAAAAAGATGGTGTGCATCCAGATTGACATATTAGCATTTTTTCTCCTAATGATGGATCTACCAACTAATATGAAAAGTTAATAACCTATTTGTAAAGAAGAAGAAAATGTGATAACATGTCCATGCACTTACACCAACATGCCAACTTTCATTTCCAAATAAAGAACAACATTAAAAGAATAAGACACAAAAGTTGCCCAACAAGATCAGCAAGACAACCACCAAGTGAAGATAAAAAAAACTGCCTCAAATTATAGTGAAAAGAAGCAACTACAAGAACTGAATGCAAGCCTAGACTATCTACAGCCTTATCTTAAAATATGTGTGTGTAAACCGTAACAATGAGAATTGACATACTTTCAATAAAAAGATCTACACTTAAATCAGTATAATATCAACCAAAAACGGCTAGAAAATGACACTGACTCTTGGCTTCAAAAAAAAATGTCACTGACTTTGTTAGAGCAGAAAGGCAGCCAATATAGATAACAGTCCAAACAAAAGGAAGCAAGCATTTGCTCACGAGACTCACCTGTACAACTACATCAGAAGAGTCGACAACTTTATAAAGCTCGCCCCATATACGCTTGCTTTGACCCTTTTCAAACATCGTATGTCTGACCAGATCTCTAACACCGTCTTCTGCATCAGCCTTACCAGACTTGGCATCAAATCTCTGTTCAAAGGCATCTGAAATACATATTTTTAATTTTGCAGAATAATTCAAAGTGCACCTTTGAAAAAAAACTAATGTAGATAATAAATGTCATAATGACAATAAAAACACCATCACCGACGAAAACCTCCCGATCCATAAAAAGATAGTTATTTGACATAAGCAGTCATCCATCTCCATTAGAAATTTTATGGCAGGTCGTGACAGGAAATGGCTGGTATTTTGTATACTGTGTGACAGTGAATTGCCAGGATTAGGTGTTCATGATTTTGGTGCATAAAACTACTCAAGTAAGCTTTCATGTGTCACGTGATTTCGGTGCATAATAAAACATGTAAGCTTGTGTGTCGCATGATTTCAGTGCATAAACAAACCTGTCAGATAAATAGAATTGCAAGTCCTAATGGCATGCTCGCTCCATGTGGAGCTTAGGCTCAGGGGCAAGCAACATACCCGGACAGTAGAGGTTAAATAACACAAGAGCATAGTAGTAAAAGAAGCTAGATACTAACTTAGAGAGCTCAATTTTAAAGAGAAGTTTGTAGATGTTTTTTTCTTTCGAATACGAGAGAAAAAGAACCAAAGAAAACTGCAAGATCGATACTTATTATCAATCAGTGAAGTCTTTTCTCGCGAGGAATATGGGGCAGTGAACCTTGTATGCTAAATTTGAATAGCAAGAGCTAGCAGCTAGCTTACAGATATTTAAAGATAGGAGGACAAACAAGTACATCCAGAATAAATCAAGGCCACTGAAAACTGACTGCAGATATCAAGACAATAAGGGATCTGCAGTGGAAGATTGATGTTTAGTAGTGCTTAAGGCAGCTGTCAACCACGACAGGTGTTATGTTAGACATGTGTTTCTTTGGCCTTATAAGGCCATTTTCACAAATAATTGCCCACTCTTGTACTTTGTTTCAGGTCTTTTAGCCATTCAAGGAAGTAAATGACGCCTTCTTATAAGAAAAAAAAGATCCAGGTCAGTAGAAAAGAGGCACAGAAAACCAGAAACCGTGTGCAGCATAAATTAAATAATTTCTGATACTAGATTATTATAATATTGCCTCATAATCTCTTTCCAGGAAACTGAAATAAAATGCGGACATGTAATGGACTCAGTACTGTCGTGAACTACTTGGAGGACCATCACATTAGGCTTGGACATACCTTGCGAGCCATCGACCTTCTTGACCAGAGATTCATAATCAAATGCTAACAGCTTTGGACGCTTCCTCTTTCTCTTCGGACCAAATGCATCTTCAAATGACTCTGTGTCTAAAAGATGAGCTCTTGCTTGCTGTAATGGTATAAAACTACAAAGTTATGATGCATTCCATTTCTTTAATTAAATTATTTTGAGTTTTATCTTGTTTGTCTGTTTGAGTTGTTTTCTACTTTTATAAAACTTTTCCAACTGATGCATTGGTTCATAGAAATGCATCTTTTCACCAGTTAACCACCAAAAATTATTAAATAGGGAGTCAACCTTATTGTTAAAGGTGTGAATGAATGATATTAAAAATTTTGTTAACCATTGGATGTTTTACACGTTGATTTCTTTCTCCTCTCCTAAACCCTATACATTGTAATCATCCACCTATTCTTTCTTTCACCTCAGATCGGGTTTGACAGCTCTCCTCGTCTCAAGTTCATCTATTCTCACCCCTCAAAAATTCGTCTCTTAAAAACAGACTATCTTATTTGGAATCCGAGCATGCACGTTATATAATGCACAGAGCATAACGAAACACAGAACGAATAAAGCTTCTGGGCACTGAGTAGAAGAATGTGAAAGGTTTTCCCAAAGAAAAGCGTGCAAGTAATTAAGTTATGCACACATAATTCATGTTTCTTATTGGATATTCTCAAGCTCTACCCAGATAAGACTTCCAAAATATAGAGTGAAACACACTAACTATTACCGCCCTCAACCTTCTATATACATTTTCTGCATTAGAAAGATAAAGTTACTGAAGAAATAGCACGCTGTTCTCTGGTAAAAACCTTGGTATCATGGATTCGTTGTTAAATGGATCATGGCAGCTCGCTTTCCATTGTTATTATGTATATTCTTGAGAAATAGAGAGCGAATACAACATATAAAAGAAGGCCAGTGATGCATCTTACATATATAATAAACATTTAGCTTTCCAAGGTAGTCAGTGGGTGAAAACTTCTAAAGAAGATACCTTCTGATGATCATTTAAAAGGGAAAGTGGCAACTTCCTCTCTTTCAGAATGACATTATAGTTGCTAGAGAGTCGGTTCTGGAGCTCTTCACGGAAAAACTCAAGCTCTTTCTGATTTACTACCCGTGTGTTCCCTGTGGGCAAATATGGCGTGATTGAGTGAAGCGGATTATTAAAACAACCAGATAATTAATACATACAAAGTTCAACTGACGGAAGTCTGAGATTCTGAATGCTTTAAACAACAAAAAAATCCTGTTGGAACAAATATCACCACTAAATTTACCTTGGACTATGTGAAACCACACATTGAACCCGTTGGGCATGATTACAGAAAATTCCACCTTATGACAATACTCCTACAGTGAGTTTTAGAGATCCAATTCCAACAGATGGGAAACTAAAAAAATGCAACAATCAAAAAGAAATCAAGCCCACCCAACAATCCTAAATGTTGGAGTATTTCGTTGTGCGCCATATGAGTTGTAGGAGGGTAAATGGATCCTAAAGAGATCCATTTACCCCATCCATATGTTTAGTCCTACATATACCAGTGGTGGGACTTGGAGGCTCTGTGGAGGCTATATAAAGAGCCCCATACCTCCTGCAACCATTGAGAAAAGTGCAATAGACACACCATCCCTCTGAGGCGTTCTCCCGTGGTTTCATCCCGCTCCTTAGGGAGTAGGGTTCCACGTTAACTCTCGTTGTTCTTATTGTTCTTTATCTTTTTTCATGTTCACTTCCGCATGTTTATTTTCTAATATGGTATCAGAGCGGGTCCAATTCTTGAAGGATTATACTTTAAGTTTTTATTTTTGCCGTTCTCTTCAAGATTCGATTATTAGAGCGTATGAGATTACTGTTTGAAGAGTGTTTATGCTCAAGATTTATTCGGAGTTCCAAATTGTTTCTAGGGTTCTCGATGGAACCTTAATCTTGATTCTTCGAGGTCCTGGCAGGGCGGCGTATCGTACTTCTCCAGATCGATGTCCTGGCAGCACATTCGTAGGATCGAAATCTCCAGGTGCCACCCCTGCAGGCCCGCAGGTGACCCTCGCACCATTGCGTTGCCCTCCAGGCTCCATCGTGAGCCCTCCAGACGATCGTCTCACATATGGCGGCCCCTCCAGACGTTCCAGCCTCCAGCGTGCGGCGATGCTCACTCCATCCTCATGACGCACATGCAGCACAGAACCCCTACGCACCTCCAACTCCGGGCAAGCGGTGAACTTTGTGCCTCCAGCCGCCGTGACCAGCGGTGGCGCCTACAGAAGACTTCCAAGTCCATGCGCATGTGGCGATCTCGCCTTTCAAGTTCGCGTGGCTTCCTCGTGATCGAGTCGCGCCTCCAGCCCCATCGCTGCAACTTGCAAGCCCATCGGGCTCCAGCCAGCGCCGCTCTGCAGATCCAGCAATCACATCACGAGAGCAGGTCATGCTCTCCTCCAGGTGTCGACCCCGTACGCGTCAGCTCACCCAAGACGCGCATCTCCTCCTCGTGTGCAGTAAGTAGCGGTTGTGCCTCCGCCACCCAAGCGGCGCCATCCTCCACCAACGCGAGCCCCTGCGCTCCTGACCTTGCGTGCATGAAGATCTCTCTATCACGAGATGTTCTTCTCCCACTCCTACGAGATCCTCACCTCTATTGAGCCGACAGCAACAGCCCCACCCCTATCAAAGGCGGCGCATATTTGAGAAAAAAACAAAGAAGGGTTCCCACGAACCCTAAATAAAAGAAGAGGAGGGCCTTGTTGGGCGGCTATTTCATGCCAATTAAAAAAATAGGCTCACTTGGAATGGGTTGAGCATGTTTTAAAAAAATCATTAGTATGCTATTAAGCCCATGTGGGTCGATGATTGTTAAAAAAAAGGAGCCATAAAAAAAGAAGAAGATGGCATTTAAAAAAATAGACAGGTGAGAGAAAGCCCAAGGGAACTGATTAAAAAAAGGAGAAGAGACGCATACATGAGGAAAAGTCGTACGCAATTTTAAAAAAATCAACTGCTTATTTTTAAAAAAATGCAAAAATAGCCAGAAAAAATTGAATTGAGAAGAAAAGCCGAGAAATTAAAATTGTGACGGCTTATTGATGTTATTTTACCCATTTTATTATCTTCTCCCAACTTGGTCGAAGATTGTCATTCTGACCAGTATGGGAGAAAGGGGGAGTATTATGTATAATCACAGGTCTTCCTCCGAATTTAAGGAATGTAAGATTCGTCATACCAAATAGATTGTTCAGACTCTACAGTTATTCATACTCGAGATCAGATGTTTCCGAGTCTCCAATTTCAGACACGCACATGTATATGGTATTCATTCAGATGTGCAGATGTTTGCCATCTTTTATCGCAGTCCCTATCATTCTTCTTGTTTTGTCGGCCAGAGTTTTCATGTGAGCCATAGGGACTCCTGAGTAGAGGATTGTTCCCTATGCCATATTGGCAAGGATTTTCATGTGGTATCATAGGTACACCAGAGTAGTGTACCATTCTCTGTACCAGATGGGAGAGACCCAATTCTCCGACGAGGAGACTTCTTTCAGACTCCATTCTCCAACGACCGTGGACTCCAACGAGGATAGCACTTCCACGACCTTTTTTTCAGTTCGACCCTTTTCGGAGATGGAGCAGTTGTCCACATGTTGTGGCGGGCCAGAGTACTCCGACGAGGAGACTCATTCCAGTTGCAGTGACTCCGATAGGCACAATTCAAAGCGCATGCTCTTCGACGAGGAGATTCAGCAGACCCACACACCAGCCCATTCATCCTCCTCACCTGCACAGCACGAGAAGCAACATCCTCGGTAGCAACAGTTGTCCGCGTTGAGTTGAAATTGTCCGTAGTGTCCACTGTCCTGTAGCGTGAGTTGGGTTTCTTTATGTTTGTCCAAGCTGAGCATTGCATGTTCCATCTTGAGTGAGAGTGTTGGAGTATTTGATTGTGCGTAGTATGAGTTGTAGGAGGGTAAATGAATCCTGGAGAGATCCATTTACCCCATCCATATGTTTAGTCTCACATCTACCAGTGGTGGGACTTGACGGCTCTGTGGGGGCTACATAAGGAGCCCAAGACCTCTTGTACCCATTGAGAAAAGTGCAATAGACACACCAACCCTCTGAGACGTTCTCCCTTAGTTTCATCATGCTCCTTAGGGAGTAAGGTTCCACGTTAAATCCCGTTGTTCTTATTGTTCGTTATCTTATTCCATGTTTCGTTTCCGCGTGTTTATTTTCTAACACTAAACAAAGGGGATATAAATATACACTCTCCCACGATAAAACAGACTGCAGAACATGTAGATGCACCACACGGACAAGCCGTAGCTTTATACACATTTAAGAAGGTAACTAATATCTCGTCCCTCAAAGTCCATAAAGTGGTGATGAAATGAAATATTAAAAACATCTTCCAGATTAAAAAAGACAATCGTCGAGAGTAGAACAACCAAATAAACCAATTCAACGTGCACAAATCTCATAGAAAAATCGTACCAATGCATAATGAATAATCAAACTGGCCTGTCGTGTCGTACCTAATAGAGAGATGCTAAAAAAACTCCGTTTGAACCTAAAAACAGCTAAAATCGTTGAACATAAAGCATTACCGAACCAGCGGCGATCGGGGACGATGCGGGTGTTGGGGAGCTCATCGGACTGGAACTCCTGCTTCAAGATCTTCCCTTTCCGGTTGCGTTTGGGCCTTGTCTTGTACATGTTAAGCCTCCGCACAGTGGCAGCCGTTCGAGCTCCTCCGGCGCCTCCACCGGCAGCGCTCTTCCCAGCGCCGCCATTGCTGCGATTGACGTCGAGGGAATGCTTGGGCTTCCCCGAAACGTTCGACCGCCTCTCCTTCTGCTTCACCATAACCTCTGTTCCCGATCAGGGGATCTAGGGTTTATGGTGGGGAGGGGACGACGCGGGAAAGAGGGCGAAGTAGGGGAGTCTGAGTTGGGACTCAGGAGGTTGGAGTTGTACCGACCAACTAAACCTGGGACAGGATCTTGTTGATATATTTCAACAATTTTAGGGGTCCAGGGTAAATGTCGCTCCAGGGAAGCACGAGAATCCATAAAAAAATAATAAGATTTAGTGAAAGAGATTTCTATGCCGTCGCTCGTGTAAATTTTGTCAATTGCTCGCTGGTCCATGTATTTCATATATTCTCCGTAACTTAGGGCTTGTTCGTTTTGAGATTAGGCTTGTAATAAGGGGCCTATTCTCCATCCGACATGGTTTCCCGTAATACAATTATTCCTCCTCATTCCATCTTATTTCACTCTTATTCCTATCTTTATTTCACCTTACCTATCTTTATTTCACCTTATTCTTCTTATTCATATTCTCCAGCCGAACAAAGGATAGACATGTATCCTCCTTATTCCTCATCCTTTCGCAAGTGAGAACTCTGGCTATATGGAATGTTTTCACTTTTTTCTTAGAAAATCATGTATGATATCTCGTGAGGGATGATCATCCTTTAGTTTTAGAAAAAAAATAATATTATATGGTTGATATTTTTATACTTCCAACCTTTGAATATCATTGGGATAAGTTTGTTTGGATCCTTCATATTGATAGATATGTAATCCAATTTTACTAACATTAGTAGGCATGCAAGGATCCATTTAATGTAATTTATTCATCAAATCAAGTAGACATTTAACTAAGTTACTATATATAATGGAACAATGATTAACATAATTATAACATGAATAACATTAATATACACCATAAAAATTTATTCTATGCAAATTTAACTTTTATTTTTTTAATTAGCAGTGAATGTCATATTCACGGGTAAAAATCATATATGATTGATTTATTTATTTTATACATTAAAGTTTATGTTAATCATTGATAAATTTGACGGTTATTAGAAGAAAAAACCTACAAATAACCATTGTAAATGAGATTTTTTTGGTGTGAACGTATGAATGGATAAAATAATCGTTGTAAATTTAAAGAATCAAGTAATAAATTAATATCATTTGTTGTTATGTATTGTCTACAGAAGATATGATCGTGAATGTTAAATTATTTGTTGTCTTGTATCAATTTTATTGTAGTGACAATATCCATTCAAAGTTTTAAGGGAAATCGTCATCGGTCGATATGTAACTATTGAGGTATTTTTATTGAATTCATATATAAGAAAGTCAAAAAAATTACCGTGTATTAACCACCTGCGATGATATGGCTATTATGTGGGGAATCTTGTTGATCTTGACATATACGGGTAGCGTGTTTATATATAATAAAATTTGTTGCATGTAATGATTTATCCCAGAACAATACAAATCATCTCTGTGTTTGCATTAGATTAAATGTTTTTTTGCTAGTGATACTTATTAGGTTATGCATGCTTATTAAATAATGTGATGAACATCATGTGTTATAATCAAGTATGAGTTTGCGTATAAAAAATGTGAGCAGATATAGTTGAAATGAAACATCGATAATGGTTGAAAATCGTATGGTTGCACATTTAAAATGGTTCCATTTAAGGAAAAAAAAGACCTTGCAGAACGAACTTATATGAGGTCAGACCGGGTTGGGCCAACTCGAACCATCATGGGTTCATGCTAGGCTCACCCCGGACGTAAAATTTTGGCAATATGAGAGCCCAGATCCGGTCCACACGTACATCTGATTCGTCCTGGGCTTAGGCTTTTGTGGGTCGGGTCATGACCAGATCCGAGTCGATCTGACCCAATGCTTGCCCTGCCTCATGTTCCAATTTGAGGGTGATTGTTGATGCTTTTAACGGTTGCCTTGTCCCCTTTCTTTACATATGACCCCATCAATCCCTTCCCTTATTTTCTCTACTTTCTACCAACACTCCTTTCTCCAACTCTCATGTCTCTTCGTCACTAATTCTCTCATCTTCTCCCCGGTTATCTCATCTCGTCCACCATACTCATCGCCTTCTTCGAGCTAAAGTGAATCAAGGGCATTATTCTCCTATCGTGCCATTCTTTTCATTCCTTCTTTTTTGTAAGATAGTGTTCACGTGGGAGAATATTATATATCGTCATCTCTTTAGATTTATTTCTTGTGAAGGCTAGGGTTTAGGCCTCAACGCATCATAAAACTGTGCAGGGCGCATCACATACGATTTAGGGCAACTAGTCATACTAGTTGTATTGGACAAAGAAATTTAAACTAAATAAATGAAACTACATGATTCGAGAATACTTCTCAAATCATTTCATCAGATCACTGATGAATCCACATTTTGTCATCTTTATTCTATCATTTTGGCCTCGAAAACCCTAGCAAATGCATGTAAAAATCCTTAATTTCAGGATCTTAACATTCATGCATGTGCGTGTAAATAGTGTATAAAATACAATTTTTAAAGCCAAAATCATAGAATAAATAAAAGAAAAGAATAATAAACAGAAATAAATAAATCTAAAAAAACAAAATAAAAATTAATTAATAAAATATATAGGTAATATACATGTAAAGGGTAAAAAAGGAACTTGTAAATTTATCCCTCATAAAAATAATTAAAAATCATATTAAAATATCGTATAAAATAATAAACACTTTTCATTGAATAACCAAAAATTAAATAAATCGTTTACTATTTTTAAATTAATTTTTAAAGTATTTTCAGGAGGTTTTTCCTGGTTGGTCCACGTGGACCAACCAGGTGCCAGCCCTAGTTGACCTCGGTCAACTGGTCGTCCTCCCCATGTGCGTCGTGTCAGACCTCGTTCTTGACCCCATTTCTCGATTTTTTTTGAGGTCAAGTCTTTCACCCATTCGTGATGCTTCCTTCTGCGAACTTGTTCCTCGACCATCTCTCATCCGCGCCCAGCGATTGCCTCGAGGATTGGATCATTGTGGCGCGCCTGCCTCGTCGTTCTTTGAGCCCCTTCACCATCGGTTCAAACTCCATATAACGCACCCCGACCTTCGATTTGAATTTTGAACCCCTCATTCTAGGTTTAGCTCCCATCTTTTGCGCCCCGGAGCTCCAGGAAGGTGACAGCTTCCTGTGGAGGCCGTCAGGCAGGTCGAGCGAAGCCCGAGGAGGCTCCAATCACCTCCGCCAACACCGCCGGCGTTGAGGTACATCCCTCTGGCTCCGGCCATCGAGGCAGTCTTCCTTATACCTTTATTTCTTTTGCATTTTCTTCCCCTTGGTTTTAGGATCAAATCCCCCCACGAATCTTTCATTTTCATCGATTGAATCACCCGAACGCTCACCTCGCCGGAGTGCTCCTCCGGCCGACCACCGCACACCGCCGTCCAGCACCATCTCCACCTCCGCGGGATCCAGGCATTGTGCCCTGGACCCTCTCACAACTTTTTACAGGTCAAAGATCGTTGACTCGAGCCTGGGAGCATTTTTGCATCTCGCCGGAGCTCCGTGGATCTCTCCAGCTCCGCCGCCCTCCCTCGCGAGCCTCGACCGTCGTTGAGGCCTTTTGAAGCTACCAGGACATAGCATCGACCTCCAGGAGCGCCCAGCCCTTTTTGAAGCCCAAAAAAATCACCGTAGGACGGAGCTAGGCTCGGAGAAAGTCTCCTCGCCGGCGCTCCTCCGCTGTTCTTGCTCCCACCTTCGGAGCCATTGTATCGAGGCTGAGGCTCCAGGTGATCAGCCGCCATTGGATCGCGCCAAGCCCTCACCGTCATATCTTCAGCCAGAGATCTAATCACCGCCTTCGGTGCGAAGCATCAACGTGGCATGAGGGCGTGACGCGTGTCAAGTGAAGCGCCCTTAACCGTCATATCGCGTACAAGGACAAAGGCGTGGGTATTCTGCATCTTAACCCTCGCCCATTTTTGTATTTACTTTTAGTCCATAAACTTTTGTCTGTAGTGTAAAAATATTTGTAATATTTGCATTTAGGACCCTAAACTTTGGTTAATTACATTTAGGTCCAGTCCATGTCACCTCACGTGATCTGTGCACGTGGGGTGGTGGCGATTTTGGACTGGACCCCTCACGGGTTTAGTTATTTCGCTTTAGTCCAGGAACTTTCATTTTGTACAATTTGCATGTAAGCCCCTGGAGTTTTGTGATATTGCTTTTATACCCCTGCCAGGTCACGTGTTTATACGTGTGGGCTTGGTGATTTTGCAGAGAACCCCCTCCGAGTTTGGGTATTTGTAATTAATCCAGGAACTTCATTTAATAGTTAAATATTTTGCATGGAAATTACACTTTGGCCCCTGGATGTTTGCTTATTTGCACTTATGCCCTTACCGGTAGTGTAGTTTCTTGATGTTGTCTCTATTTATTTCATGCATCTATAAATTGCTAAAAATCACCAAAAAATTTATCACAGGTTCATGTTTGCTTGCTCATTCACACCATATTTTTGTATTGCATTTTTTTGCATTTTCATATTTATTAAAAATCAAAGACATGCATTTTCAGCACTGTTTGCATTAGAAAATCCATAAAAATTATAAAAAACGTTTTGAAAAATTCCAAAAAAAATATATTTTGCTTGTCTTATCATATTTTAGTGTTAATCTAAAAATAATTAAAAATTTCAAAATAAAAACCCTAAAAATTAGAAAACCCCTAAAAACTTCATAAAAATCTAAAAAATTATAGAAAAATCCTAAAAATACAAACTCAGTTTCTGTAATTTCCTTATTTCATTGCCTTTATTTTAAAATTAATTTAAGGAATTTTTGATATTGTTTGTTAATTTTTGTCCTTATTTTAATTTCGTCCAGCAGCTTAGTGTACTATTTTTCTTGGATTTGAATTTTTAAAATACCAAAAACATTCAGAAAAATCTCTATAAAATCACAAAAACATCATAAAAATATAAAAAGGCCAAAACATTTTATTTCCTGATTTTTGAGCATTTTTCCTCATTTTTATAAATACCTTATCCTTCCTTTTCTTATATTGCATATATATTCTATTATTGAAAAATAAAATTTAAAAATAAAATAAAAAATATATAATTTAAAACCCACAAGAAAAGATCATAGATAGACACTTTATCACATTCACACTTTTGCATTTGTTTGATCTATCCTGCCTTGCTCCCTGAGTTCAACCTCTACATACTTACACCTATACATCTTTCATGTAGAGTTATAATAAATTTTAACTCCACATCTATTTGCATTGCTTGAATTATTTGATTGTGGGATTAATTGTTGATTAAATCCGGATCTTGAGTGGTCAACACATCGACTGTGTTCCCGCTTTGTGCGGAATACACGACCGCTAGATTTTCGGGTTTATCAATCACAAACGAGCTATAGGAATACCCCTTAAAGTGTATTTATGATCCCTTGACTCTAAAGTAAGAGACCTCCTGTCTCAATTCCGATCCACTTACAGTCGCATGGATGAGACGCACGCTCCTCGCATCCCAAGTTGATGATCAGGGCAAGCAATCTCCTAATTTCGTCTCATGAAATCTGACACCTTCTTCAAGTGCAAGAAGCATCGAAGATGGAGGAGATATGCAAGCAGACGATTCAACGGCACAACGACATTGTGACTATTGCGAGTCTCCCTAGGTCAATAATGTGGATGGCTACATTGCTGAGAAAGAGAGTGAGGACATATGTGAGAATATGGAGAGAGAGAGAAAGAGAGATAGAGGGAGAGAGAGAATTGTTGCTCTTTAACTGTTACAAGTAGAAAAAGCTAAGCTACCACTCCTTTTGTACTAAATTGGATGTTCATGGATCTCAATTCTTGTGCACTCATAATAAAGAGACTAAATTATTTTGTGCTTTCA
The DNA here is from genome assembly GCA_037367405.1 of Ottelia alismoides. Classification (NCBI taxonomy): domain Eukaryota; kingdom Viridiplantae; phylum Streptophyta; class Magnoliopsida; order Alismatales; family Hydrocharitaceae; genus Ottelia; species Ottelia alismoides. The sequence goes on from JAZKJV010007141.1 coordinate 269,003, forward strand.
GTAAACAACCATGATTTTATTGTATAAATTCGAAACAATGAATAATCAATTTATAATAAATTGAATTTGTTTCGGGTATTTTACAACACATTCAATTTGATTCAAATCGATCTCAAGTGGAATCCTTCCCTTAATAGAGCGGATGGTCATACGTGGAGCAGGACTCTATGGTCATCCACACTCTTAAAGGTGAATGTGGCTTTCATCTTCCTTAATTGAGAGATCTCGTATACCTCCAAATATTACACATATGCAACAACTTTTGTTGTAACATTATTCACCATCTAAATTATTTTGTGCTAATTTTAACCATGCCATCAGTAATTATGAATTATAGTGATACATCCAATATAAATTATAAAATTACATTTATAATTAATTGTTCAATATGAACCTAATTCACATTAATATTTAATTCATACATAATATTTATAATTAAATCTCTCCATCGTATTATGAATCATATTTACAATATGTATGATGATTACGGATAATGATATATGCATTAATCATATTCTTGATAATTAAATCACAATTAATTATCTCATATGACTATTCTCATGCGTTCAAATTATGTGAATCATATTCATATTATTCCTGATAACTAAATCACATTTAATCGTCAGTTTCCACATTCTTAGATAAATTATCAGCAATGGAACTATTTTTAAACTCTTTCGAGAATAATGCTCGGTCTTTGCGGATACTTGGAGATAATAACATGGTGATTGTACACTCCATGTATAGTGACTCAGATATTGATATCACATATCAAACTCATATCTCGGGGACCTCTCGTAGATGTTTGATGAAATGAAATTGTGAATCTTATCTTCTCATTGCATCCGAATCACATTCAGATCAATGTCCAACATTTGAACTAAGATTAATATATTGATTTATTTAGAAGAGACACTAAAATCCAAACTTGTTTCATCAATTCCTCGGAATGGAAGTGCCATGATTATGTAATCATTTACGATCACATCACCCCTCGAATATTCCTAATACCATACATCTTGCATATTGAGATAACTGGAATAAACTCGATGTTTGAGATCACATTTGAGTTGTCTCCTTCAGGGTTTTGTTGTTAAGTTTTTCATTTGATAATTAGGAGTTGGTATCCATTCGTATACTTTTCAAAAGCATATATCATACATAGATATCGATCATATACTTTCCAAAAGCATATATCATACCTATAAATCCAGTCAGGTTTTCAAAGCGAGATGATCGTGTACGGAATTTGATCCCAACATCTCATAAGTGGGCTCATGTCTTCCGGTTCAATAATGGGCATGTATGATCCCTTTGGGAGATCGTATTACTCATATACCCTTGTATGCACACCAGCTCGCGATGTATAGACCTTGAATATGTCATCAACATATCGATCTGCCAAATGTACATACTCATATATATAGTAACACATCTGTCTCTGGTCAGAAGATGTGTGCTATGTCATGACAACTTATGACATGGGTCTTGGTTATCTCGATATTGTTAAGTCATCTCTTTGGCTTAACTTATCTAACACTTCTGAATCTCTATTCCCATGCAGAGGGCATTCATCAAGAGGTCTGTTATATATCATCCTTTAGAGAAGAACTGGCATCTTCTTCTCATGATTGAGATCCTATCTTAACATTCATTCGGCGATGCTTGACGAGTCCTCAACATAACTCTTTAGATATCATCCAAGCACCAACTCTGTGATTCAACCATTGAATCAATAGTTGTATTATTATTAAGATGACCATGGCACATAATCATAATTGTAGCAAGGGACCTATTATGCAAATTAGGTATTCTTCATTTCAGACTAAGGATTGAATTACAATAATATTTATTGCACAACTGTTCGTCATGAGCTCGCATATCCAACAATCTCCTACCATCCCAAAGAGCCACCTTTATGGGCTTGTCTTTAATTCCACACTCATGTGCTAATCATAAGCTATTTAGGAAAAAATAGCTTTGTAAGCTAATTAGTCATTTTGTTCCCATACTATGCCCAGTCCTTTTACATACTTGCATATCCCCTAGTAAAAGTGCTCGCATCCAATGCGAACGTTGCATCTTATGCAATCAACACTCAATCATGTTGAAGTAGTTATTGTGCCTTTATCATGATGTCTTGATAAATATTATAATCAGAAAGTTATGCCTTTATTTTTGGATATCTCTATCTCCTCGTATTACGACATAGTCTTAAGTCTAGTAAAGTATATGTAGGTAGGACATTCTAGATCACTGTATATAGAGTCTTAATTTCTTAAAAAGAAGACTTTGACATCCTTATGTCAAAAATATTGTACCTCCAAAGATGTTGAATAATAATATAATTTGATGTTTTATCTCCACAATAGGATTGGTAATATTTTACTACTCTAGCTGCATGGCAGACACCTGATATTTGTACACATCTAGCATGCAACGAGCTTCTCATAGCTGATGCATTAGGGCATGTAGATTTGGCATTCGCATCCTCAACTCTTTAAGGTGTTATCCTTTTAGACACGCCAGCACCATATGTTAGGGAAAGAAGCTTTCCTTTGAGTTTTCAGAAAAGGAATATGTCCAAGGTACTACTAATGTGATGGTCTCAATGCCCTCTTCTCGTTGCTTCTAAACAACCTCTGAACTAAGATGTAAGAGGCATCCTTGAGATCTTTTTTCTCAGTGTATGGAACAACCAGATCATAATATCCTTATATCACTCCTAATGATTATTATTTTATCTACGTTTAGCACGATGAATACGATGTCACTCCCACCAAGATTCACATGGTTCATCAAGATTCTATTTGATATCATAACCTTTATAATTTCATCAAATCGGGCGTTCCAACTACAAGAAGCTTATTTGAGTCCATCGATTGAGTTCCTTAGGTTGCACACCTTGCATTCTTCAAACATGAAGCCATGGGGCTTCTTTATATGAGTATCCTCGTTAAGGTATCCATTGAGAAATGCAATATTGGCCTCCATCTTATAGATGTCATAGTCAAGTTGTGCATATACAATTACCAATATTCTGATGGGTTTAATCATGGTTACTAGAAAGCAAATCTCGTCGCAATCGATGTCTTCTTTCTGTATGTAGCTCTTGGCTACGAGCCATGTTTGAAGGTCTCTACCTTCTCACTGGGTTCTCTTTTTCTCTTGAAGATACATTTACACCCAACAGGTCTAACCCCTACAGGTGGATCCTCGAGGGTCCATATACAACACTTATGTATGAAGTCTACTTTTGCCTTTACTGCTAACATCCATCTTTCATGTAATGATCTACAGAAGCTTCATCATGTGAAGCGTGACCATTGTCAGACTTCTCTGACATGTGGAATCCATAACCTCTAGGTTGTCTTACCACCCTCAAACCGATTTTGAAGAGGTATGAGTGCTTCACCTTTAATTGTCCTTTTACTTTCCGATTATAGGAGCCTCGTTATCCTCTTATGATTCAATGAATCCCTTTACTTCATTCTTATTTTGATTCTCAAGAAAGTCATCTTCTTATAATCATATGTTTAGAGATGAATTCTTTTAAAAATCGTAACGTTATAAAGTATGTATTCAATACTAACCTTTATATTTATAATGAAGTAGCACTCTCGAGTGCAAAGATTCCAGCTCTTCTTGCATCCATGTTATAGCACGACCCAAGCTATCCTTAAATCTTCCAGTGTCTGACACTAAGCTTGGTTCCAAACAATATGTCATGAGGAGTTTTGGGTTCATATTTGCATGGAATCTTATTAAGTGTGTATATTGCAATCTCTATTATGCATGTACTTGGAAACTAAGAGGTAATTATGCTAAGTGTCGTCATTGATCAGATCATGACTAATATGATCCAATTGCATATCTGTATAACTCCATTAAGATGAGGTGTATTAGGAGGAGTGATATATGAATGATGTTCCTTTCTCTATAAGGTATTCCTTAAATTCATGTAATAGGTACTAGCTACTTAGGTTAGATCAAATTAATTTCATCTTTTTTTCCAACTTTGGTTCTCAAACAAAATCACGAGATCTTTGAAATTTCAAATGTTTCCAATAGGTAAAGGAATAAATCTCATACCACGAATAACTATTAATGGATATCACATATCATCACTATTCATTATTGTATAGACGGTCCACATATATCAATATGTACGAGGTCTTGAATACCTCAGCATCTCACACCATTCCCAGAAAAGGGTGCATTAGACATTTAACTTTTAATATAATATTCATAAGTATGTAAGATTTGAACTTTCAGACAATCTAAAGTCTTGTATCTTATTAGTCTATTGATCATATCAATAGACATATGTCCAAGGCTTGATGCCAGATTATTGTCAAGTGATCTGCATCCTCCTATTGATCTTTTTAAGGTTTAAATTTCCAATAGTAGAAATGTAAATGAACCATTCATTGGCATTCTGATTTAGTAAAGAGTCATATGCATGTTAGTTTGCTACCTGAGATATATCCATCATAACTCTTTATGATAAACCTATTACAGAATATGTGTCCATTTCAAACAAGTTTAGAACAAACAATGAATGCATTCTAATATCTAGGTCATAGCGACATTTTCTAAGCCCGACAATTCTCCCACTGAAATATGTAAATCTTTATATCCAGTGAAGAGTATTGCAACAATTGCATCAATTCCCGCATGGATGACTATTAAACCTCAAGATCAAAACTTTATAGTCTTCTAAAACACATGCAACCAATTACAAGTGTTATTAGAAGAAGAAGATACAATTATAAGACTTCTAATATTATATAATAAGTAAGTCAATTTCAGTGATGATATGTAGATGTAGAATATCCCAATGCATTGTTCGGTATCTTAGACAGTTTAGACAGTTATACCATCAATACATAGGCTCGTTGAAGCAGCATTGAAATTCATCTGATTCTTTGGTTGTCATATGTATGGAAGTCACAAAAGTGCAGTCAACTCTTTCACTCTCATTCTTACATGTGTCAGACCTATGCTTTCAATGTGCTTCCTTGACACTTATACAACTGTTGCTTATGATAAAAATCTCTTAAATTGAACATGTCCTCAAGGGACTCAGTGTACGAGTATTTCAAAATTTATTTTTGCTTCATGCCATTGATACGATAGGAATAATATGATGCATCATGAAAGCCTTGAGTAGAGATAGCAAAATGATGGCAGTACTCATAATATCCACACTCATCTTAACTCGAAAATGACTTTAGGTTCAGACATTCAATTTTTTTGAGTACATCATCTTTATCGAGCCATCATTCCGCATAATATAGTGAACCATGTCATTCATGATTAAATGTTGAGAGCGCTTCTGTTTGCCAAAATATCTTCTTTGATTTTTAAGAATGATCTTAATAGTTACGATCATCACTGATATTTTACTTCCAAAGCACACTAATTGAGAGATCAAGAATAGAGACTCACGAACCATAGGTTGTTGTCCTATTGTCTATTTAACTCTCAATCCCTGTAATCACGCGGAAACTTGCATATTGTAATCGCACACATTATGTGTTCCATTACAAGTACTACATCTTAATCATGGTTCCAATCCATGATACTGGTTATGATTGGGTATAGATTTGAGTGGATTTAATGAAGGGTATCTAAAATAAGATAATTTACATATATCATTAAGGTTATTAATGTTTTAAATCAAAATTGTCGTGCCTTTTAAATTGTGAGTTCATTCCATTAATAAACTTTCAAAGAAAGATATATATTTATCGATGATATATATTTATCGATATATTAACAATATCCGGGATCTCCCATTTATCATTGTTGTATCCCAATAATATGAGAAACTAGAAGTCAGATAAAAAGAAGTGGGAACTCATTCTGCCTTACAAGTCTAACTTGCATTTCCCAATTGGATCTTTATCATATGAGCCCATTGCCCCTAAGGTGATGTTGACCTGTTGTTAATTGAACAAATCATCAATATAAACAGAACTCGCTATGCGCAATCCAATATCACCTCAATAATACGGGGAATCAATATTGGGGTCACTATGCATACAGGAGCTATCGCTTCGGATAGGCATCTCCAACATACAATCCATGACGACGGAACCTTCCTTCTCGACGGGAGACCATGGATGTTATTTGCATGATTCTACATATCCCATTCAAATTTTAACTAACCATTGTGAATCATATTCATTACGATTAATTCTTCCAAGGGAACTACATCTCCATTCATAATGGAGCATTTATTTTAATTAGATCTAATTAATTTTATCATATTAAATTAGTCCAAAATTCAATTCAACCAACAAATAAATTAGGGTTTGCTTGATACTACTATATAACATACACCCTCACATTTGTACAATTGTATTGTCCAATTAGTTGATTAAAGTACGCATAGACTTATCATGCTACCCATCCTTGAAGCAGATCAAGCTAGTTCAGACATATTATACTAATAGATATCGCTTCCATTCAGTGCATGGTACCAATTAAGCAATCCATTAGCATATCCATGGCCTAAACACCATCACTGAATCAATTCAAGACAACATAATATGTACAAATTGTATTAAGAGGTTTTATCCATCACATGTTTTTTTTGACCAGCGTGATACATATATAGTAATCACTCATATATATTATGCATCTTAAAACACTTTTGAGATCATAAATTTCTAAGCATATCAAGCAATCATGTTCTTGATTTTGCATGTAAAAGTTGTCCTACAACTATTTTAGGATAAAGTATGGTTTTTGTAAAAATCCTCATTCAACGATCGTTGATGTTTACTCATATATTTTCAAATATCAAGCATCAGATTAATCACGATAAATTCATAATTCCTTTGGTTTTCATTGAATGATAAAACACGTTAAGAAATATATCTTGATGATACAATCATCATCTGACCAATCTCCACTAAATATGGATTATCTAAGGCAAATGGAGTCGGAATAGCATGAAATAAATCGATTGGTTTGTTGGTTTAATTCTCTACTTAATTAAGGTACTAAATTCATATTTCATGGCAGGGAAATAATAATTAAAAATTATTTTGTTATAGATTCTTGAATACATGGGAAAATAATTTCACCACGAGAATTTTTCAGATTTTAATTCATACACTTTTGGTGCAACAATTTGATAAAATTTAGGGAGCATATTTATACATTCTAAATCTATTTCATTATACACAGTTTTTCTTTAAATAATGCATAAATATTAGTTTTTCTTTTTAGCGAAAACAATTCGAAACATACACCATATGCACAAGCCACGAGTCCTCCCGCAATCGATATGCAAAACCTTATTCCCTTTGGATTTAGATCATATCCAGGACTTCTGATCAAGGATATGATACCACTTGAAGGCTAGGTTTTAAGCCTTAGTGCATCACGGAAGCGTGTAGGTCGCACCACATACGATCTAGGGCAACTAATCATACTAATTGCATCAAGCAACGCATTTAGAATTTTCAAATCAATAAATCATATGATTCGAGAATACTTTTTGAAATCATTTTACCAAGATCACAAACGAGCTATAAGAATACATCTTGAAGCGTGTTTGTGATCCCTTGTCTCTAAAGTAAGATACCTCTTGTCTCAAGTCTGATTCAACGAAGGTCGCACTTGCGGGTGCAGGGATGAGACACATGATTCCCGCAATACAATTAATGATCCGAGCGAGGAGTCTCCTGATTTCATCTCACAAAATCTTACATCTTATTCACGATCAAGAAGCACCGAAAATGGAGATCCACGAGCTGTCAATTCGGTAGCACAACAACGTCGCGACAACTGCGAGTCTCTCTAGGTCAATAATGTGGACATCCACATTGCTGTGAAAGAGAGGGAGGACGTGTGTGAGAATACGGAGAGAGAGAGAGATAGTTGTTGCTCTTTAATTGTTGCAAGCCAATGAGGCTGGACTATCCTTCCTTTTATACTAAATTGGATGTACATGGATCTCAATCAATGTGCACTCGTAACCAAGGGTCTACACTATTTCGTGCTTTCAATCAATGAACATGGTTTTGTTGAAACAACAAATGATCAATTTAAAATAAATTAATTTTGTTGCAAATAATTTACAAACATTCATTTCGATTCAAATCATTTCATGTGGAAATAAAGGAAAGAGGGCATGCCTCCTTCCCTTAGTAGAATGACGACCATACATGGAGTAGGACTCCATGGTCATCTACCCTCTTAAAAGGGAAGGTGGCTTCCATCTTCCTTAATCGAGAGATCTCATATCTCTCCAAATATTCCACATGTGTAACAATTTTTGTTGCAAAATTACTCACCAAAATAATTCTATTTTTTGTGATAATTTTTAATCACACCATTAATAATTATGAATCATATTCATACATACAAAATAAAATCTAAATTACGTCTATAAGTAACTATTAAATCTAAATCCAATTCACATTAACATTTAATTCGTAAATACTATTTACATTTTAATCTTCCATTATATTATAATACTTATAATATTTATGACTGTTATAGATAGTGATGTCCACAATTGTCATATCATTGATAATTAAATCATGTTAAATTATCTTGGATGAATATTCTCACGTGACCAAATAAGACACATTATAAATAATGAAATTATTCTTGAACTCTTTCAAGAATAATGTGCTTTCTCCGTTGATACTTGGAGATAAGGATATGGTGATTGTATATTCCATGTATAATGACTTGGATATTGAGATCATATCTCGGGGACCTCTCGTGGAAGTTTAATGAACTCAAACAGCAAATCTTATCTCCTCATCGCATCTGAATCGCATTCAAATCAATGTCAAACATTTGGGCTAAGATTAATTTCTTGATCTAGCGATAGGAGTCAGTAAAATCCAAACATGTTCCATCACTCCCTCGGAATGAAAGTGTCACGGTTATACAATCATTTACCATCACATCACCCTCGAGTATTCCTACTAATACACGCACATTCTGCATGCTGGAAGACCAAGAATAAATCCGAAAATTTAGATCATATTTGAATAGTCTCCTTCGCGGTTTTATCATTGTGTTCCTCATTTGATAATTTGGAGTTGGTATCGATCATATACTTTTCAAAAACGTATATCATACATAGGTATCGATCATATACTTTCCAAAATCATACATCATACCTATTCAGTCAAGCTTCCAAAATGAGACGATCATGCACACGATTTGATCCCAAAATCTCGTGAGAGAGCTCATATCTTCCAGTTCAGTAATTAGCATATATGACCCTTTGAGAGATCATATTATTCATATGCCCTTGTATGCACACCAGCTCGTCGATGTATAGACCTTTAATAGGTCATCAACACGTTGGTCTGCCAAATGTATATACTCAAACATATAGTAACACATTTGTCTTCGGTCATATATGCATGCTTATATTTTGACAACATACGACATATGTCTTGGGTATCTCGATCTTGTTAAGTCAACTTTTTTGACCTAACTTCTCTAATACCTTCGAATCATTATTCTCATGTAGATGACCTGTATAAAGAGGTAGGGTAGATATCAATTTTTAGAGAAGAATTACCATCTTCTTCTCAGGGTTGAGATCATATCTTAACAATCATTTGACGTTGCTTGAGGAGTCCACATTCTGACACTTTGGATATCATCCAAGCACCAACATCTACGATTCGTCCATTGAATCAACAACTGTATAATTATTAAGACGATCATGGTACATAATCATTATTGTGATAAGAGACCTATTATGCAAATTAGTTAATTTTCATTCCATATTAAGGAGTGAATTGCAATAAGATTTATTATATAATGGCACGTCGTGGGCTCACATGTCCAACATCTTATCCCTATCGAAAATATTTTATTACACTTATTTCCAGTATATTTTTGTTGTACAATGTTATTTTTTTCACCCATGATTATTATAGATAATTAGATTTTGAATCAACTTTAGTTGACATTGTTGAATGCACAATATATACTATTAGCTACTACCGTTGGTATGTAATGTGACATTTTAGTGTATCTTCGTATTATTGCCAAAAATTATTGATTCAAACTATGTGCTAACACAAAAATTACAAAAAAATTGATTTTATCATTTAAACAACATCTTAACATTTTGGTGCGTAGATTTTTGCATAAAATTATCAACAATCCGAACTATGTGTTAACATTAAAAAATTTCACATTTTATTAATCATTTGAACTATATGTTAACATATTCGCTATTTAGTTTTTTTGCAAAAAATGTCAATAGTTAGGATGGTAAGTTAACATAAAAAATGTAAAAACATGTTTAAAATTTTTGAACTATATGTTAACATTACGAAGAAAGGAAATTTATTCAATATGAAATCTTCACAATTGAGATCGAGGATGCTAAGATGATGGAAGTGAAGAGGGAGAGTGGATCGGTCTACAAGACGATCAAAAGAGAATGATATGCCGCACATTCAATTGTGTTCAACAACAATAAATACAATACGAACTTAAGAAATAAACCAAATGTTGAACTGTTTGTTCCTAATCCTCTTTTATATTAATAACCGTCGGACAAATTGAAATCTGCTCAATCACGATAGGTAATAAATCAACATGTCTTCGCAGATCTCAAATCCCCACATAATCCATGCAACTTCACCCACAAAAATACAATCTCCAACACATGCAATGGGAGGAAACCACATATAATTAATATACAAAAGAAAATACAATTACTCACATAACTCGTTTCCTATAAGAAACATGGTTCTTACATTGGTTCTTATATTGCCAAAAGCACTCAGGATGATCTGCAAGACAAACAAAAGAGAACAATATATTGCATATTCGACCGCATTCATATATATCCCAAAAGCTCATAATATGCACATTCAATTGCATTCAGGTATATCCCGAAACTTATATTATGCATATTCGATTGCATTCATATCTATACACCTACTTTAAAACTGGGATTCTCAACCTCTTCATGCCACGTGGCAGACTGCTTCATTCTTTTTTTTTCGTTCGCCTGTCGTTTCTTGCGATAACATCATGTGTTTCTATGTACTGCCATCTGTGACAGCTGTCTCATTCGATTTTTTTTTCTTTGTGCCGCTTCTTGCAAAATTGTTCCACGTTCCCCCCCCCCCATTCGTCCTCTTTGCGTCACGTGGATGTCTGTTTTGTTTCATCTTTCTTTGCTTCGTCGGTATGTTTTCCTCCCTTTAATCTTCCCGCTTTACTGTTGGCCCTTACGGAATGGTTACGCGTGGTTTCCCTCCGTGCTGCCATCTGCGACAGCTATCGGTGATAGTCTTTTCCTATTTTGTGTTTCGATACACCCGCTTCTATGATGTTGGGTTCTCCCCTCCCCCTTCCCTGTTGTCGATCGCCCGGGTCCGCTCCATCGGCGACGATCTCCTTCTCAGTCCGTTCTTCTTGGTCATCTTGCAATCATGTTTTTCGTTATCTTCCAGTCGTGGGTTGTCTTCCTGTTGAAAGGTACGAGGAATATTTGTCTTTTTTTTCATTGTAAAGATTTTCCATAGGGTTTTGTTAGGTTTTCTTTTGGTATGAGGAACCTTCTTGCTTGGGGTTCTTAGCCTCCTTCCCACGTTGTTCTTCTCGTGTCATTGTTTGATCGAAGGAGCTTTAATTGTTATACATGTTCTTTGTTTTACTTTGTTTTCTTTCTGGCCTATGATGCAGTCTGTTCTGTTTGTGTTTTGTGGTTTAATTCGTGGTTGTACATGATTTGATGTGGATTTTGTTTGACCTATATGCTTCATCTATATTTTTTGGCAAATTAACATTTATACGATTCGGGCAATTAGATAAGAATCGAAACATATGTTCCTTCATTTTTTCGGCTTGCCTATGACATGTTTCTTAGTTTGTGCAGTGTTTTCTCATTCATAGAATTTTTATACGAGTTTTTTCTATTTTCCTATTGAATTTTTTCTACTGGAGTTTATATTTAAGCATATACCGTGGTTTTGGGAATTGAAATCGTATTTATACGTAATCTAAAAGGTGTTGCTGCTCTTGGTTATGTGACAAATTTTATGCTTTTTCCTATTTGTATTTTTTCCCTATGATACCGTCTGCTTTGTTCATTTTTTCCTTTAGCCTTGCATTTAGAATACTAAGTGTTGTATTAAAAATTGTACTTAGATTTTAATTGGAAAATCTATGTAATTACAATTGGAATTAATTTGGTTTCAATTGGGAAACCAAATGTTTTGGAGGGAAAGTTGGGAATTCCCAAATTTGAAATATGGATGAGTTTGGATTGAAGTTTAGTACCATACCTTAGAGATCTAAACTTTTGGTGGACTTATATATGAGTCCCCACCCAAGCTCTTATAGCAATAGTAGAGAGAAAGAATGGAGGACCGCACATGCGCGCGTGCGCGCTCCGCTCCGTCTCCGGCTCGGGCTCGAGCTCAGGAGAGTCATCTCGATACTTTTGCTGCGGGTTTCATTTCCCGTTCGATTAAATTAATCAGACGGATTAATTTGATTTCGATCACATTGGGAATCGGACTTGATCCAAACACCTCGACTTAGCCGCGGTTTTGAATTCGAAAGGACACGCCTGTTGAGAGGTGTTTTCGGAAACCGAAGGGACCACGCGTTAATGCACACGAACTCCTCTTTTTATACCCCTCACCCGACGCCGCTTTTCTTCACTTGCAAGTAAAACTCGCCGTCCCTCTTGTTCTCTCTCGCACCTGCGACTCTATTTCTTCTCGACTAAAAGTTCTCGGAGGTGCTTTCGAGGACGACCTCATTGGTGTGCGCAGACGAAGATCGTGAACCGTCGTATCCTGCGAGCGGATCGCCAGTACCATACGCACCGGTATTGTGGGGGTGAATCTACATCCGATTGGAAGTCAGAATCTGTATATCCCAAGACTTGGAGATCACCATCTCCATAGACCAAGATGTAATCTTGCGTTCGTCTTAGATATTTGAATATGTTCTTTACTGCATTCCAGTGTTGTTCTCCATAACAGGATTGGTAACGACTTACCACTCCCACTGCATGGCAGATATCTGGCCTAGTGCACATCATGACATACATTAAGCTTCCTACGACTGTTGCATAAGGACATCCAGCCATGCCTTCTTTTCCTCAACAGTTTGAGGAGCCATTCCTTTAGACAGGTGGATACCATGTCTTAAGGGTAGGAATCCTTTCTTAGAACTATCCATACGGAATCGTTCAAGAATCTTCTTAATGTATCCATGTTGTGACAATCCCAAAATCCTCTTTTCTCGGTTTCTGAACAGCTTCAGGCCTAAGATGTAAGAGGCTTCTCCAAGATCTTTCATCTCAAAGGTATGGGACAGCCAAATCTTTACACTGGTCATCATCCCTGTATCATTCCCAATGATAAGGATGTCATCTACATAAAGCACGATGAATACAACGGCGCTCCCACTAAGCTTCTTGTATACACAAGGTTCATCAGGATTCTGCACAAAATCATAACTCTTTATGGTTTCGTTAAATCTGATGTTCCAACTACGAGAAGCTTGCTTGAGCCCATAGATGGATTTCTTCAGCTTGCATACTTTACCATCCTTAGTCATGAAGCCCTGGGGCTGCTCCATGTAGATATCCTCCTCGAGGTATCCATTAAGGAAAGCCGTCTTGACGTCCATCTGCCAGATGTCGTAGTCAAGATATGCAGCTATAGCTAGCAATGTCCGGATGGATTTAAGCATAGCCACAGGAGAGAATGTCTCATCGTAGTCGATGCCTTCTCTCTGTGTGTAGCCCTTGGCCACGAGCCGTGCCTTGAAAGTCTCTACTTTCCCATCAGGTCCCCTCTTTCTCTTGAAGATCCATTTACACCCAATGGGTTTTACCCCTTTAGGTGGATCCTCTAGGGTCCATACACCATTCTTATGCATGGAGTCAATTTCTGACTTCATTGCTAGCATCCATCTATCCATGTCTTGATCCGCGAGTGCTTCATCAAATGAAGTAGGCTCAATGTCAGTTTCACCTGACACATGGAATCCATACCTTTCAGGTGGTGCAACCACCCTCGAACTCCTTCGAAGAGGTATGGGTGTTTCATCTTTATTTATCTCTTCCGTTTCTGGTCTAGGAAGTTCAGAATCCTCAGGGGATTCAAAGAATTCCTCTACTTCATTGTTGTCTTGACCTTTATGGAAATCATTCTCCAGAAACTTCACATCTCTAGAAACAAAAACCTTTTGGGTCTCAGGGTCATAAAGTTGGTATCCAATACCATCTTTAACATACCCAATGAAGTAGCACTCACGAGAGCGAGATTCTAGCTTACTTGCGTCTACGTTCTTCGCATAGACCAAGCAACCCCAAACCCTCAAGTGATTTACACTAGGTTTGGTTCCATACCATAGCTCATGAGGAGTCTTAGGCACGGATTTGCTAGGAATCTTATTCAGGATATATATTGCAGTCTCTACTGCATATCCCCAGAAACTAAGAGGTAAATTTGCTTTATTCATCATTGATCGGACCATGTCCATGATGGTCCAGTTGTGTCTTTTAGCAACACCATTTAGTTGGGGAGTTCCAGGAGGAGTGAGATTGGAAACAATTCCATTCTCCTTGAGGTATTCCTTGAATTCATCTGATAGGTACTCGCCACCTCGATCAGATCGAATCCGTTTAATCTTCCTATCGGTTTGGTTCTCAACCAAAGCCTTGAATTCTTTGAACTTTTCAAAGGTTTCAGACTTATGACGTAGTAGGAAGATAAACCCGTATCGCGGATGGTCATCGATAAACGTCAAATAATATCGGTATCCATTTCGAGTCGCGGTACTGAAGGGACCACATACATCGGTATGTATTAGGTCAATAATACCTTCGCATCTCGTAACCTTGTTACGGAAAGGCGTCCTAGTCATTTTGCCCTGTATGCAATGTTTGCAAGTGGGCAGAGGTTGAACCTGTAGAAAATCTAGAGGTCCATCCTTTATCAATCTATTGATCCTATCAACAGACAAATGACCAAGCCTTTGATGCCATATCTCATTTGAGATATTTTTATCCTCTCTGGATCTTTTAGGGTTTTTATTAGTGGTTGTCACATTCATAGTACATTTATCAATGCACAATTCATAGAGTCCACCAGAAGTCAAAATACCATCCGCAATATATTTATCATAACGACTTATGACTAATTTATTACAGAAAAGGAAAGAATATCCGCTTCTAACAAGCTTAGATACAGATATCAAGTTCCTTCTTACTTCGGGTACATAAAGACATTCTTTAAGTATAAGGACTCTCCCACTAGATAATGATAGTCTACAAGTCCCGACGGCTACTGCTGCAACACTTGCATCAGATCCCAACTGGATGACTATCTCCCCTTCCTCAAGATTCCTAGTTTCCTGAAACAAATGCAACAAATTGCATACATGAACAGAAGCACCAGAATCTACAACCCAACTTCCTTCTCGTCCAACGAGAAAGCTAGTTTCAATGATGAAAGTAGATTTCATACCTGCTGGGGCTTTACCTTTGTCTGAGGACTTCAGGTAATCTGGGCAGTTACGCTTCCAGTGCCCCGGCTTCTTGCAGTGATGACAGACGTCGGTTTTCTTCGACGCCATGAGAGTGGATGTACTGGAAGAAGAGCCAACACTTTGTCCCTTCTTCTTTCTCTTCTGGGCCGGGCCCTTCCGAGAACCAAGCTTCCGACCGCGCTTCCCTTTGACCTGTGCAACCATTGCACTGCCACTGGGACCATCCTTCTTCATTACGTCCTCTGCGGACTTTAATGCAGCAAGGAGAGCATCACTTGTCAATTCCAACTTGTTCATGTGGAATGACACTACAAAGTTATTAAAAGACTTGGGCAATGACAACAGAATGAAATCAGCTTGCATGTCTGCATCCATCGATGCCCCAAGAGTCTCCAGCTCCGACAGGTACCCAAACATTTTGAGTACATGTTCACGGACCGAAGTCCCTTCCTGCATTCTACAACGAATGAGGTCTTTCATAACATTGTACCGCTGATTGCGGTTAATGTCACCAAACATATATTTAAGATTCTGCATTATTTCCTGACAGGTATTCATCTCCACATGTTGCCTCTGCAGCACATTGGAGAGAGAACATAGGATATAGCACCTAGACAAGACATGATCTTCATCATACTTGTCATTAAATGCTTTTTCTTCCTTGGACTTAGGGTTCTCAAGCTTGTCCTCGGATAGCACATAACTTATGCGCTCAGCAGAGAGAACAAGCTCCAAATTTCGGATCCAATCCGAATAATTTGGGTCGGTCAATTGATTGACCTCAAGAAGCCTACTAAGTGGGTTCAAAGACTTCATTTTCTGAAATTAAGAATGCACTATATTAGAATATAGAAATATATATTCAAATTTATGATATTTAATTAAGGTATTTTAAATCAAATTATTCTTGCATTGTCGACTTTGAAAGTTCATTCCCTTAATCACTTTCAAAGTAAGAGATATACTTACCGCTATATCTCTAGCAAGAATTGGGATCTCCTCTTTATCATTGTCACATCCCAATAATATGAGAATCTGTGACTCCAATAAAGAAAAGCAGGAACTCATTCCATTTTGCAAGTCCAACTTGCAATTTCCCAATTCGGTCTTTAACACCCGAGCCCACCACCCCTAAGGCGATGTTGACCCGTTGTTAATTGAACCAACCGTCAACAGGAATAGTACTCGCTATGCGCAATCCAATATCGCCCCAATAATATGAGGATCCGATATTGGGGTACTACGCACACGGCCTTACTCTTTCGAGAAGCAAAGAGCCCGATCCAGATGCGCTTGCACACGGGAGCTGTCACTTCGGACAGGCGTCTCCCATATGCAATCCCTGGCGACGAAACTCTTCGCCTTGACGGGAGACCATGGATGTCACTTATGTGATCCTTCATCTTCATATTCAAATTTTAATTAATTATCGTGAATCACATTCACATAATTAATTCTTCCAAGGGAATTAATAACTCTAATCATATCAGAGTATTTCAATTGGACATAATCAATTTAATCATATTAAATTAATTATCAATCCAATTCAATCAATCAAACTTGATTATTTTACTTGAATACATATATGGTAATATCTCAAAATACGTATTAATTCGAATTTTAATAATTAGAAAAATACATCTTAATCCCTCGGACATTATCCCGGCCCTACCCGCTGTCATGGCCAGTACCGACGAGAGTGGGACGGACCACATACGTTGCAACCCGCAACCCCAATGCTCTCCGACTAGGCACCATATCCGCCTCGGGAAAGGATAATGCCAAATTGATTAATTTGTACTTGAGATGATCATCGGTTTTTCAACCGAAATTGTACCATATAGTAATAATCAAAACACTTTTTATTAAAGGAAATTTGCTAGACAAATTCCCAAATCCTATGCAAGCATCAAGTTTGAAGATTGTTGTTTCCAATTTATGATTTAGATCACATCTTAATCAATTAATTGGTTGGGGCCATGTCAATTAGGCAAATAATAATGTCTCAATATTTCACAAATATTATCCAAGATTATTTCACGAAATTAACAATTAATTTCATTAATTGACAATCACTTGTTCTAGATTAGGAATGCAATTTCAGTAATGACTCATATTCACTAAAATTGGCATATCTCAATCAATTTAAATCCAAATTAAGCAAACTTAATTTTCATAGATTGCTAACTTGATTTACAACAGAACCTAAGTGGATTTGCACGCATTTCGAGGCAGATGATAACAGTAATTAACTCTTTAATCATGTTAAAATCTATTGTTCCCGCAACAGTGCATACATGTCCATTAAAACAACCATAACTAGAGCATACGAAATCCGATTTACGCAAACTCAGTTTCTATGGTTTCCTTATTTAATGGGGAACAAAATCCAAGTATTAAATTCGTGTTTAAACAATTTAAACAGTACCGAATTTATTTACTAAACAGATCTGCGAAATCAAATGCGATGAAAACTTTCGCGACCTAAACGAACCCAAGTCGTCCTCGGTTTTTCGAATCATATTCGAAACCGTCGACCTATGGCTCTGATACCACTTGAAGGATATGGAGAAATCTTCAAGCGCATCACGGAAGCGTGATCGTCGTATCGGATACGACGAAGAACGACTAGTCGTACTAGTTGTTCGGTGCAGCGGAATTTAAAAATTTTTTTAAACCGATGAAACCACATGATCCGAGAACCATTCTGAGATCGTTTCATCTATAACCACAGCAAGTATAATGCAATACCTCTTGAAGCGTGGTTGATCGTGTCTCTACGAAAAGAGACCTCCTGTCTCAAGTCCGATCGTCAGAGTAACGGCTTGCGAGCGCGGAGATGAGTCGCGGTGTCCTCGCAATCCAAGTTGATCCAAGCGCGGTTGCTCCTGATCTCGTCACACGAGATCAAACGTCTCCTTCGTGAGTGAAGCACTCCAAGAAGACAAAGAACCGCAGAGAGTCGAAGCGGCAGCACGATGGCGCGGGCGACGACGTTTCTCTCCACCAAGGTGGACGGCCACCAAGAAGAGAGGGAGAGAGGGCTGTCGTGTATATGAGAAAGAGAGAGAGAGAGAGAGTTTGTGCTACAATAGCATGTGTCAAGAGAGAGCCAAGTATGTCTCTCTATTTATAGGGTTTTGGGATCCATGGATCTCAATCTATGGGACACATAAAATCAATGGATGAGATTGATTTATGTTCATCCAATGGCTGAGATTGTTGTTGTCAAAAGCAACAAATTTAGGTCAAAATATATTTGATAAAATCAAATATAATTTGCTCCTAAATTAACCTAACAAATAAGGAGAGAAGACACATGGAGATTTCATCTCCATGTGCCTTCCATGTAGGCGCACACCCACTCCAATTAGGAGTGGTGTGCCGTCCATGGATTGCATGGAGATTGCAATCTCCATGAGATTGCATATCTCCATGTAATCTCTCTTATTTATTTGCAACAAAATTATTTGGGTTTTATTTCTCAAAAAATAATTCACAATTATCTTTGAGAATATTGCAATCTTACCATGGAAAAATTGTGAATCATATTCACAACCCAAAACAACATGTAATTTATATTGTTAATTAATTACACAATGTGTATCCAATACACATCATAATTAATCAACACATATAAATTATAATTAACTCTCTCTAATACATTATAAATCACATTTATGATATATTATGAATAATTGGATATCTCTATCCACATTATTCTTATCCAAACTTATTAAATCACATTTAATCATATTGGATAATTTCTCATACATCATGATAATTAAAACACTTTTAATTATCAACTTCTCTTTGCTTAGATCTTATGGAATTGTTCTTAAACCATTTAAGAACAATGCTATTTCTCCTCAGATACTTGGAGATAAGGACAGGGCGATTGTATTGTTCCACGTATAGTGACTTGGATGTTGAGATCATATCTCAAATCCAGATCCTATGGACCTCCCACTGATGCTTGATCAAATCAAGACCGTAGACTTAATCTTCTCATTGCATCTGAATCTTATTCAGATCAATGTCCAATTCATGGACTAAGATTAGGTCACTTCTCTAATGAGAGGAGTCACTAAAATCCAATCCTGTTTCATCACTCCCTCGGAATGGAAGCGTCATGGTTATACAATCGTATATGATCAAATCACCCTTCAGGTATTCCCAATACCTGCACATCCTACATATTGGAAGACTCATGATCATCCTGAAGATAAAGATCACTTTTACACTGTCATCTTCAGGGTTAGATCATTAAGTTTCTCAATCTTGGTCATCGGGATTTGGTATAGATCATATGCTTTCACAAAGCATATATCTTACCTTCAAATTCATGTCATGCTTCCAAAGCATGACGACCATGCATGGAATTTGTTCAGTCCCAATACCTCATGAGTGAGCTCATGTCTCCCGGTTCACAAGTGAACCTGTATGATCCCTTTGAGAGATCGTATTACTCATATGTCCTTACATGCACACCAGCTCGCCGGTATATAGACCTTGATTAGGTCATCAACCTATTGGTCTGCCAAATGTACATACTCAGAAATATAGCAATACATCTGTCTCTAGTCAGAGGATGCATGCCTATGTTGTGACAGTATTCAACGTACGTCTTTGGTTATCTCGATCTCGTCAAGTCGACCCATTGACTTAACTAACCTGACACCTCTGAATCATTATTCCCATGCAGAGGACCTGCATCAAGAGGTCAGTCAGATATCAGTCATATGAGATAGGATTGCCATCTCCCACTCAGACTGGAGATCATCACTTAATGATCATTTGATGATGCTTGATGAGTCCTATATCTAACTCCTTAGATATTCATCCAAGCATCAGCCTCTAAGATCCATCCAATGAATCAACAGCTGTATGATCATCAAGTTGGCCATGGTACATAACCCTTATTGTACAGAGGGACCCTATAGTGCATTCATTCATTAATCTCAGAAAGGGGAGTGAAAAATAATCAATAATTTTCATTGATAATTTATTCATTACAATAACATTTATTGTAGAAATGGTTCGCCCGGGGCTCACATTGCTAACATACAGTCCCTACCCGCTGTCATGTGCAGTACCGACGAGAGTGAGATGGACCACATACGTTGCAACCCGTGACCCCAATGCTCTCCGACTAGGCACCATATCCGCCTCGGGAAAGGATAATATCAGATACATCATCATGTACTTTGAGATGCTCATCGGTTTTTCAATCGAAATTATACCATATAATATACATCAAAATAATTTTGATTATATTATAAGGAGATTTGTTAAACAAATCCCCAATCCTATTCAAGCAAGAGAGTTTTTCATGTAAATGTTGTCCTACAACTATTGTAGGATAAACTATGATTTTTCATGAAATCAATGTTAGTTGATGAACCAATGATCAAGATCTATTATCTCATCATTGTGATTGAGGAAAATGTCATTCAATGAAATAATTATCTCTTTAAATATTTCACAAATATTTATCACTAATTATTCCAGAAAATTAACAATTACTTTTCATCATGATAATTGAATGACTTATCACAAGGTTCAAGATCAAAAAAAGGTTAATTTCCAGCAGTGACCCCCAATCACTAAAATTAACTTATCTTGATCAATTTAAATCCAAAAATGCAAACTCAGTTTCCAAAGATTGCCTATTTTATTTATTAAAGAACCCAAGTGATATTCACACATTTCGAGACGGATTAAAACCGTAATTATCTCATTAATCACATTTAAATCCGCAGTTCCCGCAACAGTGAATATAGGCATATTCAAAAAGCCATATCTTGAGCAAACGAAGTCCAAATTTCACAAACTCAAATCCTAGGGTTTCCTTAATTAATGGGGAATAAAATCCATATTGAACATTTTGTGTTTAAACATTTTAAACAGTACTGAAAAATTCAATTAGACAGAGGTGCGAAAATTGAAATGCAGTAAAAATTTCGCAACCCTTTCAAGAACCAAATCGTCTAAGGTCTATGGATCATATCCAAAACCTTATTCGACCTATGGCCCTGATACCACTTGAAGGATATTGGAAATCCTCAAGCGCATCACGGAAGCGTGTCGATCGCATCGTATGCAATCGGAGCAACTAGTCGCACTAGTCGCTAGATGCGGCGGAAATCAAAATTTTTAAAACTAAAGATGAAACCACATGATCACGAGAACACTTCTCGGATCGTTTCATCAAACCAAAAAGTATAAGGAATACCTATTGAAGCGTGGTTGTGATCGCGAGATCCCAAATGAGAGATCCTCCTGTCTCAAGTCCAACCCACGAAGAACACACTTGCGGGCACGATGATGAGTTGTGTCCTTCCCGCAATCTTTGATGAAAAACCAAGCGTCGAAGGCGAAGGCAAGATGCTCTCCTTCTCAATATGTAAAGTGGACGGCCACTTGAGATTGAGAGAGAGCCTAGTCGAGAATGAGAGAGAGAGTAGTAGTCTTCTACAACTCTAGATAATATACCTTGGAAGGCTATCCTAGCCCTCCTTTTATATTAGTTTGGGATCCAATGGATCTCAATCCATGGGACACATAGATCCAACGACCATGGTGATCTATGTATTAATCAATGGTCATGATTGTTGTTGGTTAAAAACCAACAACATTAATTTATATTTAAATTAAATATATGTTGCAACATTATCAACGTAATTTAATTTAACATAAATTAATTATCAAAGAGATAACAAGATAATAAAAGGGGAAATAACAAACTCAACTGGTGGTGTTTATCTCCCTTTTTATTTTATCCTATTATTTCTCAACAATTTTGTAACAACCATTATCACAAAATTATCCACCAAATTAATTCCAAATTAATTTGTGAATATTTATTGCAAGATTATCCACTAAATTAATTCCCAATTAATTAGTGGATATCTGTTGCAAAAATATCCACTAAATTAATTTCCAATTAATTAGTGAATATTTCAATCATGCCATTGAAAATATGTGAATCATATTCACAGTCCAAACTAAATTGTAAATTACATTTCCAATTAACTACTTAATGTGAATCCAATTCACATTAATAATTAACCAATACTATTTACATAGTTTCTCTCTCTCTAATATATTACAAATCATATTTATAATATATACGATTAATATGGATAGTGTTATCCACATTATTCATATCCATGATAATTAAATCACATTTAATCATCTTGGATCTCTTTTTTCATGTGCCCAAATAACATGAATCATATTCACGTTATTATGAATCAAATTCATATTATTCATGATAATTAAATCATATTTAATTATCCGTTTTCTCGATGCTTGGATACAGAATTCATCAAATGAATTATTCTTGAACTCCTTCAAGAATAATGTGCTTTCTCCGCAGATACTTGGAGATAAGGACAGGGCGATTGTATTATTCCACGTATAGTGACTTGGATGTTGAGATCCCATCTCAAATCCAGATCTTACGAACCTCCCACAGATGCTTGATTAAATCAAGACCACAAATCTAATCTTCTCATTGCATCTGAAACTCATTCAGACCAATGTCCAACACTTGGACTAAGATCAGATTGCTTCTCTACTAGAAGGAGTCACTAAAATCCAGACTTGTTTCATCACTCCCTCGGAATGGAAGCGTCATGGATATACAATTGTTTATGATCACATCACCCTCAGGTATTCCCAATACCTGTACATCCTGCATACTGGAAGACCCATGGTCAATCCGAAGATCAAGATCAATTTTACACTATCTTCTTCAGGGTTTGATCACTAAGTTTCTCATTTGATCATTGGGATTTGGTATCGACCATATACTTTCCAAAAGCATATATCATACCTAGGTCTTGATCATATACTTTCCAAAAGTATATATCAAACCTACAAATTCAGTCAAGCTTCCAAAGCGAGACGACCGTGCACGGAATTTGATTCTTCCCAATATCTCATGAGTGAGCTCATGTCTTCCGGTTCAATAGTGAACCTGTATGATCCCTTTGAGAGATCGTATTACTCATATGCCCTTATATGCACACCAACGTGCCGGTGTATAGACCTTGGTTAGGTCATCAACCCATTGGTCGGTCAAATGTACATACTTAGACATATAGCAATACATCTATCTCCGGTCAGAGGATGCGTGCCTATGCTGTGACAACATTCGTCGTGATAAGAAACATAATTCTAATGTTGGTTTTTGTCCACCACCAAAGGCCTCAATAAATAGAGATTTCAACCCCCACTAATTTTCCAAACCATCCGTGGAGGCTCACCCATGTTATTTACTTACCGAATCATTATAGATTTGCAGTAACATACATGACCTCTCCCTTGTCATCGACTACCAAGTGTTGACGACATTGCGTCCCCTCTCTTGCTCCATCTCTGTTGTTGGGTCACCGACATCACATGTTCCCCATTTTTGATACTTCGTTGCCATATCAACCCTCGTGATGACTTCCACCGGTAACAAAGCAAGCGTACTATTCATGCTAATTCTAATGATTAACAAGTATGCATTTATTAAAACAGTCATCGATGAATCTCTGATTCACGTCCTTTATTATGTTATTTTAGCAAAATTCCATATGTAAAATTTATGTAAATATGTGTCAAATACATTAAATTAGCATCATGCATGCATTTGTTAATATTGTGTAATTAACACTCTTTTTATCCAAAAAAAATAAAGAAGAAAAAAGAATAAAATAAGGATGTATTTATGCAATAAATGTAGACCGACCTGAACCCCGAGAGAAGGCCAAATATTGGCGTGGTCGACAAGGAATAAAGTAGGGAGAGATATGGTCCTTATCTTGAACATATTCATAACCATTCTTCATATATATATATATCACACTTATTTTATCTCTAAATAAAATAATCTCAAAATAAATAAATTCAATTTCCTTAATAAATTTTGTAAATAAAAGTATAAATAAAAATAAGTACAAAATTTTAGAATGTGTACAGACATAAAATACGTACACTTGTATATATATATATATATATATATTGTACATAATTTACGTATATAGTATTTCTCAATATTTGTGTATACTCCTAATAGATAAATAAAATTAAAATAAAACTCGTAGAATTTAAAATAAAGTCAACTTCTCATCGTACAAAGTACCGTACATATATATATATATATATATAGATATATATTATACATAATGACTATGTATTTAATACCTATATTTAATTTAAAAAAATCAAATAAAAATTCTTTTATATTCCTTAAATTATTTTGTAAGTAAAAAAAATATAAAACAACATGTATTTTTGTAAAAATAATTATATAAAAATACATGCATATAAAATATATGTATATTATAATGTACATGATACACTATATTATATATATTGTATATATGTGTTAGTAAAAGTAATTAAAAATCACAAAAAATACCTCGAAAAATAACAACGATTTTTTATTTTACACATTTTTTATTTTAAAATCATTTACTATTTTTGCATTCATTATTCTTTGATTTTTGGAATCGAATTTTCTTATTGGTTGACCTGAGTTTGTTGACCCAGGTCAACCCTTCCTCTCAGTCGGGTCTAACCTGATTCCTCTCGATGGAGCTGCCTTCTCTGCATTTCCCAGCCCGACTCCGACCACCATTCGCCTCGATTCCTATACTGGATTCTTTGCCTAGGATCCATGATCTTTACAAATCCCTAGATTTCTAGGATCCTCCTAGGGTTTCCCTCGTTCTCTCAATCTTTCTGGAATCCTGGGAATCCCTATAAATTCACTCCTTCACCTCCACATCCGAGTAGCTCGTCCCTCGCACCTCCTCTCCTCCCTTGGCATCTCTAGAATCGTGATTGGGTTCTTTGGCATCATTCAGAGCGCAATTTGGTGCCGGATTGGCGTTGCTCGTACGTGGCCAAAGTAGCTCCTCGTGTTCACTCTCTCTTGCCTGACGCAGTAGGACTGAGGCCAGGACCTCTCTACACCTCTACCTCCCTCGTAGATCACCGTATATCCCCAAGTATCACTCTTTCCACCCTATTTCACCCCTTTCATTTTAACTTTATTCCATTGTCGCCGCCCGCTATCTTGGCTCCAACCGTCGCAAATAGAGCTCCATCTTCCATTCTAGTCGCGTCGATCGAACCCTCATATGATTGACCATCTTCTTATGCATCCTCACCATTCTATATCTTGCTCAACATAGCAATATTAGGTCTAGATCTCCTTCCTCCATACACGGTGATGAATCTCCATTTCATCACCTTTATTCTATCATTTTGGCCTTAAAAACCCCAGCAAATGTATGTAAATAGCATCAAATTGTCTATAATAGCATTCATTATTTATTGTATTTATTGTACATAAAATAAGGTTTTTAATGCCAAAATTATAGAATAAAGAGAAGAAAAGAAAAAAGAATAAAATATTGCAAATATTTTATGATCCTAACCCCGAGACCAAGCCCAGAATAGAATTGGTCGACAAGGAATAAAGTAGGGGAAGATAAGGGCCAGAAATACAATAAATACCTCATTTATTTATTCATTCATTTATACATTTTGATACCTATTTTATATATAATTATTTATCCACCAAATAAAGAAATTTTGTACATGAAAATTGTAGATAATAATATGAATAAAAATACAAAATTGAGTTTGTGCAAAAAGAATACACAGTGTACATTCTATACACAGAATAAAAAGCCAGAATCTCAACTTCACAGACCCATATCTTGCAAATAAAAACTCAAAATCCACCAAATTCACCTTTAATTATATATAGATTTTCAAGAACTATTTAATAAAATTGGTTTCATAATTTTTGGAGTTCATCTGTGAAAGTTAGGATTTTGGCCTTCATTGTACAGTCTACCCGATTAAAATATTCAATTTATTCATCATTCATTATTTCTATAAATTTAAATTTTTTAGAATTTTGTAAATAATATACATAATGCATGTACATATTGAAATTAGAATAAAACCAAAAAGATCTTGTAAAATAAAATAAGTCTATGTAACACATAGACAAAAATACCTATGTTACCTATGTATATAAATAAAAGGGGATTTCATTCTTTTATTCTTTATTCATTTATATTTTTATTAAATTTTAATATTATCTATATTCCATTAAAAATGTAAATCCAAAATAAAAACAAATAAAATTCATTAAATAAATAAAATGTATATAAAATACTGGTAAAATACCTATAAGGATACCTACATAATATATATATTTATATATCCCTTTATTTAAATATGCAAATAAACTCATAAAAATCAAAGAAAAATATATTTACACTCATAAAAATAGGTTATAATTATATAAAATAAGAAAATAAAATAATAAAATAAAATATACAAAACAAAAATAAAGTATACAAAATACATGTAAATACACTTATAAATACATCATTAAAATAAACCCATAATAAAATTCATCAAAAAAATAAATAAAAATCATAAATAAATACTACATTAATTAATAAACTTTTTTATTTTATAAGCAAAATATAATAAAGTCATTTATTATGTTAAAATAATAAGTCAATATCGTGCTGACGTGTACCAATCAGGTCCCTGCGAGCGTTGACCGCTCGGTCAACTCGACCCCTAGGCAGCTGATTAGACATGGCTGGTCTTTTCCGCCCGTCTTCTCCCTTTATTCCCGCTCGACTCGTCCATCATCTGCCATCGCCGCCCTCTAACAAAATGATCCCCGATCATTGTACATCCACGCCCAATCTTTTATTCTTTTGTACATAGCGTGTATTGCCGCCTACGGCCCGGTCAATAAGGGTGCGCCACTTGTTCTTAAATAAAGAACCTCCATCTTCTTCGCAATTTTGGTCAGCCTTTATCCAATCCCTTCCTCGCATTCGGTCCCGACGGTGTTTCTTGTGACAGGAGGAGCTCGCCGACGCTTTGAATCGGTCGGAGAGGTGGAGGTTGCACCCAAGGCCGCCGCTCCGGCGAGGCCTCTGCTCCTTGGCCAAACAACCAAGTTCGAGCTGCGCAAGTTCATTATTTAGGTAGGTTTTAGTCTCAGCTTTCCATTTACGTATTTATTTTGCTCATTAGAACGTAGCCCGTAGTGTAGATCCGCCATTCGTAGTTCGCCGGAGCTCCGCTACGGCGAACAAATCCACCCATTTCCACGCTAATAGCAGCTTCATCTCTGGTCGAGGAACCTTCCCTCGAGTCGTGCGACTCTTTTCCTGCAGGTCAGGCGCCTTGAAATGCGCCAGGAGACGAAATCAAAGCCGCTGGAGTTACCTGGAGCCCCATCTTTTCCCCGAGCTTGTTGCGACGCTCCAGTGCATCTCCTGCCGATCCAAGACTCCCAGCACTTAGAGGACACCTTCAGGAATGTTTTGGGCCATCCCAGAGCTTCAAAGACAACCAGACGTGAGTGCATGATCAGATCGAAGGTCGAGGACGGGGAAGTTCTTCCCTGTTCTTCGTCCCTTCGTCTCTGCCGTTCGATTGATGGAGGCCCCCAGTTTGAAGCCCAGCCGTCCGATGGAGTGAAGCCCTCACCGTAGATCTCACTCACGAGATCTAATCTCGTGCATTCATCAGCGAAGAGTCATCGGGCACGGAGGAAGCGACGCGTGGCAAGTGAACCAATCCGAACCGTCCGCCCACGCACACTTTTGGGGTAATTTTCACATATAGCCCCGCCTTTTTTGTAATTAATTTTTAATTCTGAAAAATAAATATTCAGCGTAAATAAAATTGTAATTTTTTCATAGGACCCCCGAACTTCCTGAAACTACATTTTGGTCCTTGCGCACCTCACGTGCAGTCCCACGTAAGGCGCGTACATTTTGCAATGTAGCCTTGGCGGTTTTTATAATTGTAAAACAGTTCTGAAACATTAAATAAATATTTATTTTGTTGGTATTTTTGCACAGAACACCCTGTCATTTATTTCATTTGCAAAAATGCCCCTGCTAGGTTATTTTATTTTTGTGACTTTCATGCATTTATTAAAAATAGCTATATTGCTCCTAAAAATCCACAAAAATTAGTATATATGCTTCATGTAGTGTACTACCATGCCCATATTTTTAACTTGCATTTTTTACATTTTACCTAATTTTAAAAAATTCAAATGGAGCCTAAATAGTCACTGTTTAAATAATAAAATACAAAAAAAATAAAATGTTTTTGAAAAATTCCAAAATTACTATATGTGATATATTTATATATCTATTGAGTCTAGAAAAAGAAAAAAACCTAAAAATAGAAAAAGAAAATATAAAAATTTCAAGAAGCTCAAAAATCCTAAAAAAAGTATAAAAACCCTTTGAAAATACCAAAAATATGTCTTTCTACCTTATAATTATCTATATATTATTATTTACATATTAAAATTTATTTGGGTAATTTTGACACTCATTTTATATTTTTAAAACCCAAAATATTCTTGGCCTATATAATTAGTCCCATATTAGGGACATTTTTGGAGTTAAAAATACATAAAAATTAGAAAAATCCCAGAAGAAAATAACAAAAAAATACAAAAAGATAAAAAGCCTGAAAATATTATACTTAATATATTTTGAGTATGTATATACATATATATATGTATCCATATATTACTTCTCCTTCTTCTCTTATATATATATATATCCTTGTATATATATATATTTTTATTTATATCTATATTATATAATTAAAAATAAAAAAAGAAAAAAAAATATAAAATATAAAAACAAAATAAAAAATTATAAAAACAAAAATTTCAAAAAATATATATAAAATTAAAAACCCACAAAGAATAATAAGAATTGGACATGAACATTGAATTGAATAATTGTGCATTCAACTCCACCACACAACCACTCGCCTCCCAGTGTTCAACCTCTACTTATGCTTACACCTATACACACTTGCATGTAGAGTTATAATAAATTTTAACTCCACATTTTTTATATTCATTGCATATATTTTATTATGGTTTAATTGTTGATTGATCGAGATTTTGGAGTGGTCAATTCAGCGACTGAATCTCTCGCCTTGTGAGATTTCTAGACCCTCTGAAACTCTCAGTCATCACCCACCGAAGGTCGAACAACATCCCCTACTGCTTCCCTCATTTTCTAGCAGCAATAACTCGACCGGAGCTACGCCCCCAAGTCCTTTTCCCTTTTGCAGACACAAGCACGTGCGAGGAGGCTCGAATCACGCCTCAACTATCCAGGTGGAGGAGCTCCAGGTATCCCCATCTCCAGGTCTTCACTGAGCGGTCCTCCGACTTAGCGGAGGCCCCAGTCGATGCGAACCACTTCAAGCGTCGTGCTGGATCTTGTAGCCGGCTGATAAATCCATAGTAGCGTAATCGAATTTCACCATCCAGGTCCTTCTCCATAATTCATCCATTGCCCTTCTATGTCATCGGATGGTGGATCCCCACCCTATATTCCATCTGAGCCATTCGATGATGCCCAACTTTAGGTGCTCATATCAAATCTTTAACCAGGATCCAACTGCATGTTCATCGACTTTTTCAGAGCCGTCAGATTCTCCCAGTAATAGTCGATCTAGACTGTATTCTTGCACCACATTCGTGAGACGTCAGATCCTTTTGCAGAGCAGCATCGGAGCCTTCTGCCTCTGCCTCCACAAGAGTCTGCCACGTGCCCCTACGAAGGGTATATTTCACTCTTTCCCCTCGTCATCTGTTTTGTTTCGTTTCGGTCTATTGAATGTAATAATTAGTAAAAAAATTTTACAGTTTGTATCCTATACTTTGTTTATTTGCATTTTAATTCATTCAAGTCCGAGTCACGTACGCCCACATGTGCTTTTGTGGGATATTTGCATACTTTGCCTCAAACGTTTAACTGGTTAATGAATGAATTCAAGTTTTTAGTAATTGCATGTTTCCTCCTGTGAACTGTGAATCGCGTGTAACACATGCTTACCTGGATTATTTGCATTAGGGCCCCTATATTCTCAATGCATGTTATTAGTAGGCCGTAGGACTTGAAATCATTGGAGAAGGGTCCCTACTTAACTATTTTTAATTTTGTCTTGTATTAATTGCAATAAATAGTATTTTAATCTTAAAAAATCTCCACAAATTAGTATCGACTCCTCCCAGTGTCTATTTTAGGAGGTAACTTTTGTGTGCAAATTTCCTTGATTTTCTTTTTATAAAAATTTGAAAACCCGCTAAAAAGTCCCTATTCGTCATACCAAAATCATAGAAAATCGCAAATAGTCATGAAAATTCCAAAAATATGGAGTAGTTGTCTTTTGATTTATTTGATTTTCTGACCAAGTTTCATTGCATTACCTTCCATAAAAATCTAAAAATTTGTGAAACACTAAAAGAGTTATAAAAATCACATACAATCAACAAAAAATCTAAAAATTTCATTTTCAGTCTCTGTTTGTAGATATTTCTTTGTAGTTTTTAATAAAAAATGTTTCCAGGAGTTTTTAGCCTTTCCTCTATTTTTAATTTTTAAAATTCTCCTGATTGTGCACTGTTTGCATGTTTTGTTGGTTTTTGATTTTTAGAAAATTCTAAAAACATTTGAAAATTTATACAAAAATCCTTATAAATGGTATAAAACCTATAAAACTCAAAAATATTTTTACTTGAATTCTCTAAATATTTTCTCACATTTGAAAAATACAAAAAGAGTGTTTGTTCACATCTTTTTATTGTTTTTATTTCCCTTAAAACAATTAAAAACTTGAAAAATTAAAAACCCACTGGAATTAGAATAAAAATCCTTCGATTTTTGATTCGCCTACCTAGTTTATAACAATGCTCATTGAGTTAGACCCTAGTCGCTATATCAAGTTAATAAAAGTAGCAACACCATGAATTTCTTAATTTCTTCATAGTTGAATAATTTTTTTCGTTGATAGATTTGATTGATTTGGAACAATGACACTTGATTAATTATTTCCAACCGAGTTAGTCAGATTCTTATCATCAGTCATGATATGTCGATAATCTTTAGAGACAACGTAACGAGTGCATTGCATTGTAGACTATATTTGTCGCATCAAATAGAACTGTTACTTTTATCAAAACATAACAATTTAACTCATTGATCCAACATCTTGCAAGTTATTAGTTAGACAATGCTCATGTCTTTGTTTTTATTTGTAAACATGTTGCGATACATAAAGATATTGTTAATATGCAATTATATTATATATAACATTACAAGTGATTATGTTTTACCAAATTAACACAAAACAAATTCAATGAATGACATTGACTATAGCAATTTTGACTAAAACCAACTCACGGTTTGAAATATATATTCTATGTATCCTTCGTGTAAATGATAAATCTTAAACTTGTTTTTTCTTTTTAATGAAAATAGAGTTTCAACTGATTTATGGAATCTCAATGTCATAACATGTGATGGTCAGTGGTGGTTGTGAATAAGAAAACGGCATATCAGAAAAGATGGTTTGAGCAAAAGATACGATACGAAGAATCAAACAATGAGCTTGGGCTACATTCAAAGGTATGGAAATATTTTAAACGAGCGGTCCACAAGGAGAAGAAAGAAACTAAAGAAATATGCAAACACCATCATGATGAGCTTATTGCCAAAATGTCGAGGAGCGCCTATCACTTAAAACGACATATTGACAATCATTGCAATGTTCGTAAAAAATCGTAGCTTGCATGGGTTCTACAAACTCATAATTGAGAAAGGAGAATATGGTACGTGTTCAATTAAGAATCATAAAATTGATAATAATGAATTTAAAAAATATATTGGTATGTTCGTGGTCGAGAGAACACGTCAATTCTCAATGATGGAAGAAAAAAGGTTTTCTGAAGAATGAATTTGAAGGTGAATCTTGAATTCAAAACATTTAGTCGACACTATTTAAAGAGAGTGTATGACTTCGCATGTTAAAAAGATATTACTTAAGAGATTTGTTAGAAAGTTCACATGCCCGAATCTGTTTAACAACAAGCAATCAGAAAATTCAACTCGTAAAAGAAGAGTGCATATACCTGACCGCTCATTTCATTGATGTAAATTGGAAGCTAAATAAAAAAGATCGCACGGTTTAGATTCTTAATACCACCTTATGATGGAATATGCATTGTAGTTGATTTTTGTTTGTTTTTGAAATAACAAACGATTGAGAATATATTGCTCTCTATATAATTGATAATGCGATTTAAAATGATTCCATGAATTAATTTATTAGAAGATCTCTCACAACGAAACAATTTCTCGTATGTCATTGTGAGTTCTTTCATATCTATTGTTGTGCACATGTCTTAGATCTAATTGTAAAATATGGATTGGATGTATTGGTCCAATCTTAGATCATATTCGTGATATGGTGAAATACATTGATGGGTATTTTAAAAAAAGCATAAGTTCTTTGATGTTGCTGAGATGTTTTTCAATTTGCGAACTTTGGAAAAGTTTAGGCTCGACAAGCTAGTCAGATGAAATTCTACATATACTTTGATGGGTTAAATGCTCTATTATAGATATGTATTCGTGCATTTTTATTGAATGTGATCAAACATTGAGAAGTTTTATGAAATCTGAACAAAAATGGGAGGATCTAGGAGTTCTGCATTATTCTTCAAAATTGTTCTATGAAGTGACATGCATGTTTTTCGGTCAGTAAATACCCTACTTCAAACATATATTTTATAGGTGTGTGGAAGATTCACATGCATTTGTTGGGGACAACTGACGGGCTATACGCATTTTCAAGTGGTATGGTTAAGGGCATGCAACAAAAATTTGATTGGTATTGAAGGGACTATAATGCTATAATGAGTTGTGTTGCGTACTCGATACTCGTTGAAAATCGAACTTTTTGCAGTTTCTTTCCAGAAAAGTATCATAGTTGATAGAGCAAGAGATTGTGTTGACAATGTTTTAAGTACACTTCCAAAGATCGTATGAAGAGTAAAAATCAAAATCCAACAATGAGAAGTCTCAGTTGGAACTTTAATTGGACGAACCAAGTCTTGATTTAAACATCCACTTGGATGCTTTGGAGTAAGTGTTCAATGAGATATCCAAAACTTTAAGCAATGACACGCTATATTTTCACGATTCCGATCGCTACCTTTGTTCGCATAATCTGCATTTATTCTTGGAGGGAAGACGATAACAATGATTGGAAGCTCCCTTCGCTCAAAAGCAGTGAAAGCTGATGGAAGTGATTGCCAGCGATGATGGCATTGACAAAATGGATGGAAATGATGACAATGATGTAAATGATTGCTTTTAAGGATTTCAAATTGCAATAATTTTAAAGACCACGTAAATTTAATTATATTCTAATTCTATATTTTTATTTTATTATTTTACATGTTTTTTGCTGGTCGATTCGTCATGCAACTATAATCTTCCAATTTCTTGTACTGATTGGTTTTTTGTGTTGAATTATCTATTGAAAGTGATACCATTTGGTTACTTAGGCCGGGTTGTTTTTTGATTCGTTCATATGAATACAACTATTTGCATTTCGTATTCCCCGTTGGTCATCACAAGTCATTTAAATTCATGCAATTTGTTTTATATTGATTCCTTATTAACTCATATCTAGATATTTTATTTATATTATTTGTTTTTAGAGTGGTGATGTGCAACCACTTAATTTAGATGATTTTATGATTATGACATCCATATTTTATTTTTCTATATGAATATAATAAATTAGCATACTAACCATGTCATATGGCAATAATGATAAGTTGATAGCAAATTCCACGAGATGTACACGAATATAATAAATATTAGGGATGAAAACGGTCGGATACGGATACGAATATACGTGTTATCATATCATTATCCTTTTAGAAATTCGGATACGAATGCCAATACGAATATCACACGAATGTGTAAAGTAGAAATTCATATCCTCAAAATACGAATACGAATGCAAAACAAATATTGACAATTCGGATAGGAATATTTGTCTAACGAATACGAATTTATTCACGAATGTTACACCTCTTCTAATTTACTGAAACACTGTAAGATTTTAGATTCGTAACGAAATACAATAACAAGCAAGATTATTGTAATAAAGAAAATTGAAAAAAATTGATAATAAAAGAAAGCTTACCAAACTTATTTGATATTGTTGTGAGAGTATACTTCAACCAATTTTTGTGTTGCTTTGCAGCTTGAGAACCTGAAATACCTAAAGATAACAATATTGCATAATATTCTATTATGGCACGACATGACCAATTTAACATACACACACACACACACAAATGACTCGATATGACCACTTAAAGAATAATCTGGCTTGACATGGCCAATAAAATCTAATTTGGCTCGACATGGCCAATAAAATTTAACTTGGCTCGACATGGCCTTCTATGTTCTAATTAAGATTTGGCTCGATATAGTCACTATAAGAACATACCTCATGTATTTATTTGAATGACGAAACATGTATGATAAATTAATTAATAAAAAATATAGTTTAATTTCAGATGGGACTTAGAATAGAAGGTTGCTATAAAATGTAATATATAAATGAAAGTGGATGTTAGGTAATGAATGATGAATTCCATGCTTACTATATACGGAATCAATGCAGCATTTTTTTGCTTCCTAACCTCTTAAACTCGACACCGTGAACCCGTGATGATCAACAATATAAACTCAGCAAGACAACAACTGTGGGACAACAAGGGAGCAACTAATCGATGGCGGGATGGGAGTACCTGAATGATGAAGGGAGGGAGCAACAAATGCGAGATTGAGTGTCGGCGCGCTGACGGGGAGGAGCGAGTTTATGCAAAGCAATCAATTACTGATCAACGACAAGAAGGGAGCAAATGAACGTCGACGAGAGGGAGCAACCGATGCGAGATCGAGTGTGAGCACGCCGGCGACAAGGAGTGATCACTGATCGGAGGAGAGCAATCGGTTGGTGGTGTGTGCCGTGTCAGAAGTTAGGGTTTTGAAATGGGGAAGGAAGGGCCGAATCGAAGGACTCGAAACAGAAAAAGTGGAATAGGTTATGTACTGGAGAAGGGACTGGGAAATGGAAATGGTATTGGTAGTGAAACTTAGATCCACTCCCTATAATTTTTAGATATTTGAATAAGTTACACACTTGAGTAGGGGGAAGGAATAATTAAGGGTCACGTCATATAATTTTCATTTAAGATAAGCAAAAATTTTAGAAGCGAACATTCGCATTCGTATCCTTCAAAATTAATCGTATTCGTTAAAATTAAGGTTGTAGAATTCGTATTCATATTCGTCGGATGTTATATTTCAATATTCGTATTCTTATTCGCCAGATATAAAAAATAGCATCCATATCCTCTATTTAACGAATGCGAATACGAACGGATGCGAATATATTCGCATCCGTTTACATCCCTAATAAATATGATGAAAATGCCTACAACAGTTATGCATTACTATTAGTTGTTTGCAGCTAATCATATTGTGACGTAAATGACGTTGCTTTCAATTTATTCACAATTGATGATGCTGCAACATTTATATATTTTTTTTAGAAAACAAATCAATGAGGAATATATGATGAAAGAAGGATCAAGATAACGTGATTTCTTTAAATATTTGCCAAATTCAATCATAGATTTATATCGAACACACCAATTGAGATTGTTAATATTATTTATTGTACACATGAATTAGTTTTCATCACTAATAAATTTTTCTTAAAAAATGGCATATCAAAAATAGTGACCTATGAGCTATATTTGCACGGCTAAGGCTTGAACTGTGAAGTGCTCAATGCTCATGAGCTAGACCGACTAACCTCTGGACGGCTATTTAGAACGCTATAAAAGAAAACAATGAAAAGAAACAACAATCCCATCGGAGAAACCACCCAAATCCACCACCGCCACAACCTCCGTATGTCCGGGGTCGCAGCACCCCACCAGCTGACGCGGCTAAACCCCACCCTCCCTTCCAACGACACCCACCCGCTCACACCTTTCAACCCCCTACCGCCAAAAGGATAACTCCCGCTCCCACTCTTCCTCCCTCCATTTCCACTTTCATGGCATTGGCTCCACTACTCGCCTCTCCACGCCAAGCGCACGTCCGCCCTCCATCTCCCCGTTCCGCCTCCTTCAAATCCCCCATCTTGCCCCTCTGCCTCGCCTTGATCCCGGCGAGAGCTGCTCGATCGCCGCCGCTTCGCCTCCGATGCGCGCCCGAGACGAAGCAGGATGCACCTCCCGCCGCGGGTGAGATTCGCACCGAAAGCTTTTGTCCTGTCCGGATCGGCGATCCGATGCTATTCATTTCTCCTATCACAGTGCAATTTAGCGAATTCTATTGTAAGATTCACAGGACAAGAGTAGAACCACAAGAGATTTAGGAAACTAGGCCAACGTGATTTTGTTGCAAAAATGCTCAACTTGACTCCAGAAAATTTCGTGTTTGATACGACTTTGTTTTATCGAATCACATCACATCAAGTCCATCGAATACATATCTCGGCAAAAATGTCATTTTGTCAATCAACAGGGATTCAATTTGCTCCGGTGCTATCGAGGGTCATGTAAGCTGATGGATTCATGTCCTTTTTGCAATTGTATGTAATTAATGAGCGTCACCGTTGCACATGTTTTTGCATTCTCGTGGGTACTCAATACCCATGACTGAGATTGTTGCCCAGTGATCCTCTCTCTCATACCATTCCCCTAATTTGCAGTGTTATTTTTTTTCTCGAAAGAAAATCTCCCCTGATCTGAGACATTTCATATTCTTATTACGTTGGTAAGGGCCTGAAGTTTGGATTAGCTATAGCCGATCTTATTTTGGTAAATTCAAAAGAGTTGTTTGTATCGATCAAGAGTGAGAATCTTTTTAAGAGCAGTGAAACATTACCACATCTGCATTATAGAATTATAAGATCTGTTTGGAATTGTATCATCGGTTAGATAGTTGCATACTGGATTAAATTCAACTTGCAGTCTTCACGGGAGACAGTCACATGCTTGTAACATGGCAGCTTTTGTTTAAAATTCACTGAAAAATACCACGTTTGTTTGGTCCATATCTTCTTTTTGTTTCTGATTCCTACCTCATATTTGTCAGAGTCATCTACGACAATCCAGAACCGCAGAT
Organism: Ottelia alismoides; assembly: GCA_037367405.1. Taxonomy (NCBI): domain Eukaryota; kingdom Viridiplantae; phylum Streptophyta; class Magnoliopsida; order Alismatales; family Hydrocharitaceae; genus Ottelia; species Ottelia alismoides. Next base: position 306,628 of record JAZKJV010007141.1, read on the forward strand.
ATCCTGTATTCTCTTTAATATAATGCATGGTGAAATGATCTGCAGAGGAAATTCAAAGCCAACACTTGGCTGATGAAACCGAGATCGGAGCAGAGGTTTCCTCTCACCGACCTCTACGCAAAGCCAATTCAGACACTCAAAAACTGGAGCACGATACTGCCACTCTTGCCAAGTTTGTGATTTTTTGGGTACGCCCCTTGGTCTTTCTATAGAATTACCTTCTACTGTTCCATGTGAAAAAGATTGCCTGCACCCTTATGCACAGTAACTTGCCATATTGATTTATTGATTTATTTTACTTCATATTTTGCAGATTGCCGCTGCTGTTGTTTTTGGTATTGGTTTGGGTATAAAAGATGGTACAAGCAAGGCATCAGAATATTTTGCAGGGTAGGTGATAGGCACAAGCCCATGGCGTTCTTATTATGTTAGTCGTAACTTCCATGAGTTTTACCATTTGCTTATATATATATATTTTCAATGGTCATGTAAACATTTTGGTCTCGTATCAACTAGTTGTTGATATTTTGGTTTTGAGTGGGCCAGCTAGCTTACAAACTTTACTACAATCGAATCCATTGCTAACTTACTAAGGTAAAGTTGCTAAAAATGTTTGTTTTTATGTGAAAACTCATATTTGTCTCTTAACCCCCTCATATTGTCTAATGAGACCATGAGAAGGTGGCACTAGGGGAATTCAGATGGTTGAGTAGGCAAATCTCGATAAAAAATGTGCTTGCGGATTGGAGGGGTGGTAAAGGCGGTGGGGTGGTAGGGTGGTAGTGACAATTGTTTTGGCAAAGAGAAGGTGGAGGAGGAATTTAGTGGAAATAATATGAAGAGTTTGGAGAAGCTAATGAAATTTCCACAAGATCATGCTCGTCCCTTAAACTCACATAACACATAATAACACAGTAATGACACTGTTTTTTCAAAAAAATAAAATAGAATAATGACAGTGTATGGGCACATAATTTTGTTTATTTATAAACAGAATTGAATAACATAATCTAGTTATTTTACTGGTGACTTAATGACCACATGGAACCCTGACAGGGTGGTTCATATCAAATCAGGGGATTAAAGTGAACCTTTTCAAATTAAATCAAGGGTGAAAATTACTCAGAGCACACGCATTCATGTACATATATAATGCATGAAGAATCTGGGAAAGAATTCCATGTGTTCATTGAGTATCTCTTGGGCGGACATCTTGAGCAAGGAGGCATAGGTCCGGGGAGGCAACCTACTGGTCTGAATGGCAGAAAGCAAGGCACTTGCGGTTATCTGGACCATTTGGTTGGCTGGAAATGCAATATTTTGGGAGGATCTGTTCTATGTTGGTCTAAAACAAAAAGGATTGGTTTTATGTGAAAAAAGTGGTGGTGCATGTTTCTTCTCTTTTGTAAATCGTGGGTATCGCATGTATCACCTTTGTACAGACTACTTATTTTTAAAATGTCTGGCCTTTTCTATCGGCATGGCTATCGTCAACCTGTATATGGTGTGGTAGCTTGTAATATAAATTTACTGAAGAAAATGCATCTAAGAAAAAGTTATCTAAGCCTACTACTCTGACTTCTGATTTTGTTATCAAGATCACACCATACTCCTCAATATACACCAAATCGATTATTTACATCTCTTTTCATTTTCGTATCACTCTGCATCCTTGCCATGATTTGGCGGAGCAAGTCAGCCTTTGAAATGCTTTTGCCTTCTGAAGCATACTAGATAATATTTTAAACTATTATCAATACCCTGCATTCACTTCGAGTTCCTTATCATCATTGACGATCTTTCTTGATTTTTGCAGATACCTGCTGGAAAAGAGCTTATCAGTTGATAATCTTTTTGTCTTTGTGTTGATTTTCAAGTACTTTAAGGTGCCACATATGTATCAGGTACTTTTATCACTTTGTAATCGATTTTCAGTTTTGGTTTGTTCCTGGTTTTTCTGGAATAGGATTAACATCACCATACACGTTATTTTATTTTGGCAAGGGTCGGGTGCTTTCATTTGGTATTGCTGGTGCAGTCATTTTTCGAGCCATAATGATCACTCTCGGGGCTGCAACTCTTCAGGCTAGTACCAGAAATTGGCTCTTACTGTGCCGTTGTTCAACTTTGTGCTTCACCAAAATCTTGACAAATTGAAATTGTCGTTTATTGATATCAGAGGTTTGAAGCTGTCAATGTTTTGCTGGCTTTCGTTCTTATATATTCATCTTACAAGGTCAGCCTTAATTGATCAGAATGTTTTTTAATTTAGTTCACTTGTACTATCAAGTGCTCTTACTATCAAATGATCTTGGACATCAATGTGCATTTTTTTCTTGAATTTAGAACTTTGTTCTGATGAACTTCGGTCAGTAAAAACACAACTTCTTTGCTGCAATATAGGCATCCATGTTAAGGTTGCTGACCAAAATTGCAGTGATAGAAGGTTGAAATGCTGGCAAGGTCAACCAAATCGAAGTTTGTGTTGAATGCAATATGTTTGAAAAGTAAAGAGGGAGAGAAACCCATAGAAAGTAAAGAGGGAGAGACCCCCATACTGGGTGTTCACATGAAACTCCATTTATTCTAAAGAGCATTTACAAGTGATGTAACCAAGATCTACAAAGGAAGTGTGCATGTTCAATCATATTTCTTGAAAAACCACCTCATTCCTAGCTAGCCAGATGGTCCAATATAAAGCAAAAACCACACTCCGTACCACTCTAGATCGGAACACAGTAGTAGAAAGACCCCCCACAGGGTTGAATGCAGTTCTATATTATAACTTTTGCCATATGGATAGAAATTCATATTGTGGAGATCTTGATTTCAGTTATGTTGAGATATATGTGTAATTGAATCTCTATGAGTGGGAGTTGTGTAGTCCCACATGGATGATTGTGGGAATTGTTGAGTTGGCAGGGTTATAAATAGAGCCCCACACCTCCTGTACTCGTTGAGAAAATTCAATCGAAAACACATCCTTTAGTGTCTTTCTCCAATAGTTTCATCTCGCTCCTTAGGGAATAGGGTTTCGTGTAAATCCATGTTTTTTTCTTTGTTCATGATTTCACATGATATCATATTATTTCCATATGGTATTAGAGCAAGTCTATTCTGGATTTGTCCAAGTTCAAATGTTATTTTGATAATTGTTTGTGTTGGTCGGAATTGGAGGTATGCTCATGAGATCAGATGGCATCGAGATGCTAATGGAAAATAGATTCTCAAACCCTAAAATTGCAGTATAGTAACAAGAAAAAGGGCAATGGGTTGATCTCTAGTGATGTGGTGCAATCCAAAGTTTTGTTTGATATACTCTAATGGTATTCTCCAGGTGTATTTCCAAGAATGGAGCTAAAACGATGCACAAGATGATAGGTTGGTATTTGTAGAAATATTTACATATTTTCATATTCTATATGTACTCGTTTCGCTATTTTATTTCTCTGTATCCGCCTAATGTAATTTACCTATAGGACTCTCCTCTATATAAAAGAGCTTAGGGTTCTCAGAAATAACAAGCTCTTATTTTCTCCCAACATGGTATCGGAGTAACGGTCCTAGGCCGGAGCTCGTATACCCTAACCCTAAACCCCACCAACAACACTGCCTTTCCTCATCGCGCCAGCGTCGCCACCTACTCCCGGCGCCTCCATCTTCTCCTAGCGCCGTCACCTACTCCCGACACCGCCACCCCTTCCTCTCTGTACGCATGGAGCCGCCAGCCTCCCCTTCGCTATTGGCGCCACCGGCCGTGCGCGTCACCCTGCCAGTGCCGCCAGCCAGTCGTACGCTGGTTTCCGCCAGCCATGCGCGTCACCCAGCCGCACACCGATGCCGCTAGCCTGCCTCACGCCAGTTTACGCTCCATTGTAGTCGGCCTTTTCCTCCGGTCGTCGCATCTCGAAGTCCGCTTCGGTTGATGGATTTGATTGCATAAGTCTACACATGCAATCGAATCCCCACATGTTTGTGTAGACATCTATCTTTGGTCTACAAAATCCCTGTGATCTTCATTCGGCAATATGTCAAACAACAAAGTCGTACCCGCCATAGGTGCCTTCAGAGGTCCGGCACCAATTGTCAAGATGGACGGGACTAACTATAAACTCTGGGCCATGCAGTTCATGAGCTTCATGAAGTCGAACGACAAGAAGAATATTCTTACCGATGATGAACCGGTGGAGAAAACATGGATTCATGCCTCTTGGGAGGCAGACGATGCCTATGCCAAAGTTTGGCTGCCAGGGACATTGACGATAGAGATCGCCAATGACGTGTTGCATCAGCCCACTGCCAAGGCAATGTGGGATATCCTGGCCGCGAGGCTTTCCGTAGACTTAACATGATCACTATTCCGACCGCCACTACAAGACAAACCTCTTCGGCAATGGCAACCTCCAGGGGTAGAGGTGGTTTTTCTTCCTTTCGTGGACGTGGACCTCGTGGTAGAGGGGGCCGGACCCGGTAGCTTTGTACTTATTGTCATCGTCCCAGTCATTCAGAGGATACATGCTATTCTAAGCATGGTTTCCCAACATCAACACGAGTAGCAGAGCAAGTTGACTTTCTTGCACCTGATACTTCATATCAGAGATTTAATGATCTTGTTGCCAGACTTCGAGATATCATGCCTCCTGCCTCATCTCCAGGAGGCCAGCCAGATGTGGCAGCTTCTGCTTCTGCTAGTACATCCGCTTCTGCTAGTACTTCAGGAAGCCCCTCTGCTTTTACCTATTGTCATGGATCTGAGATTACAGAGTGGATTATGGACTTTGAAGCGACACACCACTTATGTGGAGACAGAGAGCAACTAACATCATACAAACATTTTCATCCAGGACAGACCATAGTGATAGCTGATGGGACTCACTCCTTGATCACAGGACAGGGGGAGATTTCTTTGACGCCTTCGATGCGTCTATAGAATGTGTCTCCGGATTTCTCTATGAACTTGTTGTCTATTAGTCAGCTTACAAATGATTTATATTGTCGAGCCATATTTGACCCATCGTCTCTTGTTTTTCATGACATCCTTACGGGCCGTGTGATTGGGTGTGGCCATAAGCAGGGTGAACTTTATAGGCTGGTTTGCACTCCGTTCGCATGAGCATCCTTTCAGTCAACTGGATCAGTCTCTCCCTATACATGGTATCTTCGCTTTGGTCATCTCCCTCTCCAGAAGATATGTCACATTTTGCCGCAAATTTCTCCTGGTTCCTCATTTCAATGTGAAGCGTGTTAGCATCATCGATATGCTTTTCCCAGTCGTGAGAGTCGGAGCAGTAGCTCCCTATTTGTGTTGTTTCATGTCGATATCTAGGGTCCAAGTCGTGTTCCTGATCATCAGGGACACCATTTTTATCTTGTTGTAGTAGATGCTTTTTCTTGTTTGTCGTAGGTGTTTCTATTGAAGAATAAATCTGAAGCGGGGGATGTAATCAAAACCTTTATTAATGAAGTGCACAATGTTTTCTCTACCTCTGTGAAGTTTGTCAGAACTGATAATGCTTTGTAGTTTTGTACTCGTGCACTTTCACATTTTTTTCTTCATGTGGTATAATTCATCAGACATCATGTGCTTATACATCTTAGAAAATGATGTTGCTGAGAGAAAGCATCGGCATTTATGATAAACCCAAAAATCACGAGGCCGTGTATTCCACACAAGGCAGGAACACAGTCGATGCGTTGACCGCTCATAAATCCGGATTTAATCAACAATTAACCCACGAATAATATCAAGCAATGGAAATCAAAGTGTGGAGTTAAAATTTATTATAACTCTACAAAATATGTGTATAGGGCAAGTAATGTAGAGTGTCGAATAAATGAAGCAAACAGGTAGATCGGGGCAATAAAGCTCAAATGCGAATGTGATGTATTTGTCTATACAAGTGCTATTTTTTGTGAGTTTTTAATTTTTTTAATTTTATTTGATTTTTGATTTTATATTTTTATATTTTGATTTTTAATTTTCTTATTTTATATTTTCTTTTTATATTTTATATTTTTATATTTTCTTTTAATAAGGATATAAGACTATATAGGATATATATATACAAGAGAGATGGGAGAGAGATAAAAATAGGTAAAAATATTCAAAATACAGGAAATAAAATCTTTTGTGTTTTAGTTAATTTTGCAAATGTTTTCAGATTTTTTTTAGAAAAAGCAAGTAATAAGATAAAACAAACAATTCTAAACTAGGAAAAATAAGGCAAATAGGACACTTAAAAACAATTCTATCAATAGTTCAAAATGAAGTCCTAAAATTATACCTATATTTTTCCTAGATAGGGAAGATTATATCAAAGAAAACATGACTTTGTTTTTGGGTTTTTGACACTATTTCAATTTTTAGTGATTTTTTGCAAGTTTTGAAGTATTTTTGGGTTTTTGGACACTAGACCTAATATTACTGAATGCCTTTCGGATATTATATAGATATATATGAGAGAAAGCTACAGTATTTTTTTGAGATGTAATGAATATACTAAAAATAAAAGACCGCAGGAACATAGAAATGATGTTTATGATTTTTTTGACTACTCAAACAACAAAATAAAAATACAACAAAAATATTTGATTGTAGAACAAACTCAGGGGGCACACAGACATATTTTTAGATTTTCGAATAGATAAAAGGTGCTCCAGAAATAAATCAATCACTCAAAATATTGTAGAAGTTCTACAGGACACAAACCATAATATCTTTCGATGAAATTTGAACCTTGATATAAACCAATGCTGATGTCAAAATAGTCAGTCTTCCCAAACTAGATCCTTACACAAAATAAAGCGCTATCATACGTATCCTTTATGAGGTTAATGTAAAGGACATGTACTTGTCTCTCCTCCAAAACTGTCCATAATATCTCACGTAGGACAGAATCACATGAATTCTCCAAAATAAAAATCGTATGAAGGTTTTTCCTTTTAGCTCTATAAATCTCCATTGTTCTCCTCAGTAAATGGACGGCTTTAATGGTTGAGCGATCTAGCATGATTTCGAATTGATTTTCTTTTACTTTGGAGACTTGCCTCAACCTTCTTTCGATCACATGTTCCCAAATTTTCATTGATACCTTTGTAATTTGAACAATTTTGAATGTCCCCTTTGTTCTTATAAATAGGCACCACGATACTTCGCCTCCGATCTTCAGGCATTTTCTTGCTTCGCCAAATAACATTATATAAATTTGTAAGCCAAGTCAAACCACGCTCACTTAAAACTCTCCAAACTTCTATAAGAATGTCATTCGGTCCTACACCTTTCTTAGGTCTCATAACCTTCAAAGCCTCTACTTCCTTTCTTTGTATTCATCTATAGCTTTCACGATTCAAGTAGCTTTCACTACTAGCTAGATCACCCAAAGTGATCTCTATATTTCCTTCCCTAACGAAATGCTTATGGAAATATTGCTTCCATCTAGTCTCTATATCCTTTTGAGTAACAAAGACGTGACCTTCCTCATCCTTAATGAATCTTACTTGATAAAGGTCTTTGGTCTTTCTTTCTCTTGATTTGACTAACCTGGATGTATCCTTCCGACCCTCCTTAGAGTCGAGATTTTTCTATAAAACTTCATAAGCTTTTGACTTAGCTTCGCTTACAACCTTCATAAGCTTCACATAAGCTGTTGGAAATTTAAATATCTCTCTAAATATTTATTTCAATAATTAATCATAGCAAATTACATATTTTCATGATTTATTTTGAATGATAAACACATAAAAAACGTCATAAAGACGATCGTATCATCCTTCGACCCCAGTCCACAGTCATATGTTTTGCTGGTTTAATTTATGATAGTATTTTTAGCATGTTACATGACAAGAAAAACTATAGCAAATATCATTTAGTTACAATGAGTTTCATGTAAAAATAACACACTACTGGAAGTTTTCGTATCCGAATCTTTGTCCGGTCATAGACAAATATTGGCATGATATCTAGTGTCATATTTAGACATTCCAAACATGATTTATTATCCCAAAAGACGTTCATAAATGGGGCATATAGTAGCAGCATTAAATGTTTGCAAAAAGCAAATCAGAATCACACAATCGTGGAAAAACAATAGTCCCACATTATGATATCCAAAGCCTTATCTTCTTAGGACTTTGGATCATATCCAAGACCTCTGACCAAGGTTTTGATACCACTTGAAGGAAGGCTTTTAAGGCCTCGTGCATCACGGAAGCATGTGGATCAGATCACATCCGATCGAAGAAACTACTTGTCGTACAAGTCGCAACAACAACGGAAAACAATTCGATGGAATCACATGGATTGGGAACCATTCCAATTTTGTTCCATCAATATCACATGAGTTTAGCATTACCTCTTGAAGCGTGAATGTGATCCTCAAATATCTAATGCAAGAGACTTCTTGTCTGAAGTCAGATCCGACGGAAACAACACTTGCAGGTGTAGGGATGAACCACGTACTTCCTGCAATCCAACGAGATGGTTCATGACTCCTTGCTCCTGATTTCGTCATACGAAATCATCCTTCTTCATCATGATCTCAAAGTACCAAAGATGAAGAAATTCTACACGAGATCGATCAAATCGATCTGACAACATAACAACATGGTTATCGACTATTAAGGTATTATCCCTAGAAGGGGACGTCACTGTCAGTAAGGGAGAATACCCAACATTAAGGGCATTATTCCGGTGAGGGGACGTATCTCGAGAAGAGAGAGGGGAGAGACTTGTTGTTCCTGTAATGAATTGTGTATTAAGAGAGCATGCCATGCCCCTCCTTATATACAGATTCGTGCCGTTAGAATTGCAATCCTAATTAATAAATCAATGGCAATGATTAAATGATCTCACAATCCCTTTTAGGATTATAGTTGATAATAGTTATCAATTCAATTATTCATTTAATCCTCTCAATAAATTTATCAACAAATAATTAATAAAAGAAAAAAGGAGACTCCTAAATAAAGGGGACGTACAACGTCGTTACAACTATGGATGTCCCCCTTTTTTAGGAGGCCTTTTTTATTTTCTTTTTATTATAATTATTACAGTTGCAATATTTCAACAATCGTAAATTATTTGTTTATTAATTTCAAAATTCAATTATCAATAATAATTCCAAATTTTTTGTGATAATTGCAATTATGCTATTGACCAATATGAATCATATTATAGGTCCAAAACTAAGTGTAAATAATATTTACATTTGTTGTATAATGGGAATCCATTTCACATTAACATTAATTCGTGAATCCTATTTACAATCAAGTGTCAATTGGATATTGTGGATCTTATCCACATTATCCATCATTATTATGGATATCACTGTCCACATTAGTCATATCCAAGATAATTAAATCCAATTTAGTTATCTTGAAATCCTCTTTGTACACATTCAAAAATTATTTGAATCTTATCCACGTTATTCTTGATAACTGTGGATAATATTATCTAAGATAATGTTATTTGGGATAATTAAATCCATTTTAATCATCTTAAGTTCTCTTCCTCAAGTAATTTAAACATCACTTAATAATCAAAATTCTCATATTTATCTCTTTAGGAACATTTCACAAACTCCTTTGAGGATAAATTTGCTTTCTCCGCGGATACTTGGAGATACGGTCCCGGTGATTGTACATCCATGTATAGTGACTTGGATAATGAGATCTAATCTCATATCCAGATCTAAAAGAACTCTCAGAGTTGTCTGATCATGTCAGACAAAGTATCCAATCTTCTTATTGTCTCTGAATCCAATTTAGATCAATATCCATCATATGGATTAAGATTGGATAACTAGTTCGCTGAATGAGTCATTAAAATCCAAACCTATTTCACCATTCTCTCGGAATGGAAGCGTCATGTTATACGATCGTTTAAGATCACATCACCCTCAAGTATTCCTAATACATGTACATCCTGCATACTTGATGACTGATTAAATCCGAAGTTCTGATCTCATTTTGGGCAGTCTCCTTCATGGTTTTATCGGTAAGTTTCTCATTCAATCATTGGGAGTTGGTATTGATCATATGCTTTCCAAAAGCATATATCGTACGTTCAAATCTTTTCGCATTTCTAAAACAAGATAACCAACATTGGAATTTGGTTTATCCCAATATCTCATGAGTGAGCTCATGTTTTCCGATTTAGTAGTGGACATGTATGATCCCTTTGAGAGATTGTGTTACTCGTATGCCCTGGTATGAACACCAGCACGTCGGTGTATAGACCTTGATTCGGTCATCAACCTTATGATCTGTCAAATGTACATACTCAGATATATAGTAACACATCTGTTTCTGATCAGAAGATGCGTTCCTATATCGTGACAACATACGATATAGGTCTTGGTTATCTCGGTCTTGCTGAGTCAACTCTTTGACCTAGCTTATCCGACACCTTCGAATCTTTATTTCTATGCAGAGGACCTGCATCAAGAGGTCCATCGGATGTCGGCCTTTGGAGTAAGGATTGCCGTCTCCAACTTAGGCTGGAGATCCTTTCTTGATAATCACTTGACGGTGTGGTTGAATCCTCAATCTAACCCTTTAGATATTCAACCTTTCACCAACCTCTATGATCCAATATTTGGATCAACAACTGTATGATATCAAGATTTTCATGGTACATAATCCTAATTGTACGAAGGGACCTATTATGCATATTAGTTATCTTCATTTCAGATTTAGGAGTGCTATATGTAATAACTTTTATTGCATAGTGGCTTGCCATGGGCACATATGTCCAATAACATGATCACCCTTTTACTTCATGTATATTGGATTAAATAAAGTTGTATAACTTTGGTAGAAGCTCAATGTAAGAGGCCTAAATATAAGTCATGCATTTAGATGCATAGAAAATGGTGAAGCCTTCTTCCACTTTAAGTAGGGTCAACTATATGGATTCTTGCTCAAATCCATGTTGAAAGATCCGACTACTTTACGCTGGTTGTCGGCTACCTAATGCAACCTTTACAAGGAGGGATTTGAACACTGGTCTATTGAGTGGTAAGTACATTGCACTACTAGCAAACATTGGAGTGGGTACAATGTATTTAGATGCATAATTGAGAAAAAAATTCCGCAAAAATTCCACAGTAAAAAATTACGTGCTTAATAAAAAGAAAAGAATATTTGAATTCCATCAGGATTCTGGATGTATATACATTTATAATTTTCTTTTTGTTTCTTAAACCTATGATACTAATAGATTTAAAAAATTGAATTGGTTAAAATTGATTGTTATTTAATTATAAGTTGATTTAGATATAAAGTGTAAACAACGTTTAGCATGTTAAGTTAGTGACACTCTAGCAACCGCTGATGTTTTACTTCTTTAGATCAAACACAAAATTTCAATTGGCACGTTCTTGACATTGAAATCCATTATAATACTCGATCATCTAATTCAATTAAACTTACATTTTTTCTTATATTTATACCATCATGGTTAGCTAATTACTTTTCAAATAAAAAAGAACATTAACAGTTTATTAAACTAATCAGAAACTTATATATGTAGTATCCACCGCTAATTATGAAAAAAATAATTCAACCTCGAAGCGATGCCTCATGACCGCCTCAACTCCTTGATCGTCTCAATAGGTCTCGAGGCATGCCTCACTGAGACTACCTCGAGGCTATAACCTCAGGTGTACACCTCAACTCATCGAGGTGTATGCCTCAACACCTCATGCTTATATTACAACATAAACCTATTTTAGACTCTTAGAGGTTGTTTGGCATGGGGGTTACCCCCCATTTGAAGGGGGTTACACCCAAAATGCATATCTTATCTATCATGTGGGTCCCACCACTATCTCTTTTCTAATTCATTAAATAAATCATTTCTCTTTTATCTATTCCAAAAAAAATATATTATACCATCATATCGTCTAAAAATTATAAAATACTCAACTTCTGCACACTTTTCAAACTTCAATACAATCACATCATAATAACTACTCACTTTTCCAAACTTCAATACAATCACATCACAACAAACTCTCTCAACCCAAAACCTCTATCCAAACATCAAAACACAAAAATAGGTTACATTCCCCCAGTTTACCCCAGGGTAACCCGGCAACCAAACACACGTATAGTATAATAATGGCATTGGAAAATAATCCTTTTATGAAGATATTGACTATCTGGAGGGATGCACATAGGGAACATGCCTTAAAAGTTCTTCTTGCTCAAACTTTATCTTTGGGAAAATGGTAATCGGCCTAAATGCATTTCTATCTGAGAGAAGTCCAATTTGTTGCTATATAATGGCCATTATTGTTCTTGTGAGGATTGTGATGCTTGGAAATCAGATTTCCATGCACAATTCCTTATTTATATAAGGGATATTTACACCTATAACCCTGGGTTGTTACGCCCAGAACCCTCGATATCCATATTTACACCCATGACCTTGGATAAGTGCTCCATTTTATACCCATAACCCTCCGTTAATTTAGTCCATTAACTCAACTAGACCATGAAGTTAATCTAACCTATCATCGATCCAACGACTGAATTAAATCAAAGGTAAAAAAAGAAAAAGAAAAAAACACCCCACCCCCTTCTTCCTCTGACGCTCTCCCCCTCCATCCCCAACCCCTTCGACCCTTCCCTCCATAGGAACCCCCTCCCCTCCAGCACCTCGGCCAACAACCCCCTCCCCTCCATTCCCTCCGCCCCGTCTGCTTGTAACTAGGGATGGGCATTGGGATGGGCCTATTCGATCCAGTATGAAGTCCGACCCACTTAGCCCAGCCCATCATGAACCCGAAACAATTTTCAAACCGGGCTCAGGCCAAGATTTTAGGTCCATTTATTTATTGGACCGAGCTCAGCTCAACCCAGCCCATCATGCCTGAAAGCCCGAGCTTGGCCCGATAGAGGGCTTGCGAGTCCAGTTATTGAGCTCAATAACTCCCCTGGTGGGCCTTAGCCAAGGGGTTTTCCCTTTCACCACACGAGTGCGCCTCCCTCGTCTGATTCTGCATCCTCACCCTGCAGTTCCACACCCGTTAGCCCTAGCTGCCCTGCCGTACCACCCACACTCCCTTGACCACTACCACTGTGTGTAAGCTTGGAGCAGCAACACACCGCTGCGTGGAGCGTCGCCCAACCCTGCCTCTCTCTCAACATGAAGCTCGAGAATGTTCTTTTTAATTTTCTTATTCTTTTTCAAATTTCTTGCCTTAGTATTATTATTGGAGATGTTTGATATTGTGATTATAGCTTATATTCGATTTAAGGTTTAGGTTGTTACCGTAATGCTATGATATCAGTCATCTTGAATCTATGATATTATTAACTCAAGTTTATTAGTCAAATAGACATCCAAGAACTCGAATAGACATCCAAGAAGGTCATTGAATGGGTTGGCCCAACACCAGCACCATGGGTTCAAGAGGAAGGCCCACAACCCCCTTCCTCCTCCCCTCTCTCCCCACCGTTTAGGGTTTGTTGCAGAGTAATCGGACATGACAGATTCTGGGATAGCTATCTTGGTGTTGATGAAGATCTCCAGATTAGTGCCGCGGAGGTTGGGCTCCTGGGCAACGGAAGGGTTGCTGCTACTGTGTTCTTGTTCAGGCTATCGGTAGTTGCTATAGATTTGTGATGATGCTACTCTTGATCGAAGATCAATGACTCAAGACGTGGATGGTTGATGATGTCGGGGAAGATTGAATCTGACAGTGGGATACTCGGTGCTTCTTTCTTGGCTTGGTTTCTGCTATCTCTAGAATCGTTGAGAATCCCTACAAATTGTACTTATTGTCTTCAAAATACCAAAGAATCTATTTGCTTACTTAGGATGAAGATATTATTTCTTATAAATTCTCAATTTACCTACACAAACATGTCAGAAGTAAATTTCTACTACTTAAGATGAGATTAAAAATGTGACTCTTGTACTTTTCAAATTTTAAGGCAAAGAATCAGAGTGCATTATTGAATCTTTCGAAATACATCATCTTTTGTTGATTTGGCTTAGGGGTACATAGAGTGCCGATCTCGCTATGTACAAGGCTGCAACGTCGACGAATGCAGCGACACAGAAACATATGTCGGCATTGAACAGGTGGTGGCTGAACGACATGGATATGATCTCGGAGAAGTTGGAGAGGAGGATAGCATGGGGCACGGACTTCGTAGGCGTCAGACATCTCAGGAGGACGACACCACCATGGACAGTGGCAATATGTATGGAAACGGGAAGGGAATGAGTAGTAGCATCAATTGTAAATTAGGTGAACTTATAGGGTGAATTATTTAAATACTCGACGGATTCCGTCAGAGAACTGGATAGAAGTTAACACAAGGTTACGCCATGTAAGAGTTATGCACAATTCAGGGTCTTGGGTGTAATTATGAATTATCGGGAGTTCTGGGTATAATTACGAAACTACTCAGCACCATGGGTATAATTACGAAACTACTCAGCACCATGGGCGTAGATATCCCTTTAAATAACTAGTTGAGAAAAATCAGAGAGTAAGTTGGACCAATATATTTACTTCAAAAAATGTGGGACATGTATCCACAACCATGTACTACTATTTTTTGGGAGGGGAAATAATAAAATATATAAGTGGATGGTTATTTAACTTGGATAATCATCCTTTGATTTATTAAACAAGAATTCCTTTATTCTAACCTAGTTGCATGCTTTATTTCTGGAGAGTACTTTACTTACCAAACCGTCACAAATCATGTAAATGTGGTATACTTGTTCTGATTTTTTAGTCGAATAAGATCTTGGATGTACATCAATCATGGACATACACTTTTTTCTTTAAAAAAAAGCTGTTGCAAACCATGTAAATGCGGTGTGCTTGTTTCCATGTGTTATGTCACTGTAATTTCCACAAATCTTGTATTACAACTTCCAAAATATTTGACAAGATATCTAGCGCTTTTCAAGAATGAATTGCATGCAGACAGCTCCCTCATCCAGTTCTCTCAGAATAATGATGAAAATTAGTTGTCTATGTTGAGTAAATATATTTCAATTAAGACTAGATAGACTTCGAGGAAGACTAAATAATTTTGTGCCAGATGACAGTAATTCTTCCGTGGTTTCCTGTTCCACTGTCCGGTTAATAACAAAACATTTGTTGTCTATGTTGAGTAGATAGATTTCAACTAAGACTAGACATGAGACATGTGAGGTTGAGATTGCTTTAAGGGTAAATTACAAAAAAAGATCTCAACTATGCACCCGTTCTCAAGAGAAGACATCGTTTTTCAAATGTAACAAAGAGTGGCCTGAAATTTCAACTTTAGGATTTAACGTCAACATAAGAGGGCTGCAGAAGTTTGCGGAGCCCTGTATTTGAGACAAAACAGTAAAATGAGGCCTGCCTTTGTTTTATTTGAAAAATAAGGACCCTCATTCGGAATGGACATATAGTTGAGACAGTTTTTTTGTAATTTACCCTTTCTTTAATAGTGTTTTGGGATGGGGAGGTTTACCTGTATCTTTTCCTGCTGCCACATTTTCATTTTTGTAATTTTTAAATTTATTTCTCTATCCTATTGGAAGAGGGTAAGAACGTTTTTGGTATATCCAATTTTTATCTTTTTTGCCAGCTATTCTTTGCTGAAGATGAAGACACTGATCTCTCCAACAATTTTATTGTGAAGACTTGCCAGAAATTCATTCCCATAACAAGTAATTCATATTTTTTACTTTCCTTCACCAATCTGCATCTGTAGCTTCACTCCTTTTTTGTGCATTACAAATTTACAATGCTACTCTTCTTCTCAATCGTTCTGGAAAAGTTTGTGAATAAATTAGATGCATGTAACCACAGTGGAAACAACTGCTAAGATTTGATTGTTTCGCAAATACTGTAACACAATTCAATTCTTTTAACTATGCAGTTCCAGAAATAATCTATGTAACTCCATCCTTTCCTTCCTTTTTTTCTTTCTTATAGTTGCTTGCAGAAACTCTGGGAAACTGCGGTTTGAAATCTTTCCTTTTACTCTGTAATTTTTAACTTACGGTTCCTATTACTACAGGTAATGCATTTACTAGTGTAATTAGAATGATCATCAGGTAAAAAGTGACCCTTGAAGTGACTAATATCTTTGTTACTGGATTGATTATTTATTTTCACGCATTGCTTATTCTGTGATCTATTTCTACGTGCAGGTGCTTTTTTCACATCATAGAAACTTCCAATTGACACTCGAATTGCATGTTCCTTTGAACAAGTAAAACGATGCTGCTAATCTTTGACATATTTTATATAATGGCTTTTATTTGGTTGTTTCAGCGTATTATGACGGGGATCGATTTTTCACAGATGAAGATGGGGTATGGAAGGTAAGACAAATATATTGCCATATATGTTGACCAAACTCTCATCTACATAGATAAAATATTTGTTCTGAAAACAAACTAAAAAACGGTTTTAGTAAAAAAGCTGGCACTATTCTGAGGAAAATGAAGTTTGTTCAAGCATATGATAATCGATGATTTCTTTTTAATTCAATGTCTTCCAGACATGTGTAACCACTTCCACAGCATATGCTGACAATAGTTTTTCTTGAGATGTTTGGCAGGCCACACCTTTACTTCTCACTGTCGCAGTCCTTGAGCTCAGTGATGTTGCATTTGCTGTAGGTTTTGGATCTGAAATTACATTATACTTTATATCATGATTCATACATAAACATGGTACTAATACATCTCTAAGTTATCTCCAGATTGACTCGATACCTGCCGTGTTTGGTGTAACGCGAGATCCATTTATAGTATTCTCATCCAATATGTTTGCCATATTAGGTAATTTCCTCTGGATTATTTTTTGCCATGTTGTGCTTGTCTCAAATCCATCTTTCTAAATATATATTCCATGGTAACTCTTTGCATTCTCCGACATTCTTTTTATTTATTAGTTGGTTGGTGTTTTCATGCTACAATCAAGTCTTAATCTTGGTATCATTTAATAATCAAGAGTGACATGATGCCAGAGATTCATTCTACTAAAAATAAAAGGGGCACATTATCACGCTTACATGGGTCATAGACTATCATAACAAAAAGACACCGAGGTGTGAGGTTTCATCTACATGAAAATAAAAATAGAATCCCACATCCTCATCACCTCACCAAGGAATTTCGAGATCTTTGTTTGTTGAGATCCAAAATAAAAAGCCAAAAACCAAGGACTAATAGTCTTTTAATTAGTTATGTAGTCGACCTTCCTAGGAATGGTTTTGTTGTTTCGGTGTTTGAATCAAGGATTGTTGCGATGAATAGGCATATCGGTCCAGAAGCTTGTAGTGGGTGTCATTGTGGTTGAATAGTGGGCGTCATATTATGGTTGAGTGCCGTCTTTAACAACTTTCGTAGAAGCGATACCTATAGAAGCGTTCATCATAAAATGCAAAGAGGCTATACTAACGGAAGTTAGAGCATTTCTATGACATTATTTTATATGACCTTGATGATTAGAATTTATAAGGATCACATGGAAGCCGTTGGCATTATGTTCTTTTCGATGTTAAATTAAGATATGCACTTTGTGTATGGTTATTTGACATGAAATCATAGTAATATCAATGCATATAATGTGTTGCGAATTGTGGAAGCAAACACACTCAAACAAGATCAATCAAGCAAGACACAAACACACTGATTTACAAGGTTCACCCGTAACTGGGCTACATCCTTGGACGGTGGCGATGGGTTTTCACTATGTGGAGAAAGAAGGAATACATAGAATACTGAGAGCCCTAGCCTTAGGGGAGTTTATATACTACTCCGTACAGACAGATCCATGATACAAACGGATCCATATACTCGAATACAAACATAACCGCTTATAAACCCCCATCTTGTTGTGGTATGGTACGGCAGGAGGATGTGCATACAACGGTTATTCAATCTCGGTCAGATGGTTAGGATTCAAGGTATATAACCGTAATTTTACTCAAACAATCATCACATGAATACTGAGTACTCAATTTTGTATCACACTTTTTGTACATTGATTCTCCATCATAATAAGGTATATAACCGTAATTTTACTCAAACAATCATCACATGAATACTGAGTACTCAATTTTGTATCACACTTTTTGTACATTGATTCTCCATCATAATACGATGTACTTTTTCTCCTTTTATTCTCCATCATAATACAATATGTTGTGTTCTTCAAGGTTTAAGATCACTGTACAGGCTGATTTCTGAAAGTATGATGGAATTGGAATACTTGCAGGTAAACTTTTCTCTCTCTTGGTTTTATAAATTGATTCTGATTCACTGAATAATTAGTGGATATTTCGTATTTGGTTCTTGAGGCTCTAGTTTATTGCCTCCCCCCCTCATATTTTACATACAATCTTTGTTTTACTTAATAAATGGGAGCCTTCTATGCAGTATTAATATAAAAATCTAGTCGCATACTACATCAAGGGCCCTGAATTTCAAGTATTTATAACGGGTGCAGTTTAAAAGCATTCAACTTTGCATTTTATATAATTGCATATAATATTTAAAAAACTTCTGAAAGAAATCATGCTAGTTTTAATCCATGCACAACAACCCTTGAATATCAGATGCATAAATATAAAATTTTGTATGATGCAAGCCGGATATCTATGTTCACACCTTCAAACTTGATCTCAACACAAATAATGCGACCAAGCACAACCATTAATACGATGGCCATGATTAGGGTTTTGATAGCATAAGTAGCTCGTAAATAGCAAACACAAATTGGGTCTGTTGTATGACCCATTAACATATCTTACTCTAGAAATAACTCAACTAGAGTTTTTGAGCAATCTACTTATTATGACATCGTAGGGCTAAGGGCTTTAATGAGTTTGTATTTATTCCTCATGAAACTGATTTCTTGGATGGTACATGCGTCTAAAGCTCTGTGTTTCTATTGTTGTTGTAAAGATCGTTCACACTACCTTGAGGAGCACTGGTGTATCAAATGCTAATATTAAGGGTAGCACTTTGATTGATTTTGAAAGAAAAAAATTGGTTCTTTTGGTGCGTGTACATATACCTTAAAATGCATATTTTTGGGTTAGCATCTGATATTGATTGGCTAACATGAGAAGGGCATAGGTTGGAGCCCTTGGTATATTTTGGAATGAAATCAGGAGAACATAGTCTTGCATCGAGGCTTCTGGGTACTTGCACAGTGTCTGCAGTATGAAAGATGCTACTTTGATTTAAAACATGGATTTTCTCCTAATGGCAAGTTGAAAAGAAGGTTCATATTAGACTAACAGTCTATCATGATTTGAAATATAACATGATTACTCCTTGTAGCCACTCGAAGGGAAAATTAAAGGGGTCTTGCGACTTGATATGTTGAATCTGATGCAACTACCCGTTTACTAAGCGATGAAGTTGGAAACTTAGTTACTTAGTGTGCCTTGCAATGTAGTTGTAATTTGTTTGCCAGCCTTTTTAGGTGGACTGTTGATCATTCCAAGGTCTCGTGGTAGAGCAGTGTACCTACCACCCTAAAGACTAGAATTCAAATCCCTCCTTAAAAAGGGTTGCGTTAGATAGCTGACAACCAGCATAAAAAACAGTCGGCTCTTTCAAAATGGATTTGATAAGAACCTATGTAGCCGACCCTACTTAACATGGGAGACTTGCCATTTTTTTGTCTTGACCATTCTATTATTGGAAGTTAATTAAATTTGTAATAGAAACTGGAGAATAAGGTGTGACACCAAAGAAATTTTGCACACTCAAACCCTAATCTCCCTCACTAGAATTAGGGATCTCTCTTCACTATGTTGTTATTCAATAGGGGGATGAGTACAATAAATAAAAGATGGGTAAATGGTCCCTCATCCCGAGATCCATTTACCCATTAAACCACTCAACACTCCCCCTCAAGTTGGGCATACATGTTCGTCACGCCCAACTGGCCTACACTCATCTCAAATTGTATAATAGGCAGCCCGTTTATGAAAAGACCAGCAACCTGATCGGTAGACTTCAAGTAAGGAAGACACAACAGTCCAGCATCAATCTTCTCATGGATGAAATATCTGTCTATCTCCACATGCCTTGTTCTATCGTGCATTACAGGATTATTGGCCAAGTTTATTGCATCTTTGTTGTCACAAAACAGCTTCATCGGCATATTCACTTCGATGCCCAAGTCATTTAACAGAAGTTTTAGCTATAGAATTTCAGTGACACCATTTGCAAGAGCACGGTACTCAGCTTCATCACTCGATCTTGAAACCACATTCTGCTTTTTTACTTCTCCAAATAACCAAATTTCCACACAAATATATCGCATAGCGTGAAGTGGATCGTTTGTCATCCACAGATCCAGCTCAGTCAGCATCAGTATATCCATCAATTGTAACTTCGGGATTTTTCTTGAACATAAGCCCTTTTCATGGTGATCTTTTTTTGTAGCTTAGAATTCTATTCACTGCATTAGCATGAGAGGTGATTGGAGCATGCATGAATTGACTTACCACGTTTACCGCGTAGGTAATATCTGGTCTTGCGAGGGTAAGATAAATCAACTTTCACACAAATTTTTGATATCTTCCTTTTTCTACATCATTAAGGAGCTCATCATCTTCTTTAGCAAGTCTATGATTTGCCTCAATAGGGATAGTAGTAGGTCTACATCCCAACATACCACATTCCTTTAGCAAATCAAGAGCGTATTTTTTTAACTAAGATACATACCTCTTAGAGATCGAGCCATGCCAATACCTAGAAAGTACTTTAGCTTCCCCAAGTCTTTCAATTCAAATTCAATTGCAAATGTTTTCTTTATGTTAAGAAGTTCCACCTCGTCATCACCTGTAAGAATCATGTCATCCACATACACTAAAAGAATACACATTTTGTAACCGTCACTTCTTACAAACAGAGTATGGTCTCCATTCACTTGGGTATCCATTCTTAATCATGACCACGTGTAGATGTTAAAACCATGCTCTTGGAGACTGTTTCATTCCATACAACAATTTCTTTAGTTTGCAACACTTACCATCATTCTCAAACCCATGCGGTATTTTCATATATACTTCTTTTTTGAGATCACCATTCAAGAAAGCATTTTTCACATCTAGTTGGTGCATTTTCCATGAAAAATGAGCTGCTAGGAAAATAACAACCCTAACTATATTCACTTTAGCAACAGGAGCAAAGGTCTCAAGGTAGTCAATCCCATATTTCTGATTGTATCATTAAGCCACAAGACCAACCTTGAATCGATCAACATTTCCATCAGCATCATATTTGACTGTACATACCCATTTAGACCCAACAAGGAGAGCACCCTTAGAAACGTCAACAATATCCCAAGTATCATTCTTTACCAAGGCTTCCATTTCTTGTTTCATTGCATCGACCCATTTCTGATCATTTTAGGCATCACTAATATTTTTAGGAATATGATGAGCATTTAGAGTGGTGATAAAGCATCTGTAGCTTAGACTCATCTTGGTGTATGCAACAAAGTCTTCCACAGGATAACAAGTATAAGCTCAAACATTTCTAACAGCTTTCCTCACAACAATGGGGCGATCATCCATTAAAGGCTCAGGATCGTCAACGGGAATATCAGGAGTGAGAGGGCTACTTACAAGTCTCTGTGTCCTAAATTTGAGGAGAGATTGAAATTATGACTTTGTATGATTTCTTCTTTAGTCTCCACTATAGGGAAATCATGGCTTTGTATCATTTCTTCTTCAATCTCCACCACATTATCTACGTCCTTTCGTCTGCTATAAGTCTGACTAAATCAACCTCTATCCTCATTATATTCTTTTCTATCTTGCTCGTTGTCGTCCCTTACATGGATATTCGTATGAATATCGCTAAGGAAGTAAATCCCCTTCTCATTTTTTTCAAAATCTATATTGACATACTCCCCCTGAGAAAAATTCTTATGAAAGCAGGGTTCATCATCAAAGAAGGTGACATCTTTACTCACATAAAGGCGACGAACCATTGGATCATAACATTTGTATCCTTTTTTTGTGTTTCAGAATAACCAAGGAAGATGCATTTCGTAGCTCGTGGATCTAACTTTCGCACACCATGTCCAGAGTTATGGAGAAAGCAGACACATCCGAAGACCCAAGGGTCCAAATTGAAAGGAGATTTATTAGGATAAAAAAATAGGGAGTTCTCTTGCTATCACACCAGAAGGTGTCCTGTTTATCACATAGGCAGCAGTTAAGTCAGCCTCTCCCCAAAACATCTTCGACACATTTCACTGAAGTAAGAGTGTTCTGGCAACATTCAACAAGTGACGATTTTTCCTTTCATCTATTCCATTCTGTTGTGGTGTACAATTGTACGAGGTTTCATGAATGATGCCCCTCTCATCAAGAAAAGTAGATAGAGATCCTTCTAAGTATTCTATGGCATTATCCGTCCTTAACTTCTTAATTCTGGCTCCGTATTGAGTGTCAACCATATTAGTGAAACTTTTGATTGCTTTAGGGACTTTACTCCTATTTTTCAAGAGGTATACAAAGGTACTTCGTGAGAAATCATCAACAAAGGTGATATAATAGAGATGACCACCAACACTCCTTATATTTGAAGGTCCACACACATCAGAATGAACAAGTTCAAAGGCATGAGTAGATTTACTAGTAGAAATGGGATAAGTGTTGCGAGTTTGCTTTGCAAATTGGCATACATCACATTGCAAATCACCTTCAGATAACCTTGAAAAAATATCGGGCATCAACTCTCGCAAAGAAGAAAATTTGATATGACCAAGACGCTCAGGCTATCGTTTCACTGCATCAAACAATCCTTCTCAAGTCGAGCCTTCATTGTGGAAGTAAGAGCCTGACCAACCCAAGCAGGAAGATGATATAATCCACTTTCAACTCGACCAATTCCAATCCTATTTCTTGTCTCCAAATCTTATAGAATACACGACTTCTGGTCAAAAATTAATCCGCAGTTCAATTCTTTTGTGATCTTGCTAATAGATGGAAGATTTATAGGAAAGTCAAGAACATGAAGAGCATCATGAAGGAGGAACCGATCAACAACAGATATGGTCCCTTTCCCAGTGACGGTAGCCGGAGATCCATCTGCAACGGTAACTTTCTCTCTTCCTGAGGATAATATGTAGTCAAGAAACATTCATGGATCACTTGTTATATGGTCAGAAGCCCCACTATCAATGATCCATTCAGTAATGTCTAGATTATTCCCATCAATCCGCCTTGTATTAAGAGCGAAGTTGCCTTCAGAACCTTAAATACATTTCAGTTTTGCAACACATCTTCGAAGCTCTTTACTTGCTTCCCTTTTTGTATAAACAAATAATTGCATGTCCTCCATTTCCTTAAGCTGAGTCTCGTACTACAGTACAGACGCAGTTCTATGCAACAGTTCCAGCTGCTCAGTTAATTGAGTTTGGAACTTTTCAACGAGGATTCTATTTGCATCTTCTATTTTGTCTTTACGATCAATTTTAGCAAACAAGCCAGATATCTCAGAAGCGACATTCTCCAACTCAAATTGCAGCTCAAATGCACGTTCAACAAGTGCTTTCTCTGATCTGAGAAGATTAGATGTCAAGAATTCTTTTTCTTTGATAGTTGCCAATGATTGTATCTCTCCTCGAGATCAAACAATGCATTTTCTGTGTCGTCCAGTTTTTTCTGGGTTCTGTCAAGATTATCGCCCAAATCAGCAGTCAATATCTTCTGCGAAGTGTAAATCTTCTGAAGTCTGATTGCTTGTCTTTGGAGAATGCCATACGAAGGGGGTGCACAGGTACTGGACACGCACTGTGCAGGAGGTACGTGCCAAAGATGTGCTGGAAGGGTCCGTGCAAATAGGAAGGTTGCACTCCACAGTCTGGACAAACGCACTGCACAGAAGGCGCAGAAGGCGTGCAGAAGGGCCAAAGGGCTGGGCTGGAAGGCACGCAGAAGGGTTGGAAGGTGTGCAGGATAACAGGGGAAGCGTGCTTAGAGGCCCGCGCTAAGAGACTCTCACAGGGACTCCACGTGCAGGCAGGATGTCGCGTGCAGGCAGGGGTGTGCGCTCAGGCAAGGGGTCGCACACATAGGGTGCGCGCATGCAGGAAAGCATCGCGCAGAGGGACCATGCTGGAGGCTTCACGCAAGCGGGAGGATCGCGAGGGCTGGTTGCAGGTGCACCACGAGCGGGCGCACGTTAGGGTTGGCATACACCATGAGGATCACCTCCGAAGGAGATCCAAGAACGACAAAAAACGCCACTCAATTAGCTCTGATACCATGTTGAAGACAAGGATCAAAGAGCAAGGAGATCGAACACAAAGATTTACGTGGAAAATCCTTTGATGAGGGAAAAACCACAGGGGCACACTCAAACCCTATTCTCCCTCACTAGAGATTAGAGATCTCTTTACTATGTTGCTATTCAATATGGGGGGATGAGTACAATATATAAACGATGGGTAAATGATCCCTCATCCCAAGATCCATTTACCCCTTAAACCACTCAACAACAAGAACGCGTAAAAGTTTCGCAGGGGAATTTCATGGGTATTTTCATGTGAAGAAACCCTTATTGAGTTAGGATTCTTATTTGCTAAAGCAAGATATTTTATTAAGCAAGAGTATTTACAAGATACTCGAAATAATTACCTGACAAGTATTTGATATGGAAACATGCACACAAAGGGGATCCACATGAAGAAGAAAACTCGTGAAGAAACAATACAGGGGGGTCCAAATGGAGAAGCAGACTCGCGAAAAAAGCAAGACAAATGGGACCCAGAGAGAAATATGAATGTCACTCTGGGTTAGTGTTGAGAAAGAGGTCCATTCAAAGAACAAGTTAGAAGCAAACACCATGAGATGGAGATTTAATATGGAAAACTCTTCCA
Organism: Ottelia alismoides; assembly: GCA_037367405.1. Taxonomy (NCBI): domain Eukaryota; kingdom Viridiplantae; phylum Streptophyta; class Magnoliopsida; order Alismatales; family Hydrocharitaceae; genus Ottelia; species Ottelia alismoides. The sequence continues at coordinate 331,515 of JAZKJV010007141.1, forward strand.
ATGTAAAAAAAGAAAAACTACAAACAAAGGGAGATGGGGGATGGTTTTGTTCTCAGAAAAGGAGGTGATTATTGCAATGGAGTTATATTGAATAAATATATAACAATGTAGATCTTACTGTAAGATAATGATTGAATCTGATCCAACTACCCGTTTACTAAGCTCTTAATACAAGGCGGATTGATGGGAATAATCTAGACATTACTGAATGGATCATTGATAGTGGGGCTTCTGACCATATAACAAGTGATCCATGAATGTTTCTTGACTACATATTATCCTCAAGAAGAGAGAAAGTTACTGTTGCAGATGGATCTCCAGCTACCGTCACTGGGAAAGGGACCATATCTGTTGTTGATCGGTTCCTCCTTCATGATGCTCTTCATGTTCTTGACTTTCCTATAAATCTTCCATCTATTAGCAAGATCACAAAAGAATTGAACTGCGGATTAATTTTTGACCAGAAGTCGTGTATTCTATAAGATTTAGAGACAAGAAATAAGATTGGAATTGGTCAAGTTGAAAGTGGATTATATCATCTTCCTGCTTGGGTTGGTCAAGCTCTTACTTCCACAATGAAGGCTCGACTTGAGAAGGATTGTTTGATGCAGTGAAACGATGGCATGAGCGACTTGGTCATATCAAATTTTCTTCTTTGCGAGAGTTGATGCCCGATATTTTTTCAAGGTTATTTGAAGGTGATTTGCAATGTGATGTATGCCAATTTGCAAAGCAAACTCGCAACACTTATCCCATTTCCACCAGTAAATCTACTCATGCCTTTGAACTTGTTCATTCTGATGTATGTGGACCTTCAAATATAAGGAGTGTTGGTGGTCATCTCTATTATATCACCTTTGTTGATGATTTCTCACGAAGTACCTTTGTATACCTCTTGAAAAATAGGAGTGAAGCCCCTAAAGCAATCAAAAGTTTCACTAATATGGTTGACAGTCAATACGGAGCCAGAATTAAGAAGTTAAGGACGGATAATGCCAGAGATTACTTAGAAGGATCTCTATCTACTTTTCTTGATGAGAGGGGTATCATTCATGAAACCTCGTACAATTGTACACCACAACAGAATGGAATAGATGAAAGGAAAAATCGTCACTTGTTGAATGTTACCAGACTACTCTTACTTCAGCGAAATGTGTCAAAGATGTTTTGGGGAGAGGCTGTCTTAACTGCTGCCTATGTGACAAACAAGACACCTTCTGGTGTGATAGCAAAGAGAACTCCCTATTTTATTATTTATCCTAATAAATCTCCTTTCAATTTGGACCCTTGGGTCTTCGGATGTGTCTGCTTTCTCCATTAACTCTGGACATGGTGTGCGAAAGTTAGTTCCACGAGCTACGAAATGCATCTTCCTTGGTTATTCTGAAACACAAAAAAGGATACAAATGTTATGATCCAATGGTCCGTCGCCTTTATGTGAGTAAAGATGTCACCTTCTTTGATGATGAACCCTACTTTCATAAGAATTTTTCTCAGGGGGAGTATGTTAATATAGATTTTAAGAAAAATGAGAAGGGGATTTACTTCCTTAGCGATATTCATGCGAATATCCATGTAAGGGACGACAACGAGCAAGATAGAAAAGAAGATAATGAGGATAGAGGTTGATTTAGTCAGACTTATAGCAGACGAAAGGATGTGGATAATGTGGCGGAGATTGAAGAAGAAATGATACAAAGCCATGATTTCCCTACGGTGGAGACTGAAGAAGAAATCATACAAAGTCATGATTTCAATCTCTCCTCAAATTTAGGACATAGAGACTCTGTAAGTAGCCCTCTCACTCCTGATATTCTCGTTGACGATCCTGAGCCTTTAATGGATGATCACCCCATTGTTGTGAGGAAAGCTGTTAGAAATGTTTGAGCTTATACTTGTTATCCTGTGGAAGACTTTGTTGCATACACCAAGATGAGTCCAAGCTACAGATGCTTTATCACCTCTCTCGATGCTCATCATATTCCTAAAAATATTAGTGATGCCTAAAATGATCAGAAATAGGTCGATACAATGAAACAAGAAATGGAAGCCTTGGTAAAGAATGATTCTTGAGATATTGTTGACGTTTCTAAGGGTGCTCTCCTTGTTGGGTCTAAATGGGTATGTACAATCAAATATGATGCTGATGGAAATGTTGATCGATTCAAGGTTGGTCTTGTGGCTTAATGATACAATCAGAAATAAGGGATTGACTACCTTGAGACCTTTGCTCCTGTTGCTAAAGTGAATATAGTTAGGGTTGTTATTTTGCTAGCAGCTCATTTTTCATGGAAAATGCACCAACTAGATGTGAAAAATGCTTTCTTGAATGGTGATCTCAAAGAAGAAGTATATATGAAAATACCGCATGGGTTTGAGAATGATGGTAAGTGTTGCAAACTAAAGAAATTGTTGTATGGAATGAAACAGTCTCCAAGAGCATGGTTTTAACATCTACACGTGGTCATGATTAAGAATTGATACCCAAGTGAATGGAGACCATACGCTGTTTGTAAGAAGTGACGGTGACAAAATGTGTATTCTTTTAGTGTATGTGGATGACATGATTCTTACAAGTGATGATGAGGTAGAACTTCTTAACATAAAGAAAACATTTGCGATTGAATTTGAATTGAAAGACTTGGGTAAGCTAAAGTACTTTCTAGGTATTGAGATGGCTCGATCTCTGAAAGGTATGTATCTTAGTTAAAAAAATACGCTCTTTATTTGCTAAAGGAATGTGGTATGTTGGGATGTAGACCTACTACTATCCCTATTGAGGCAAATCATAGACTTGTTAAAGAAGATGATGAGCTCCTTAATGATGTAGAAAAAGGAAGATATCAAAAATTAGTGTGAAAGTTGATTTATCTTACCCTCACAAGACCAGATATTACCTACGCGGTAAACGTGGTAAGTCACTTCATGCATGCTCCAATCACCTCTCATGCTAATGCAGTGAATAGAATTCTAAGCTACAAAAAAAGATCACCGTGAAAAGGGCTTATGTTCAAGAAAAAATCCCGAAGTTACAATTGATGGATATACTGATGCTGACTGGGCTGGATCTGTGGATGACAAACGATCCACTTCACGCTATGCGATATATTTGTGTGGAAATTTGGTTATTTGGAGAAGTAAAAAAGCAGAATGTGGTTTCAAGATCGAGTGATGAAGCTGAGTACCGTGCTCTTGCAAATGGTGTCACTGAAATTCTATAGCTAAAAATTCTGTTAAATGACTTGGCCATCGAAGTGAATATGCCGATGAAGCTGTTTTGTGACAACAAAGATGCAATAAACTTGGCCAATACTCCTGTAATGCACGATAGAACAAGGCATGTGGAGATAGACATATATTTCATCCGTGAGAAGATTGATGCTGGACTGTTGGGTCTTCCTTATTTCAAGTCTACCGATCAGGTTGCTGATCTTTTCACAAACGGGCTGCCTATTATACAATTTGAGATGAGTGTAGGCCAGTTGGGCGTGACGAACATGTATGCCCAACTTGAGGGGGAGTGTTGAGTGGTTTAATGGGTAAATTGATCTCGGGATAAGGGACCATTTACCCATCTTTTATTTATTGTACTCATCCCCCTATTGAATAACAACATAGTGAAGAGAGATCCCTAATCTCTAGTGAGGGAGATTAGGGTTTGAGTGTGCAAAATTTTTTGGTGTCACACCTTATTCTCCAGCTTCTATTACAAATTTAATTAACTTCCAATAATAAAATGATCAAGACGTAAAAAAATGGCAAGGCTTTCTCCCTTGTTAAGTAGGGTCGGCTACATAGGTTCTTATCAAATCCATTTTGAAAGAGCCGACTGTTTTTTATGCCGGCTGTCGGCTATCTAACGCAACCCTTTTTAAGGTGGGATTTGAATTCTGGTCTTTAGGGTGGTAGGTACACTGCTCTACCACGAGACCTTGGAATGATCAAGAAATAATCTGGAGAATTTTGAAAGGTAGAAAATTCTCCAAACCTTCACGGTCAGTTTCTGTCACATGCTTCCCTATTGTCACCATTGTGCCAAACTGCCAATGTCTGTCAGTTGTATTGCAATATAAGCAACCTCCTACTAACTCATCCTACCCCATCCTATCCTAAACACCAACACCCTTAAGCACAATAAACACCACTTTCTCTGACCTCACCTCCACTCCTAAACTCCTCCTTACTAATCTTCCATTACCCACCCAAACATGCCCCAAGCATAATATTTTCCTCTGTTGGAAGAAATGAGTACGCTGCTATTTCTGTGAACCCTAGACTCTCTTATATTGAGGAGAGTCCTATGGGTAAATTACATAAGATGGGTACAAATAAAATAAAATAAGAAAACAATACACATAGAATACATAAAACATATAAATATCTCTGCACTCCCCCTCAAGATGGAGCATAGATGTCAATCATGCTCAGCTTGAATGAACACTTCTGAAATGGTCCTCTGGCTCTGAGCAATGCCTTGGTAAAGATATCTGCTGTTTGTTCTCCCGAACTGACATGTGAGGTAGAAATCAAGCCCTTTTGAATCATATCTCTAGTGTAAGGGCAATCTACCTCAATGTGTTTTGTTCTCTCATGGAACACAGGTGATGCAAGTCGAGTTTTGGCGTCGACGAAAAATATATATTTGATCGGTGGAATTTCGGTGGAGAGAATGACGGAGGGCTTGAGAAAAGACAACACGTCGGATGCACGGGATTTGAGAAGAAGAACGCGTAGACTGCGAGGGGAAGGGAGAAGAGAGAGGAGATAGAGAAGAATTCTCAATTAATTATCAAACTGAACTGACTAAAACAATGGACCCTCATCCCTTTATATAAGAGGGATGAGATTACAAAAATAGTAAAATAACTAATTTTCCTAAATTGATTCTAACTAATTAACCGACTAAATTTGAAAATCAAATCCTTAACTAATTATTGGAGATCACAGGCGATCTCGTTTATTTAATTAAAGTCACGACAACTTAAATAAACGTAAATAAAATTGACAGAAATATTTAAATAAATATTCAACCCTATCCTTCGGTTCCACGCTGCATCAACTCTCCTCCGCTTTAAAAATTTGTCTTCCGACGAATTGCTGGATCTGCCGGCTTGGAGGTTGAATCCGCGTTCTCAGTCATCCCCTAGAAGAATTGGTGTGGAGCGAACGGCGGGATCCACACGTGGGCGTTGGTGACGCGGCCTTCGTGGTGGAAGAACATGTGTGGCGCGAATGGCAGTGTCTTCACAAACCTTGTCTTCTCATGGTGATTGAAAAATTGATGAGGCATGAACAACATGACCTTTGGAGAATCCATGGCAAAGCAATGACACAAGAAAAGGAGAGGAGGAGATGTGTCCAAGGAATGAAGCCTTGAGGTCCTTAAATAGGGGAAGCCCAAGGTCCTAGTCCTATTTGGATAAGGAGGGTCCCTAGATTTCTTATTTTCAGGCCTCTTTTTTAAATATTTCCGCAGCAGGGGTGTTAGTTGCAATTTTCGTACCCCTTCACTTAAGTTGAAGTCATGGCATAATTCCTCCAAATAAATCTTTTGATAAAAAATTATGGGAGTAGGGGTCTCCCTGTAAATATCCCAATTTAACCTCCCATCCCTAAACTGACGGGATTCGACTCCCTTAGAAAGGGCGTCTAGGGCTTCCCCTTTCTCTTGGCATTGGCGGCGGCGGCGGCTCGGGTTCCAGGGGTGGTTTGCTGGTATGGGCGGCGGAGGCGTGCGTGTTTGGTCGGGATTTTGGGCTTCAGGGGTGGGGCTTGAGGGTGTGTGGGGGGGGGGCAGCTGTGGCCGAGGCGGTGTCACAGGGGGGTTGAGGGGAGGTTTAGCGGCGATGGGGGGTTGGGTCGCGGTGAGTAGTGCGCGGGAGGGAGGGGCACGGAGAGTAGGCTGGCGTGGCGGCGAGGGGGGCTGTAGGCGGGAGGGCGGCGAGGAGATGGTGGGATTAAGGGGGCAGAGGCTGGGGTTGGGGTCGCTGGGATGTCAGGGAGGGCAGTGGGACTTGCTGGGGTCGGTGCGGGATCAACAATAGGAGCGGCAGGAGGGGGTGGCGATGGAATCAGGGGAATGTGGAGGGGGTTCGGGGGAGTTGTTGGTGGCGCGAGGGGGAAGCTGGGAGGTGGCGGGGGTATGGGGATGGTGGGGGTTGTGTTGCAGGGGAGGGTGGTGATGGCGCATGGAGGGGCGGCGCCAGGGTTGGGGCCGCTGGGGACGAGGGAAGATCGTGTGGCGGTGGGGCCCGCGAGCAGGTTGCAGATGGGGCGTCGCTTGATTTCGGGGGTTTCTCGCCTTTTTTTCTTCCGAAATAGTTTGAACAACGGCTGGTTTGTCGTTGACGGCTAGGTTGTCGTCTTCAACTTCGGTGGCGGTGATGGGTGTCTTTGGAGCCGTCGATTTGGCGCGTAGGTACTCGAAGTCAGCCCTAAGATCTCGACACATGGACCGGAAGTTGGCTTGTATCTCAAGTAGCATGCTCCTCATCTTCTTGTTGTGGGCGTCGATGGCTCGCCGTTTTCGCTCGGACGAACGATAGTCCCTTGATGCATGCCGGTGCGAATGTCGGTATGGATCGTCAGATCGTGAGGACGATCTGTAGGCCATGCTCTGATACCAATTGATGCAAATCGAGTTTTGGCGTCGACGAAAAATAAATATTTGATCGGTGGAATTTCGGTGGAGAGAATGATGGAGGGGTTGAGAAAAGACAACACGTCGGATGCGCGGGATTTGAGAAGAAGAATGCATAGACCGCGAGGGGAAGGGAGAAGAGAGAGGAGATAGAGAAGAATTCTCAATTAATTATCAAACTGAACTGACTAAAACAATGGACCCTCATCCCTTTATATAGGAGGGATGAGATTACAAAAATAGTAAAATAACTAATTTTCCTAAATTGACTCTAACTAATTAACCGACTAAATTTGAAAATCAAATCCTTAACTAATTATTGGAGATCACAGGCGATCTCGTTTATTTACTTAAAGACACGACAACTTAAATAAACGTAAATAAAATTGACAGAAATATTTAAATAAATATTCAGCCTTATCCTTCGGTTCCACGCTGCATCAACTCTCCTCCGCTTTAAAAATTCTTCTCCCGACGAATTGCTGGATCTGCAGGCTTGGAGGTTGAATCCGCGTCTCAATCATTCCCAGGAAGAATTGGTGCGGAGCGAATGGCGGAATCCCCATGCGGGCGTTGGTGACATGGCCGTCGTGGTGGAAGAGCAGGTGCGGCGCATAGGCGGGCGTCCATCTGATTTTCTTCCCGTTGACGTGGTGCTCGAAGAACTGATGGGGCTTGAACAACATGGCCTTTGGAGGATCCATGGCAAAGCAGTAGCACAATGAAAGGAGGGGAGGAGATGTGGCCAATGAAGGAAGCCATGGGGTCTTTATATAGATGAACCCCAAGGTCCTAGTCCTAATATGATAAGAAAGTCTTCCCAATTGCCTTCTTTCAGCACTTTTTTTAAAATTTTTCGCAGCAGGGGCATCAACAGGGTTGTTTGCAATGAATATGGCAGCTTGATTGTCACACTGTAACTGCATGAGTAGAGAAACATCTATATGCAAATCTACTAACACTGCTCAAAACCCACATCATTTTTGTACTAGCTTGCGTCATATCCCTGTATTCAGATTTGACACTTGCCCCAGCTATTTGTTTCTTGCTTCTCCAAGAAACAATGGAACTGCCAAGGAACACTTCGAAGCCCAAAGTAGACTTCCTATCCTTGGGACACCCTGCATAGTAACATCAACGCATGCGGATACAGAGAGATCTGCTCCTTTCTTGAAGAACAATCCTGCACATGGAGAGGATTTTAGATACCTAATATCATGCATATAGCGTCCATATGTACTTATCGAGAATGCTCCATGAACTGACTCACTCGACTCACAACAAAAGTGATATATGGTCTGGTAATAGTGACATAAAGCAGCTTTCCCACTATCTCTCTGTATCTAGTCTTATCGACCTCATCTGTATCATCATTGTATAACTTCATGCTAGGATCCATAGGAGTAGTGGAAGGTCGACACCCAATCATGTCCGTCTCAACAAGCATAGCTGTTACATATTTTCTTTGGGTCATCGTAAAACCGTGTGCATTCCTAGCAAATTCCAATCCTAAGAAATACCTTAGGGTGCCCAGATCCTTGGTAACAAATTGACGACCCAGAAATTCTTTTGCCATCTTTATTCCCTGCACATCATCTCTTGTAACAACTATATCATCAACATACACCATGATAACAACTGTGCCTCTAGGTGTTCTCTATAGTCTATACAAATAGAGAATGATTTGCATTTGACCTCTTGAACCCCTGCCGTTCTATTAGATCCGAGAGCTTCTGAAACCATGCCCTTGGACTTTGTTTAAGGCCATATATTGCCTTATGGAGTCTACATACCTGTTGACACTCCCCCTCAGCAGCAAACCCCGGAGGTTGCTGCATGTATATCTCCTCTGGTAGATCTCCATACAAAAAAACATTGTTAACATTTAATTGAAATAAGGGTCAATCATGTACCACTACAACTGAAAGAAGAACACCTAACGTGGAGTGGCGAGCAACATGAGAGAATGTGTCCACGTAATCTACACCGTAGGTCTGGGTAAAATCACGTGCCACCAATCTTGACTTGTAACGATCAAGGCTTCCATCTGCATGATGTTTAATAGTAAAGACCCATTTGCATCTGACAATAGCGGCACCAGGAGGGACAGACACCAAACTCCATGTATCACGAGATTGTAAGGCAACTATCTCTTCCTCCATAGCTAAACGCCAACGATTATCTTTCAAGGCCTCCTGATAAGTTCGTGGAATGTCCATAACAGACAGAACAACCGCAAACTTCTGAAAGTCCCCTGTCAGGCGATGAAAGGACACATAGGAAGCAAGCAGATATGACACACATGTACGCTTTTGCTTCCGAACAGCAATGGGAACATCCAGGTCATCTGGAGTGTCTTCCTGTAATGAATCCTGCACAGAAATATCTCCCGACCCATCTAGAAACCATGTTTTCAGAACAAACCTGGGGTGTGCTGGATGACGGGCGATGGCCATGAGCAGGAACTGGACGATGTGTATAGAATTTGGGTAGTGGTGGAACAATGGACACAGGCAGCTGTGGTGGTGGCGTTGATGGAGATGTGACAGGCAGAGGAGACAACTGACTCTTAGGAGGAGGTGGCATTTAGATTTCAGTATCAGACTCTGAAGCGACCAACCTGTCACCTGAAGGAGAGAAATACATCACAGACTCAAAAATGTGACATCAACACTTATATAGTATTTTCTACGTAATAGATCATAGCACCGATATTCCTTCTGGGTTCAGGAGTACCCAACAAACACACATTTGATAGCTTTAGGAGAGAGCTTGTCAAGACCTGGAGCCAACTGATGAACAAATGCAACAGAGCCAAAGACACGAGGAGGAAGAGAGAACAACTCCTTCTTAGGGAAGGCTATAGTGAAAGGAATTCGCTTACCCAAAATAGGTGAAGGCATACGATTCACAAGATAACATGCCGTAAGTACGTCACCCAAAAACAAGTGTGGGGTATGACTCTTGATAAGAAGGTTCCGAGTGATGTCAAGTAAATGTCGATGCTTCCTCTCTGCAATACCGTTTTACTGAGAGGTGTAAGCACATGATATTTGATGTATTATACCACAGGAGGAGAAGAAGTAGGATAGTGCACGGGTACAAAACTTCAAAGCATTATCGATCCTTATAAATTTCATAGTAGAAGAAAACAGATTCCGCACTTCATTCATAAAAATTTTGATCACATTTCCTGCTTCAGATTTATTCTTTAATAGAAAGACCCACGACAAACGGGAAAAATCATCTACTGCAACAAGATAAAACTTGTGTCCTGGTGATCAGGAACACGGCTTGGATCCCAAATATCGACATGGATTAACTCTAAAAGGGAGCTACTGCTCCGATTCTGGCGACTGGGAAATGCTGACCGATGATGCTTTCCCAACTGGTATGCTTTATAGTGGAAGGATGAACCCAGAGAAATTTGCGGCGAAATGCGACAGTTTCTGGAGAGGGAGGTGACCAAAACGTAGATGTCAAGTGTGAGAAGAGACTAGTCCAGTTGAATAACAGGATGCACCTGCATAGGTAGTGCGGACCAGACGATACAGACCACCCTGCTCACGACCACAACCAATCACTTTGCTCGTAAGAATGTCCTGAAAAACAAGAGATGATGTGTCAAAAATAGCTCGACAGTGCAAATTCTTCGTTTCTGACTAATGGATAACAAATTCATAGAGAAATCTGGAGCATGTAAAACATTCTGCAGATGCATCGAAGGTGTCAAACTAATCTCCCCCTGTCCAGTGATCAGGGAATGGGTCCCATCGGCTATCGCCACCGTTCTTCCCGGCGGAACATGTCTATATGCAATAAGTTGTTCTCTGTCTCCACATGTATGATGGGTTGCCCCAGAGTCCATAATCCACTTTGTAATCGCAGGTCCATGACAAGAGGTAAAAGCATAAGGACTACCTGAGGTGCTGGTTGTAGCAGACATACTAGCAGAGGTAGAAGCTGCCACATCTAGATGTCCTCCTGGAGATGAGGCAGGAGGCATGATATCCCGAAGTCTGACCACGAGATCATCAAATCTCTGATCTGGAGTAGAAAGTGCTAGAGACTCAACATGTTCCGCTATTGCTGATGCTGGGAAACCATGCTTAGAGTAACATGTATCCTCTGAGTGACCGGGACGATGACAATACGTGAAGGGTTGTCGGATTCGACCCTCTTGACCACGGGGTTCACATCCATGAAAAGTAGATGAACCGCCTCTACCCCTGGAGGCTGCCATCGCTGAGGAGGTTTGACTAGAAGTAGTAGTTGGGACGGTAATCCTGTTGAGTTGACGAAAAGCTTCCTCCATAGGAGGAATAGTAGCATCTGCACGGATATGAGAGCGAGCAACGTCATATTCATGATCAAGTGCAGCAAGGAATACTCCCACTATGGCAGCGTTCCTGTATGTCTTCTGTTGCTCAGGAATGGCCGTCAGAGGCATGAAACTCTGGAGCTTCTCAAAAATCCCACATAAGGATCTGTATGGTGAGTGGAGGGGCTGTCCATTCTGCTTGACTTTGAATATATCATGCTGCAGTTGAAGAATCTTGGTCTCATTTCGTGCCTGAGAATAGGTTGTTGCAAGAATATCCCACATTGCCTTAGCAATGGGCTGATGCAATACGTCATTGGCGATCTCTATCATCAATGTCCCTGATAGTTAGACTTTGGCATATGCGTCGTCTGCTTCCCATGAGGCATGAATCCCTATTTTTCATCTTCGGTAAGAATATGTTTCCTATCATTAGACTTCATAAGACTCATGAACTGCATTACCCAGAGCTCATAATTCGTCCCATCCATCTTGACAATCGGTGCTGGACCCCTGAAGGCACCTGTGGCGGGTACATCGACTTTGTTTTCTGACATGATGCCGTGTAGAGATCACATGATTTATAAACTGATAGATAGATGTCTACACAGACATGTTAGGATTCAATTGCATATGTAGACACATGAATCAAGACGAACGAAGCGAGAGAAGGACAGAAGCGAGGGCCGACGACAGTGGAGGCCGACAGGCTGGGTGTGCCCGGGGAGGTGGCGGTGGGCACGAGATATGTTGCGGGCCTGGGATGTGTTGGGGGCTCGGGAGGGGAGGTCGCGGCGTCGAGGGAGAGAGGCGGGAGGACCTCGAGTGGGGCGGTGGTGTCGGAGAAGAAAGAGGGCTGTGGGCGGCGCCAAAGGAGGGGGGGGGGCTGGCGGGTAGGGATTAGGGTTAGGGTACACGAGCTCCGATCTAGGATCGCCGCTTTGATACCATGTTGGGAAAAATGTGTGCGTTGTTATTTATGTGAACCCTAGGCTCTCTTATATAGAGGAGAGTCCTATGGATAAATTACATAAGATAGATACAAAGAAAATAAAATAAGAAAATAGTACACATAGAATACGTAAATATATATTCTCTACACCCTCCACTCCTATTTGATTCCCGAAGTTAGAGTATATAATTGGTTAATTACAATCTAAAATATTTATTTTCAGTTTACGGATATCAAAATATTGCATAATTCCTTTCCCGCAGTGCTGATGCATTTCATTTTGTCTTTGCAGCCCTCTATTGGTGCTGTTCTGGGATTTATAGGGATGAAGATGATTCTTGATTTCTTTGGTACGATTCACAAATTCTTGATAACAGTCTTTATGGTGATCTTGTGTAAACATGAAGAATTCATCATTTTTATATTTTACTTGCTTAATATATCTGTATACTATTTTTCCACATTGCCATCTGGGAAATCACCATGGAAGCTAATGCATACCTGCAGATAAGTCATCAGAATGACATGAGCTTGCATGAGATTGTCTCCCAATTAGAGTATCACTCTGATATATTATAAAAAATTTAATTCGTGTCAGATGTCATGACTCATGCTTACTATGAATGATGTTTTTCTATACGGTTTCACAGTTGCAAAAGATAGAGATTATCTTTTGCAATCTCCACCATCATTTATTGAATATGGTTCCCATACTACCCTGCTTTATCCATATATGTACCATAATTTATATTCATACTCAATTTGTATGGCATTTTTTATTTCAAAGTTATCTTCTCAATCAGTCATTTCAATATCTAATATTCACGTTGTATGTATACACAACCCCATCTGACAGATGCTTAATTTTCGATCGGCAAGAAATGCAAAAATCCTCGCAACATTAATTTTGAAAAACAATAATGATGATAGCAGTATGTTTCACGTCCTTACAAAGGTTTCTTTCTTGATATGTTTTTGGCTGCAGGATATCATATATCCACAGAAGTGTCATTGGGGTTTGTCGCCTCGAGTCTTGGTGCCGGATTTCTTCTTAGCCTCGTGAGAAAGTCTGACTGAATGCACTTCACTGTGAGAATATAACCAGAATACATATACCCTTGCAAGTGCTTAGAAATCGCATCGATATTGTTGCCCTCCGCATGGAGCCCAAACTTCCTATTCCAAATAGAATATATGCCTTTGCTCGAAAAGGCATTGCTCGTCTCCATGAAGCCAAATTCGAGCTGGATACTCAACGATTATCGATTCTCTCAGTCCATACGCGACATTGCCAATTCAGGTTCCTTCAGTTACTGTCATGGATCCCCAAGTGTTTTTCTGACTCGGACGGAGCAGGTGAAAGTCTTTGTTATACTAATCTTAGTCATTTGCATTTGTCGTCCTCTACATTTAAGCATCAGGAGTTTTCTCTATAGTTATAGCTGGAATGCTAGGTATTCGATATCTTTTTAGTTGTGTAATTCACATTTGTACTGGACATAAAGTATGCTCGTCTCCATATAAAAATAATCTCTGAGAATGGTACTGGTTCTAAGGGCCATGATGCACTCTAAATATGGGCAAGTATGTATTTGGAAAAGATTAGACCGGTAAAGCTACACACAGAAAAGATATCTGGAACTTCCATTCTATGATTATTGACTACTGTGTGTTTAATTACTAGTTTTAGGAGAATATTATATGATCTAGGAGAAATTTCTATGTGCTAGAAGAATATTCTGTTTTAGGGGTATATTATTGGGGCATTTATGTATTTTCTCCTTTGAGCTTTGCAGGATTTTGTCCTATATAAGGATCCCTAGACCTCTTGAATACGACAAGTTCTTTCATCTTTTTATTATTCTCTACATGGATATCAGAGCAACAGTCCTAGACCGGTGTTCTGACCTAATCCCACCGCCACCACTAGCCTCGCGCCCCCCGTCCTGCAACCTTACACCGCTCCCCAAGTGGCCCTACACCGTCCCCACTACACGCGGCCTCACACTGCCGCAGCGGCTCTACACCCCCCCACGCACCATGCGCTGCCTCGTGCTACTCCAGTGCCCCAAGGCCCCGCGCTGCCTCCCACCCTCACGCATCCCCGTGCCGCTCCTCGGGCTGCGCCGCCTCTCGGACTTCCATTCGATGTATTGCTAGGTCCACATGATACTTAAGACTACAACGACTATCTAGGTCACTTTTTCTTGACCTTTACGACCACCATGGCATTTGCTGAACCTAAGCCCATGTACCCGACTTCCTCTGTGATAGTCCAGAGCATTTCTATCAAACTCAAGGGTTTCGAGACCTTTGTACTATGATCTCGATCCTTCAAGGTGTTTATTGGTGGTCAGTGAAAGAACTATGTTCTTACTAAAGTTCCACCCAAGGAGACAGAAAAGCACTACGATACCTTGTACATTGACAACTGCCAAGTGATTACTTGGATGACCAACAATGTCAATCCGAATATAGCCTTCAATCTTCTCTACAAGTAAACTTCAAAGGTGATGTGGGAGAACCTTGAGGACACTTATTCTCAGAAGACAACCAAGTCCAAACTCTCATATATCTATACACGGTTTGGTCTGGAAATCAAGGAGATACATCATTGATCGAGTATTATCGACTCCTCACTAGCATGTTTGAGGAGCTCCTTATCTTCGAACCTGCTTGTTGTGACAAACAGATATCAGAACATGTAGAGTGTCAAGTGTATCGTTTCTTATCAAGGCTACATCCACAGCACAAACCGGTGAAGGATCAATTTCTGATTGCTGCAGCTCTACCCTCTCTTGAGACCATCTTTGGCCGACTACAGGAACTTGAGTTTCCTTCACCTCCTCTGTCTACTGAGACTACAATCCATTTTGATAGAGGACGATCGACCTACCAAGGAGAACGCGACCGTGACTTTGGCCGAGGTAGAGGCCGTGAGTTTAGACGAGGACGTGACTCATGTCACATCGTAAGCGTGATCCTACTACTGCCCGCGATCCAGCATGCACTCACTGCGGACGCTTGAATCATCTGTCAGAACGTTGTTGGGAAAAGTTTGACATGCTTCCCAACACCACCAACGCCTATGAGACTGTCTCGTACGATGACACCTATGATACTGTGGACACCTCTCATGTTCAGTCTTCCAGTGACAGTCAGACCTCCTTTACTGCTTCTGAGTATGCCCGCCTTCGACAGTTGTTACAGCCAGTGACACTCCTACTTCCACTCCTACTTCTAGTTTGGCCACTACATCAGGTACAATTGCCATCTTTGCATCTACATCTGCTCCTGCATGGATCATCGACTCGGGTGCATCAACTCATCTGACGGGAGAAGGTAGTCTTCTCACCTCCCCACAATCGTCTTCTGTTGTGAAGAATGTTCGTGTTGCCAATGGTACCATGGAGTTTTCCTCCAAACATCGGCTTACCGACGCTCACTGCGTTCCTGACTTTCCTCTTAGTCTATTATCTGTTCACAAGTTGTGCACTGAGCTTAACTGTCGAGTTATATTTGATGAGTTTTGTTGTTATTTTCAGGACATTCTATGGGACAAATCTTTAGTGGGGGACATGAGAAGAACGATCTTTATTGTCTTGATATTCCTTCTGACTCTGATTTTGTTGGTGCTTCGTCCATCTCTGCTGATCCTTTTCTTTGGCATTTTCGTCTAGGTCATTCGTCTGCCAAAGATCTATCTTAGATGTTCCATGAACTCTCTATGCTCAAACCTTTTGAGTGTGAGGCATGTCAGTTCGGGTAAGATTATCGAGTATTGTTCCCCGCTCGTATTGAGCCTCGTCGTGAAGTCCCTTTCTCCTTAGTCTATTGTCTTATTTGGGGACCTTGTCCGGTACGTACTCTGAGTGGACATAGGTATTTTGTTGTTTTTGTTGATGATTATAGTAGGTTGTCTTGGGTCTACCTTCTAAAGAGCGTTCGGAGATTAATAAAATTGTCAAAAATTTCTTTCACTATGTCAAGAATATCTTCTCCTCTGCTATACAAATTTTCCATTCTGATAATGCCATGAAATTCACACAACAAGACCTAACAGTTTTCTTTGCCTCCCATGGAACCATACATCAAACCTCTTGTCCATATACGTCCTAACAAAAAGGGATAGCAGAAAGAATTCTCGAATATCTCCTAAATATTGCCTTCTTCCTTCTTACTCAGATGAAGCTTCCCAAGACCTATTGGGTGATGTTGTTCTGACCGTTGTTCATCTTATCAACAGAATTCCTTCTCCAAACCTAAACGGATCAACCCCTTTCTCTCTACTTTATCTAACTTAGTCACCCTTTCCTCTTCCGTTGAGAATCTTTGGATGTGTCTCTTGTTCATAATTTCATACTACAGGAAAACTTTCTCCTCATGCAATCAAATGTGTTTTTCTCGGTTATTCTCGTACTAAAAAAAGTTACATGTGTTATGATCCAACTGGGCGTCGCTTATATCTATGCAGATGGAACTTTTTTTGAGCAGACCAACTTCTTCACTCAATTTGTTACAGATATCCCTCTGGATCTCCCACCTCCACCCATTATCTATAAACACAGACAAATATTTTCACCACCAGATATTCCTTTTCATGTTTCTCTTTTTTAGGATGATATTCCTTCTACAAGTGTCCCCTCCAATGATGTCCCCAGGATCTTCCAATTGCTCAGCACAGGACTAGGAGTTAATGTACTTCTCATCCCATGTCTCATTTCACTTCTACTGCTGGTTATCTTGCACTGACAGACGATATGCAGATGCTCTCATGACTATTTCTATTCCGAAAGATCACCATAGTGCTTTGCAGGATATGGATGGCGAAGGCCATGGATGATGAGATGGATGCTCTTATTTCCATGGGAACATGGGATCTAGTGCAATATCCCAAAGGAACT
Organism: Ottelia alismoides; assembly: GCA_037367405.1. Lineage (NCBI taxonomy): Eukaryota > Viridiplantae > Streptophyta > Magnoliopsida > Alismatales > Hydrocharitaceae > Ottelia > Ottelia alismoides. Next base: position 348,332 of record JAZKJV010007141.1, read on the forward strand.
AGACCTGTGGCATCTAAACTGGTCTTCACGACCAAACAATCACCAGATGGGTCAATTGATAGATTGAAAGCTCGTCTTGTGGCGAAGGGGCTTCACATAGACATATGGAGTGGATTACTTTGAGACATTCTCACCGGTTGCAGGTATGGGGTCAATAAGGACTATCCTTTCTGTAGCAGCCAATAAAGCATGGCCTATCTTTTAGTTAGATGTGAAAAATGTGTTCCTATATGGCGATCTTGATGAGGAAGTGTACATGATGCAGCCTTCGGGTTATGAAATCGAGGGAGAGTGTGTATGTCAACTTCACAAAGCCATATATGGCCTAAAGCATAGCCCAAGGGTCTGGTTCGACAGACTTACTGCTGAAATCAACACTCTTGGCTTCTAGAGAACAACCTCTGATTATTCTGCGTTTGTCAGAAGACAAACAACTGGTACTGTTATTCTTGCAGTCTATGTGGATGACATGGTTATCACAAGTGATGATGATAAAGGGATACTAGAGACCAAAGCCTTCCTCCAACAGGTATTTGTTATATTTCTTGGGCATAGAAGTATTGCGGACTACATAGGGTCTTCATCTCTCACAGAGAAAATACTGTCTGGACATTCTTACGGAAATCAGATTACTTGGATGCAAATCCATTGATATTCCTGCAAATCCTAAGAAACACTTCATGTCCTCTGATCCTATCTTCAAAGATGTTACTCGATACAAATGTCTGGTTGGCAAACTTCTTTATCTTACTGTCACCAGACCAGATATTTCCTATGCAGTGAGTAGAGCTAGTCAACACATGGAGCAACCTTGTTACAATCATTGGCAGGATGTTCTTCATATTCTATGATACTTGAAGGAATCACCATGGTGTGGCCTCTTCTATGGGTCAGATGGGTACACCGATGTCATTGCATATGCTGATGCTGATTATGCAAGCTTACTAGAGGATCGGCGCTCCACCACCGGTTATGCTATGATGGTTGGAGGAAATCATGTTACTTGGAGAAGCAAGACGCATATGTCATAGGTCGGTTAGAATAACACATTTGTCTCCGGTCTGAGGATGCGTGCCTATATCGTGGCAGCATACGACATAGGTCTTTGGTTATCTCGATCTCATTAAGTCAACTTTTTGACCTAACTAATCTGACACCTCCGAATCTCTATTCCTATTCAGAAGATCTGCATCTAGAGGTCGGTCTGATATTAGCCTTTAGAGAAAGGATTGTCATCTCCTTCTCAGGTTGGAGATCCTCTCTTAACAATCATTTGACGGTGCTTGATGAGTCCTCAATCTAACTCAGATATTCATCTAAGCACTATTCTCTATGATTCAACTATTGAATCAACAGCTATATGATCATTAAGATGGTCATGGTACATAACCTTAATTGTACTAATGGATCTATTTTGCAAATTAGTTATTCTTCATTTCAGATCAGGGAATGATAGTTGCAATAACATTTATTGCGTAATGGATCATCATGGGCTCGCATGTCCAACAATCTCCCACCAGCCCAAATAACCATTAATGGGCTAATCTTCTAACCTACACTCATGTGCTAATCATAAGCTATTTAGAAAAAATAGCTAGGTAAGCTGAGTAGTCACTCAAGAGACTACGTCAAGTCCTTTTGCAGTACTTGCATATCTCCTAGTAACAGTGCTCGCTCAATGCGAATGTTGCATCTTATGCAACCAATACATAATATTGTTAGGTATAGTGTCCTTGACACTACAACTCAAAAATTATTATAACTAGTATTTCCATTATCCTTATCTCAATACCCTTATTTCTGGAGATCTCTATCTTCTAAGGTATCCGTAGTTAAGATCTTTTAGATCTCCATCTATAAAGTCTTAATTTCTTGAAGATAAGACTTAGAGATCGCTATCTCTAAAGCCTTATGATCTATGAAGATTTTGTTATTACTGCAATCAAGTGTTTTATCTCCATAGTAGGATTAGTAACAGTTTCCTACTCCCATTGCATGAAAGACATCTGACCTTTATACACATCTAGCATACACTCGGCTTATTGTAACTGGTGCACTAGGGCAAATAGTTCTAACATTCAATTCCTCAACTCCTTGAGGTGCTATCCCTTCACATTGGTTAGTACCATATCTTAAGGGAAGGAAGTCCTCCTTGGGATTTTCCAAGAATGGAATATCTCCAAGGTGTATCGCTTAATGTAACAGTCCCAATACCTTCTTCTGTTTACTTTTGAACATCTTCAAAACTAAGATCTAAGAGGTATCCTTGAGATCATATCTCAAGGTAGGAATAGCCAGATTTTAAAATACTTATTATCATCCTCATATCATTCCAAATGATTAGGATATTATCTGCATTTAGCACGATGAACACAATGGTACTCCCACTAAGCTTCACATGGTACATCAGGATTCTATCTGAAATCATAACCTTTACAATTTCATCAAATCTGATGTTCCAACTACAAGAAGCTTATTCGAGTCAATAGATGAAGTTCTTCAGCTTGCACGCCTTGCTTTCGTGAACCATGAAACCATGAGGCTACTTTATATGAATATCCTCAGAGAGGTGTTCATAGAGGAATGCAATCTTGACTTCCATTTTGAAGATGTCATAGTGAAGTTGTGTAGCTATAGTTAGCAATATTTTGATGGTTTTTAAGCATGGTCACTGGAGAGAAAGTCTCATCGCAAGCGATGTCTTCTCTTCCGTTCTCTCTCATCGCAAGCGATGTCTTCTCTTCCGTGTGTATCTTGTGGATACTAGTCGTGCTTTGAAGGTCTCTACCTTCTCATCAGGTTCCCTCTTTCTCTTGAAGATCCATTTACACATAATGGGTCCTACCCTTATAGGTGGACCCTCGAGGGTCCATATACGACACTTGTATATGAAGTCTACTTTAAACTTTATTGCTAGCATCCATCTTTCCATGTCATGATCCCTAGAAGCTTCATCACATGAAGTCAAATCATTGTTAAACTTAACCGATACATGGAATCCATCCTCAAACTCATTTGAAGAGGTTTTAGTGTTTCATCTTTAATTGTCCTTTTAGTTTCTGATTTCAAGAGCCTCATTATCTTCTCATGACTCAATGAGTTCCTTCACTTCATTTTCTTCTTGATTCTCAAGAGAGTCATCCTCTAAAAAACATATCCTTAGAGATGAAAATTTTTAAGAATCTCAAGGTCATAAAGTAGGTATCCAATACCATCCTTTATTTTCCTAATGAAGCAGGACTCTCTGATGTTAAATTCTAGTTTACTTGCATCCATGACAATGTTTTGGACCAAGCAACCCTAAATCCTCAAGTATCCAACATCGGGCTAGGTTCAAATTATAGCTTACAAGGATGTTCAGGTTTAGATTTGCATGGAATCTTATTAAGGGTATATGTTGTAGTCTCTACTACATATGTACCTGGAAACTAAGAGGTATTATGCCAAGATTCATCATTGATCAAATCATGTCACACATGATCTATTGTATCTCCTTGCAACTCTATTGAGTTTAGGTGTATCAGGAGGGGTGAGGTAGGAATGATGTTCCTATCTCCATATGTATTCCTTGAATTCATCTAATAGGTACTTGCTACCTAGGTTAGATCAAGTTCATTTCATCTTCCTTCAAACTTTGGTTCTAAACCAAACTTATGAAATCTTTGAACATTTTAAAAGCTTTCTAAGGTGAAGGGAAGAAATCTCATATAAATAATCATCAAATGATTCACATATCATCAATATTTATTATGATACAGATGATCCACATACATCAATATGTATGAGATCTTGAATACCTTGACATCTTACATCATTCTCAGAGAAGGGTGCATTGGACATTTTTGTACTTTTGAATACAATATTCATAAATATGTAAGATTTGAAATTTCAGACAATCTAAAGTTTCATCTCTTACTAGTATATTGATCACATCAATAGATTATGTCCAAGGTTTGATGCCAGATCATTGTCAATTGATCTTAATCTTCCTATTGATCTTTTAAGGTTTAACTTTCAGTATTAGAAATGTTAATGAACCATTCATTAATTTTCTAGTTTAGTAGAGTCCTCTAGATGTCAGATTACTATCTGAAATATATCCATCATAACTCTTTGTGATGGGTCTACTCTAGAATTCATGTTTATTTCCAATATTTAGAAATAAATAGTGAGTCCATTGGTGGTTGTTGCAACAATTGCATCAATATCCATATAGATGACTATTAAACCTTAAGATCAAATTTTCTAATCTTATAAAACATATGCAATCCAATTGCAAATGCCATCAAAAGAATGAGATACAATTATTAAACTTTGATCTTATCTAATAAGTTAATTTTCAATGATGATATGTAGATATAAATTATTCTGATGCACTATCTAGGTCTTTCTCTAGGAATCCAAGATAGTCTAGAAAGTCGAACTATCAATGCATCGGCTTATTACAATATTGGCATTTACCCAACTCTTTGGATGTCATATGGAAGTCACATAAGTACAATCAACTCTTTGACTTTCCTTCTTACTTGAGTCCAACCCCTGCTTCCACTACGTTTCATTCATCTATAAACAACCATTGCTTAAGACAAAGGATCACTTATGTTGAATTCAAAAGATTTCAATATAAGAGTATTTCAACATTTATACATGCTTCATTCAATTCATACAATGTCGAGAGCATATATATATGACAAAACATCTTCTTAGATTTTATAAGGATTATCATCGACATGTCACTTCCAAAGTACATTCGATGGGAAATCAAGATTATAGAGACATACAAACCCTAAGATTGTCATCCTATTGTTTATTTAATTATCATTCCTCATTATTATGAGGAAACTTGTACATTGCAATCACATACATTATATGTCAAATTGCAAGTATAATATCTTGATCATTGATCCAATCCATAATAATTTAATGATCATTAATGAGTATAGTATTGAGTGGGTTTAATGAGTATTATCTGAAATAAGATAATTTACATTTATAATTATATATTTTACTTTGATTTAGGAATTTTTATATCAAAGTTGTCTTGCCTTGTCAACATTGAAAGTTTATTCCCTTATTCACTTTCAATGTAAGAGATACCATTATATTTCAAGCAAGATTTGGGATCTCCTTCCTTATCTTTGTCACATCCCAATAATATGAGAACCCGCAACTCGGATAAAAAGAAGCGGGAACACATTCCGCCTTGCACGTCCAACTTGTATTCAAAATTCAGTCTTTAACACATGATCCCACCATCCCTAAGATGATGTTGACCCGTCGTTAATTGAACCAATCGTCAACATGATTAGAACTCGTTATGTGCAGTATCGCCCTCATAATACGAGGACCCGATATTGGGGTCACTATGCATACGACCTTACTCTTTCGAGAAGCAAAGAGCCTGATCCAGATGTGCCTGCATGCATGAGCTGTCACTTCGGATATGCGTCTCCTAATACAATCCTTGGCGACGGAACCCTTCGCCTTAATGGATGACCGTGGATGTCACTTATATGATCCTTCATATCGTGTTCAAATTCTAATTAGTTATTATGAGTCACATTCACATAATTAATTCTTCCAAGGGAAATACTACTCTATTCATAATAGAGAGTTTAATTTTAATTGGATATAATTAATTTAATCATACTAAATCAATTATCAATCCAATCGATCAATCAATAAACAATTTTTTAAATTATTACTTGAAGGATGGTATAATCTAGAAAATACGTATTATTTGAATTTTAATAATTAGAAAAATACATCATAATCCTTTCAAATTTTATCCTTTCCTTTCCGATTGTCATGACTAATAATACCTATGGGAGTGAGACAGACCGCTCACGGAGCAACCTACCATCCCAATGCTCCCTGACTAGACACGATATCCGCCTCAGGTCAGGATAACGCTAATTGATCACTTTGTACTTGAGATGATAATCGGTCTTTCAACCGAAGTTATACCATATAATATTTATCAAAATATTTTTGATTAATAATATAAGGAGATTTGCTAAACAAATCCCCAATCCTATACCACTTATGATCTAAATCATATCTAACCAAGTTGGTTATGGTCAATGTCATTCAAGGAAATAATCATCTTTAATTATTTCACAAATATTCATCAATAATTCTTCAGGAAATTAACCATTAATTTCCATTAATTTAATTGAATGGCAATCACATTCCAGCAGTGACCCCTACTTACTAAAATTAGTATATCCCAATCAGTTTAAATCCAAATCAAGCAAAATAAGTTTTTATGGTTTGTTAATTTCATTTATAACAGAACCCAAGTAATTTTCATGCATTTCTAGGTGTTTCAAAATCATAATTAACTCTTTAATTTCGTCAAGATTCGCCATCTCCGAAATAGTGGATACATTTCGTTAAAATGATCATAAGTTTAATTTGAGCAATTAAATTCCACATCATGCAAAATCAAATCTTACGATTTCCTTATTTAATGAGGAACGTTATCCAAGTGATAATTTCGCGTTCAAATACTTTTAAAAGGGAGAAAAATCACACAAAACAGGGTTGTGAACAAAATACGATAAAAATTCACACAACCAAAAAATGCCCAAGTCATCTTAGGTTTATGGATCGTATCCAAAACCTCCAACTTAAGGCCTTGATACAACTTGAAGGATATGAGAAATCCTTAAGCGCATCGCGTAAGCATGAGGATTGCATCGAATGCGATCGGGAGCGACTAGTCGCACTAGTAGCTCGAGGTAGCATAATTTAAAAAAATTAATCCGATGAAATCACGTGATCCAAGAACACTTCTCAGATCGTTTCATCTAAACCACAAACAAGTATTAATATTACCTCTTGAAGCTTAGTTGCGATCAAGTCGCTAAAGAAAGAGATCTCCTATCTCAAGTCCGATCCGATGGAGGAGACGCTTGCGAGTGCGTTGATGAAACGTGTGCTCCTCGCAAACCATGTTGATGATCCAAGCGGAAAATCTCCTGATCTCATCACACGAGAACTGACGTCTTCTTCACGAGCGAGGCGCACCGAAGGAGACGGAGACCCACAGGCAAATGATCTGGCATCATAACGACGATGTTGTGGCGATGACGACTCTCTCTAGGGCATCAAGGTGGATGACCACAAGAGAGAGAGGATGAGAACAATTGTTTTAATGTTGTAATTTTTAAAGCAATGCGTCTCTTCTTATATAGTATTTTGGGAGTCAATGGATCCCAATCCATGTGCACACAAATCCAAGGGATAAGATTGATTTGTGTTTCTTCTCATGACCATTATCTTGTTGTAAAACCCAACAACAATTAATTTAATTATATTAAATATATATTAAATAATAAATATAAATTCATTTCAATTAAATCAATTATCCTTGGAGATAATTGGGAGGAAGATAACCATCCTACCATAAAGGGGGACGGCTGCCCAATCTAATTGGGACTTGGTGGTCGTCCACCACCTTTGTTGGTGGATGGTAATCCTTTTGCAATGAGATTATGTTATCTAATTCCAACATTATCTCGCAATAATAATAAGGTGGTGGATGGTAATCCTTTTGCAATGAGATTATGTTATCTAATTCCAACATTATCTCGCAATAATAATTCTCAATTATCTTGAAAACATTGCAATCACGTCATTGGAAATTTGTGAATCACATTCATAATCCAAAATAAAATGTGTATTACATGTTCAATTAATTATCCAATGTGAATCCAATTCACATAAATAATTAATCAAAAAATATAAATTACAATAGGCTCTCTCTGATATATTATAAATCACATCTATAATATATATATATATATATATATATATATATGATTAATATGGATAGTGTTATCCACATTATTCATATTCATGGTAATTACATCACATTTAATCATCTTGGATCTCTATTCTCATATGCCCAAATAATTTGAATCACATTCACATTATTCATATCTTTGATAATTAAATCACATTTAATTCTCTCAGATAACTCTACTTATAGTATGCATCAAATTCATATTATTCATGATAATTAAATGACATTTAATTACCAATTTCTCAATGTTCGGATACATATATCAACAGTGAAATTATCCTTGAACTTTTTCAAGGATAATGTGCTTTCTCCACAAATACTTAGAGATAAGGATGGGGTGATTGTATTATTCTACATATAGTGACTTGGATATTGAGATCACATCTCAAATCTAGATCTTACGAACCTCTCATAGATGTTTGATTAAATCAAAGCCATAAATCTAATCTTCTTATTGTATCTGACTCACATTCAGATCACTGTCCAATATTTGGATCAAGATTAGATTACTTCTCTACCGAGAGGAGTCACTAAAATCCATGTCAGTTTCATCACTCTCTTGGAATGGAAGCGTCATGGTTAACAATCGTTTATGATCACATTACCCTCAGGTATTCCTAATACATGTACATCTTGCATACTGGAAGACCAAGAGTAAACTCAAGTTTTAGATCAATTTTACATTGTCTACTTCAGGATTTTATCATAAAGTTTATCATTTGATTATTGTGAGTTGGTATCGATCATATACTTTCCAAAAGCATATATCATATCCAAGTATTGATCATATACTTTCCATAAACATATATCAAATGTACAAATTCAGGCAAGCTTCTAATGAGACGGCCGTGCACGGAATTTGATTCTTCCCAATATCTCATGAATGAGCTCATGTCTTCCGGTTCAGTAAATGAACATGTATGATCCCTTTGAGAGATCGTATTAGTCATATGGCATTGTATACACACCAGCGCACCGATGTATAGACCTTGATTAGGTCATCAACATGTTGGTCTATCAAATGTACATACTCAGATATATAGTAACACATCTGTCTCCGATCAGAGAATGCGTGCCTATATCATGGCAGCATATGACATAGGTTTTTGGTTATCTCGATCTCGTTAAGCCAATTCTTCGACCTAACTAATCTGACACCTCTGACTCTATTCTTATGCAGAGGACATGTATCAAGAAGGCGACAGATATCAGCCTTTAGAGAAAGGATTGCCATCTCCTTAGGTTGGAGATCCTCTCTTAACAATTATTTGACGGTGCTTGATGAGTCCTCATTCTAACTCTTTAGATATTCATCCAAGCACCAGCCTCTATGATTAAACAATTGAATCAATAACTATA